>JAKSZT010054134.1:10542236-10684852 GCA_026826555.1 Tolypeutes matacus
GAATGAGGCCTAGGGAGTCAAGAGAAGGTCTAGGGTCACACATATCTAGGATGTGGCAGAGCTGGAATTTGAACATGGTCCATCTAATTCCACTTTACTGTGTAAACTTTTACAAAATTGCACATTAAGTCAACTCCTCTCCACATCTTTCACGGTCTCCTTCCAGTCCAGTGCCTCTCCAACCCCACAGCAACACACATCCTATAATAACTAGAGGGCTGCCATTACCTGAGCAAACAAGAGTGGGAGGTCCGACGTGTGACTTCTGCCTCCAATTGAAGGTGTTTTCCCTTGAAGATCCCCCACTCCTCGGCCGTATTCTGTGGGACAGAGTCCCAAACAAGTCCCATCTGAAATCCAAGTGTGGCAACATCTGATGGTTTACTTGCTCAGCAGCCTCCCCCCCGCCCCGCTTTCCTGTCACCTGATCTCGCTGTGGTGGAAGGTCTGGGTGCGCAGACTCCATTCCCAGCTTCGAGGGGGACCACATGACCTAAGCCCAGCCATTCAGAGCACTTCATCGCTTTTGGCCCCTGTGATTGGACCAGGGATGGTCATGCACTCATAGTGCAACCAATGAGAATGTTCCCTGAGACACAGAAGTACTAAGGATCAAAGGTATGTCACGTTTACACGAGACTAATAATAAGTGGGGGGAAATACACCTAATGCAAACTATGGATGATAGTTAACTGTAATATTTTAATATTCCTTCATCAATTGAACAGGACAACGTGTCAACAATAGGGGGTATATGGGAATGTGTATTTTTGACATGACTTTTCTGTAAACCTACTACTTCTCTAATAAAAAAAAAATATATATATATATATGTATATATATATATATATATATATATATGGTAAGTGAAAGAAATCAGATACAAAGTACTACATATGGTATGATTCCATTTGTATAAAATGTAAATATAAATAAATCTATTGAGACAGAATTAGATTTAGTGGTTATATCAGGCTGGGGAAGGATAAAGGGATTGAAAGGTGATTGCTAAGGGATATAGGGTTTTTCTTTTGGAGTAATGAAAATTTTCTAAGATTGATTGTGGTGATGAATGCACACCTCTGTGATTATACTAAAACCCATTGACTG
This sequence comes from Tolypeutes matacus, assembly GCA_026826555.1. Classification (NCBI taxonomy): domain Eukaryota; kingdom Metazoa; phylum Chordata; class Mammalia; order Cingulata; family Chlamyphoridae; genus Tolypeutes; species Tolypeutes matacus. Next base: position 10,543,347 of record JAKSZT010054134.1, read on the forward strand.
TATGTATGCTTTGGATGGATTGTATGGTATGTGAATATATATCAATAAAACTGTTAACATGAAAAAGTACTAAGGACCTGTAAGTAGGAAGGCACTGACCACCCCCACTGCCACGGTATTAAAATCCTTGACAGTGGACTGGGTGGAGGCTGTGCCTTGGTGTCCATCCAGCCCTCCTTGGGCCTGATGCTCCCATCCCCCAGCTGCTTGGAATACTGTCTGCTAATATTTCCCAGCTGCATTCCTCACTGGGAAGTGCCCTCTGCCTCAAGGAACTTCCTCACCCAAGCTTGTGCCCCTCCCACGGGATGGCCCATATCTAATGACTGGATGATGCCAGGATACAAAGGCCTTACCCGGTGGCCTCAATTTGGGACAACTCTGAAGGGCTACCCCAGCTCCATGGCTCCCCATGGCATTGTCTGGGACTTCCTCACAACTGTCACCCTCCCATCCTATAGGTGCATCTCCCTGTGCCCACTGCCCAATAACCCTTCTGCATTCAGCTCTCCACTCAGTAACTGTTTCTAATGAACCAAACCGAAGACTCTGAGTGATGTAAATATGTGTGCCATTTAGTTGTCTGAAACTGGAATACACACTTCCAGAGTGATCAGCCAGCATCTGATCAAAGCCGCAATTACTACAAGAGTTTCAATGAGCCACCTTTGAGAAACACCAGAAACTTAACCAATTAGCATGATGAATGTTAAAAATGGGTCTTCACAGGTGTATTTAGGTGGTGGCTTGTTAACTAGCACAATGAGTGCTAAAATGGGTTCTGATTGGTGAAATTCGGCATGCAATGTCGACTACAATATTTTAGGCAACTGTTTGAAGAGTGGATAAGAATCTAGCACACCTTTATTTGTCACCCTCCAGAACGATACCCAAGGCATGCACTTTTTGCTTGGTAGAAGCACGGACATGCAACACTTTTCCACTTAAGTAAGGAGGCGGGGTGGACTCTGGAGGGAACTGGCCCCAGCTCCCTTACCCACTGGCTGTGTCAGCTGTCACTGGGAGTTGATTTCCTGGACATTTTTGCAGAACTCATGCTAACAGAACTGAGTGGATTTTTTCTTTGGTTGCTAGTGACAAAACAAGAAAATAAAAACTGGGGGAAAAAGAGGAGCAGAATTTATTGGTTTCTTCATGTAAAAGTCTGGTTTCAAGCACATCCGGAAGCACAGGCTCAGTGCTCATGGGCATGTTGTCTCTCTACAGCACCTCGCTCTGCTTCATCCTCTTTCTCAGGCATGGTCTCCTGACAAGGTGGCCAAGGTGGACCCGGACTCAGGGCTGTCATCCCCCCAGCCCGGCAGCTGCAGGGAAAGAGAGCATCTGGGTGGCAGTGATTCCTGCAGAAACCCTGCCCTGAGTCGCCCAGGGAGGGGGTGGGGGGCAGTCCTACATAGTTTCAAAACAAGGGACAGGTGGATCCCCAAAAGATAATGGGGGAGATGATTTCAGAAAAGGAGGGAGGGAGTGGGCTGGCAAAGCAACCGTCTTCCACTGCGGTGACATCAACGGGTTTTGCTACCTCTGGCAGATTTGGGACCCTGGCCTAATAACGGAGGGACGGGGCAGTGATATGCAAGTATTCACGAGTGTGAACAGAACCCTGCCACATGGTGGCCGGCGGGGGGTGGAGAAGGGTCGCAGCCGGGTGGGCCTACCGGGTCCCCATGGTAGCTCGTTAAGGGTCACCTCGCCATGTCAGGTTTTATTAAATGCTTCCTCCCATTGTCAGGGCCTACTGTGGGGTATATAAAGGGGAGAGGGCTGTGACCTCATAAAGAACAGATAACAGGATGGAAGAGGTGACTTGCAAGGGACAGAAACAGGCCAGGAGGTGACAGAAGACTGCAGTCACAGTGTCTAATGTCTACTGAGCACCTCCTATGTGCCAGGCACTGCTCCGAACATGTCACACGTCGACTCATTTCATTCTCACAGCTGCTCTCTGAGGAAGATCCTAGTATTACTCCCATTGTAGAGATGAGGAAACTGAGGCAAGCAGAGAGATGAAGTGACTTGCCCAAGGATGCACAGCTGTAAGTGGAAGAGTTGGGATTTGAACCCAGGCCCTCTGGCTCCTAACCATGCTCATGCACCTGGCTCAGGACCTGGGAGCAAGGGTCTTGGCAATTGTACGGGAAGACCTGATTTACAGCTCCTTCCAGAGCCTGAACAACCTGAAGACTTGGACAATATCTGCTGGTCCACCTGGAGGGAAGATGTCAGAGGGCTGAGGGACCTCTGGGTGCCACAAAGGGGACAAGGTTCTGCCAGGGTGGGAGACCCCGTGGCTGAGGGGCTGGGACCAGCTGGGATGAATACCGGTGAGTTTCTGGCCCCTGGGAGCCTATTTCTCCCATTTCTTCCAGTGGGGCCGGTGTCTTTGGGTGAACACTGCCCGGCGCAGACTGTGCAGGCAGGAGTGGCCTTCTGGTTGCAGGGGGCCCGGCTCCCAGCCCCCAGGACTACCTTGTGGGCCGAGAGGAGACAGGGGTCCTTGACTGCTTAGGGGACTTGAGCTGGCATGGGAGCTTGGGGTCCTGCTGTGGGTTACAAGGACAAAGATGGTGAGAGACAGACAGTGAAGGAGACAGACAGACTGACAGGTTCAGAGGGAAACAGAGATGCCGAGACAGACAGACAGAGCGAGAGGGGCAGATACAGACAGTGCCCAAACACAAACACACTGAGAAAGACAGAGAGAGGCTCCGAGAGACGGCAAGGGAGAGACAGTGAGGCCGAGATGGAGAAGAGGGCTCATGGCAGACAGAAAGAGAGACACAGAGGTGGACCTGGCTCCCCGCCAGTCCCACAAGGAGGCAGGCAGCCGGAAATGCACCCCCACTCCCACTGACCTCTTTCCTGGCGATCCCACAGAGGTGGCTGGTCCTCCCACAGCTCTGCCCATCTTCCCTCCTGCTGCTGGCCAAGCCCATTAAGCTGTCACCCCGGCCACAACTGAGGGCCCCACGCCCCAGGGAGGAAACCATGGAATAGGCGTCCCTGCTCCCTGGCACCCCAAACCATCAATTAATATTAACGAGGGAAGGCTCCTCACTGCGTAAAGAGCCCCCCCACACCAGTGCTCAGATGGAGGGGAGGCCCCGCCTCTGTGACTCAGGAGGTTAAAGGGCCTGGGCCAACCCCTGAGCCCAGAGTGTCCAGATGGCGTGCGGGAGCGGAAGGGTCACCATCCAACTTGTGGACGAGGAGGCAGGGGCTGGGGATGGGTGCCCGCAGCCCTTTCGGGGCCAGAGCTTCGAGGCAATCCGGGCAGCCTGCCTGGATGCAGGGATCCTGTTCCGCGACCCCTACTTCCCTGCTGGCCCTGATGCCCTTGGCTATGACAAGCTGGGGCGGAACTCAGAGAAGGCCAAAGGGGTGGAATGGATGAGGCCCCATGTAAAGTGGGGCTGGGGCTGGGATTCCCGGGTCTGAGGGTGGAGGGCGCTGGGGGCTGGAACTCCTGGTCTGAGGGAAGATGGGGCTGGGTTCTGGGGAGAAGGGGTAAGACTTCTGGGTCTGAGGGCAGAGGAGCTGGGGGCCTGGACTCCTGCTCTGAGGGGGGAGGGGGCCACTGTGGGACCTGCTCAGAGCAGGCTCAGCCAGCTGGCTCCAGGGAGGTCCAGGGAAGCCAAACTCCTGCCCACAGGCGTTACGGGGCTTTTCCTGGGGCAGGAGGGGCCCTGGGCATCTGGCCTTCTGGTTGCTCCTTCCCTCCTTTTCCTGAGCTGAGGCCCCATCACCCCCAGGAGTTTTGTGCTGAGCCCCAGTTCATCTGTGAGGACATGAGTCGAACGGACGTGTGTCAAGGAAGACTTGGTGAGCCCCAGATCCAGCTGGGACCTGACAGCTCTGTCCCTCAGTGTCCCCCACTTTCTGTCCCTCAGTCTCCTTCTCTCTCTGCCCCTCGCTCCGCCCCCCTCCAGTCTCCCTCTCTCCATCCTCACCCAATCCTAGCCTTTCCCCTCAGGGAACTGCTGGTTTCTTGCGGCCGCTGCGTCCCTCACTCTGTATCCCCGACTCCTGTACCGGGTGGTCCCCCCTGGACAGGGATTCCAAGATGGCTACGCAGGTGTCTTCCACTTCCAGGTACGGTCCAGTTTCTCTGTCGGTGCCTCAGTCTCCCCATGGAAACTGGTCCCCTTGGGGCCGTGATTCTTGGAGCCTGGGCTGGGTACGGCAGGGTCAAGGGTGAAAGGTTGAGGCCCAGGCAGGGCTGGAGGCCAGACGCTGGGCCCAGGCCCTGCCACCCCTTCTCCCACCAGCTCTGGCAGTTTGGCTGCTGGGTGGACGTTGTGGTGGACGACAGGCTGCCCGTGCGTGAGGGGAAGCTGATGTTCGTGCACTCCGAGCAGCGCAACGAGTTCTGGGCCCCACTACTGGAAAAGGCCTACGCCAAGTAAGGACCCCAGCCCTCTTCTCTGGCTGCAGCCCCAGGTCCCGGCAGCAGACTCCAAGCCACACGGGACCCCCAGAGCCCCCCAGACTCCAGGATCCTCCAGACACACCCTGGATCCCTCAGGCAGCCCCCAAGGATCCCAAACCAAGTCACAGCCCCCAGGACCCCAGTGTCACACCAGCCCGAGGACCTCCAAATTGTAAACACTTCCCACCATCAACGCTTCACACAACACGTTCCTATAATTCTTACGGACCCTGGAATCTCATACAGCATGTCCTGGATTCACTGAATCTACGATTGATCCCCTCAGGGGATCTGTAAGCTCAGAGACTCTCTCCTGGGCCACCCAGAAACCCAAAGCGCCCCCAAAAATTGGGTGCAATCCTAGGGGAGCCTCAAATCTTTGCCATTCATTCCCTATGCTGTGGCTCTGAAATCCCTGCCATCATCCCCACAGGGTGACCCCCAAATCAGACACCTCCCAGGAACTAAACATTTCTAGCCCCAGCCCCCAGGACTCCCCGAATTCTGACATGGCTCCCCCAAATCACACAGTCCTTGTGGCCCCATCTCCCAGGGCTTCCAACGTGCCCCACAGTCTGCCATCCCAAGAGGCTGCAAATTTGGGGGGTGGCTCCTGGGGATCTCACACCCTGGAAGGACCCAGAGCCCCCCCACCCCCAGATCTCAGGGGTTGCTCAGCTGCTCGAACAGGTCTCAGACCCCCACCCCGAACCTGCCCCCTCAGGCTCCATGGCTCCTATGAGGTGATGCGTGGTGGCCACATGAATGAGGCCTTCGTGGACTTCACGGGCGGCGTGGGCGAGGTGCTCTACCTGTGGCGGGACGCCCCAGGCCTCTTCTCCATCCTGCGCCACGCCCTGGCCAAGGAGTCCCTTGTGGGCGCCACTGCCTTGGTGAGTGAATTGAACTCCTGTGCAGACCCCACCGGGACGAGGGCATGGTCAGGGCTGGGAGATGGGGGGCTTTCTGTGTCTCTCTCCTCTCCACTTCTGCTGTTGACTTATTCTCTCTCACAAAGTGACTGGAGCAAGTCAAAAGGAAATTTATCAGCTTCAGGCACAGCTGGACCCAGGTGCTCAGAGGAGGGTGTTTTTCTATCCCCGGCTCTGGGTTAACTTTACTCACAGGCAGGCTTTTCCCTTATAGGCCTTTATAGGCCCTCATTGCCGCAGGTACCACCCATACCCCAAGGCTAAAAAAAAAAAGAAAAAAGGAAAAAGGATGATCTCTGTCCGAGAATTTCAGCAAAAGTCCCAGGATTGATTCTTACAGGCTAAGGTTGGGTTATGTCTTCATCTGACCCAGCCGTACCCTCATTCATTTATTGAGTCAGTCTAACCCATTCACTCATTCATTTACTTAACTCTCTCCTTGGTTACCGGGTCTCTGGCCTTTTGTGTCCCTGTCTCTTCCTGTCTTTGTTTTGTACCTTTCTTCCGTCTCTATGTCCGTCTCTCTCCTCTTTCCATCCATCTTTGTCTCTTGTCTCTTCCTCCATGTTGGCTTTCTCTTGCCTTCATTTATCAACCCGCAAACCCTCTGAAGTCCTGTGCCATTCACTTGGGCCTCTGGTCGACCCCCACTTTGGTGGCAGGAGGTTGGGGGCAGAGAGGAGCAGCGGCTCTCCCGCCCCCCACTGCGGCCTCATGGGCCCCTGTCCTCTGCCCAGAGTGATCGGGGCGAGTACCGTACAGAAGATGGGTTGGTGAGGGGACACGCGTACTCCGTCACAGGCACACACAAGGTAGGTGCCTTCCCGGGGCATGAAGGCAGGGGGTGGCAGGCATCCCAGCCCCGCTGACGAGGCCGCCCTCAGGTGTCCCTGGGCTTCACCAAGGTGCGGCTGCTGCGGCTGCGGAACCCGTGGGGCCGCGTGGAGTGGAGCGGGGCCTGGAGCGACAGGTAGGTGTGGTCTCTGGGTAGGGAGGGGGGCTCGGCGCCATTGGCCCGCCCCTCACACTCTGGTCTCCCCAGCTGCCCTCGCTGGGACCTGCTCCCCAAGGAATGGCGAGAGGCCCTGCTGGTGAAAAAGGAGGATGGCGAGTTCTGGTGAGTTCCCCAAGGTCCCATCTCCCTCTGGATGGGTGGGGTGTCAGGCCAAGGGGCTCAGGGAGGGGTGTGTCCTGCTTGAAGGCACTATGGGTGCCAATAGGGAGGAGCTGGCCGTGGGTGTAACACTGGGTGGTAACTGGGGCATTGGGTTTTACTTGGGGGATTCAGGGGGAAATTAGTAATATTAGGGGAATTTGGAAGCATTGCAATATTTGGGGCATTTCTTTGAGACTTGACAATACCAAGGGGCTAAAAAATTCTTGCTGGTAATTAAGAGTCTGAAGGTCTTGCTATCAGGGGTTGAAGGCAATCTGGCACTAGATGAGGGTGTCTGTGGGTTTTGGTGATTTGTGGGGCATTTCTGGGGATTTGGAAAAATTTGGGGGGTCAGAGAGCTCAGCGGTTTGGGGTTTATTTCTGGAGAATTGGTAATATTTGGGGGGGGCTGAAGGGTATTTGGTAATATTTAGGGAAGAGGACTTTAAGGTTTGGGGCTCATTTCTGGGGTGTTGAGATAGTTGGGGCAGCAGGGCTCCTGGCGAGGTCCGGGATGGGGCAGGGCCTGAGCGCTGGCCTCCGAGCAGGATGGAGCTGCAGGACTTCCTCTGCCACTTCCACACGGTCCAGATCTGCTCGCTGAGCCCCGAGGTGCTGGGCCCCAGGCCGGCGGGGGGCGGCTGGCACAGGCACGTCTTCCAAGGCCGCTGGGTGCGCGGCTTCAACTCGGGCGGGAGCCAGCCCGGCGCCGGTGAGGCCTGCGGGGCCGAGCAAGGGCGGAGGCGGGGCTGCGGGCCGCGGGCAGAGCCCATTCTATCCCCCCCTCAGAAATCTTCTGGACTAACCCCCTGTTCCAGCTGACGCTGCTGGAGCCTGACGAGGCGCAGGAGGAGGACGGCGAGCAGGGGCCCTGGGGGGGCTGGGGGGCCATGGGGGCGCAGGGCCTGGCACAGGGGGCCCGCGTCCCCAAGTGCACGGTCCTCCTGTCCCTCATCCAGCGCAACCGGCGGCGCCTGAGGGCCCAGGGCCTGACTTACCTCACCGTGGGCTTCCACGTCTTCCAGGTGTCCCACCAAGGCCAAAGGGGGAGGTGGGAGGGCGGTCAAGAGGGGGCTGGGGGTCAGCAAGGGGAGAGGGAGCTGGAGGAATCATTGGGGGGGAATGGGGCTCAGAGGGCAGGAGCGGATGAGGTCACAAGAGCTCAGGGAGGGGACCATGGGGGCAGAGAAAGGGCCAAGGGCACAGAGGGGAGAGGAAAAGAGAGGAAGGGCCAGGGCCTGGGCACCAGGGGTTCTATGAGTGTCCGCAGGGGAAGAAGGGCGAGGAAGGGGTCTGGGAGGAGAGGAAGGTGACGCAGAGGTGGAGGCAGGGAGGGGCTCTGAGGACGGCCACCTCTGCCCGGACCCCTGACTCCCCTTCCTCTTCTTTCTTACAGATTCCAGAAGAGGTGGGGTTCCCAGACCCCCTCCCCGCACCGGCCCCTGGGGCTTGCACAACTGCGCTGGGTGGGGGAGTCCTGGAGGAACAGAGACGGGGCCGGGGCGAGCCTGGAGTCAAGGGGGCGCTGGGGTGGGCTGGGACGGGCTGATCTGGAGGGGCGCGCTGAAGCTGGGGTCGTGGTCACGTGGGCCCGCCCCGCACCCCCCAGCTGCTGGGCCTCTGGGACTCTCCGCGCAGCCGCGCGCTCCTGCCGGGCCTGCTGCGCGCCGACCGCTCGCCCTTCTGCGCCCGGCGCGACGTGAGTCGCCGCTGCCGCCTGCGGCCCGGCCACTACCTGGTGGTGCCGAGCACTGGCCGCGCGGGCGACGAGGCCGACTTCACGCTGCGAGTCTTCTCCGAGCGCCGCCACGCGGCCGTGTGAGCCCCGCCCCGGCCCGCACCCTGGAGACCCGGACCCCGGGCACCCCGCCCCGCCCTCGGGATTCCAGCCCAGATTCCCCTTCTCCCCTAGACCGGCTTCCTAGGGCCCCTAAGCCGCCCCCGCCGTCCCCAGCCCCGCGTGGATTAGCTCAGAGCCCCCAGGACCCTGCCGCGACCCCACCTGCTCCTCAGCTGAGCCTCCACCCCCACCGTCGCCTCCATCTCCACCCTCACCTCCATCTCTTGTCTGCCCTTTGCAGGGAGATCGATGATGTGATCAGCGCCGACCTGCAGGCGCTCAGGGTGAGGGGCTGCTGGAGGGAGGGAGGGAGGGAGGGAGGGGGACAGGTGGCAGCGGAGGGGTTCCTCTGGACCAGAACTGAACTCCCCTCACCCATGCACAGGTTCCCCACATGCCCCTGGAGCTAGACTTGGAGCAACTGTTTCAGGAGCTAGCTGGAGGGGTGAGTAGGGATGGGTTGGGGGACAGGGCTAAGGGACTCTTGTTTTGTTTTAGTGTCCCCCTCCCTCCCTGTGCTTAAATCACATGACCTTCTTTCTTCAAAATGCACACAGCTCTTCTCTGCCTCAGGGCCTTTGCTCAGGCTGCACCCCTGCCCTGGCTAAGGCCTCACCCTCTGTACCCTTCTCTGGAAGCCTTCCCGCCCTCCTGCAGCCTGTCAGTCACCTGCTGTGGGTTCCCTTAGCCCAGGGCTTTCCCCGGGTAGCCACAGGCTGGGGACAGGCCTCTGTCCTCTTCTAGACCATGAGCTCTGAGAGGGTAGGCCAGGGCTCTCTCGTCACTGCTGTGGCCCCACCACTGGGCCAGCCCAGAGCAGCTTGCGGAAGGGCTGCGAGAGGGAAGGACCTCGTAGTTCCCTTTCCCTGGCCAGGAAGAAGAGCTCAATGCCCATCAGCTCCAGACCTTGCTCAGCATCGCCTTGGAGCCTGGTGAGTTGTGTGTGGGTGGGGGGTTGTCTCGGCCAGGGGTCCTTGCCATCAGAGCTGGGCCCCGCGGCGATCCCCATGTGTTAGTGTGAATGCTTGAGCCTACTGGGAGTCAGGCCACAGGAACCCTGGGTTCAGCCTGGCAGCGTCTCCCTGCATGTGGGCCCCATGGCAGTCCCTGTAGCCAGGGCCATGGCCCTCCACAAGGGCTCCTTCCTGTAAGCGGGAAGCAGAGCGTAGCTGCCGTGAGCACAGATGCTGGAGCTGCCCTGCCTGGGCGCAAATCCTAGCTTTGCAAGTTCCTGACAGATACTTAGGTTCTCTGTGCCTGTTTCTCCATCTATAAAACAGGGATAGGGAGCGGATGTGGCTCAAGCAGTTGAGCTCCCGCCTCCCACATGGGAGGTCCCAGGTTCGGTTCCTGGTGCTTCCTGGAAAAAAAAAAAAAAAAAAAAAAAAACAAGCAGAACAAACAAACAAACCAACTCAGGGAAGCTGATGTGGCTCGGTGGTTGAGTGCCGGCTTTCCAGGTACGAAGTCCCGGGTTCAATCTCTGGCCCCTTGTATCTCAAAAACAAAAAACAACAATAAAAAACCAGGGATAATGATAGTGCCTGCTTCAGAGACCTAATGTCCACAAAGCACTTATGCTGACACCTGCATGCAGAAAGTGCTGAGGTTTTTCTCCTGTAGCCAGGGCCCACACCTGGACCCCTGGAGAGATCGGGCTCAGGACCTGTGAGCAGCTGCTGCAGTGCTTTGGGGTATCCAGGGGGGGCAGTGCCTGGGCAGGGGTGATGGTGATGGTGAGGCCCTGCTCCCCACCTGGGGACACTGGCCTTACCCAGATGTCCCTATTCCCAGCATGGCCGAGGCCTGGCCCTGCACCATTTCCAGCAGCTCTGGGGCCACCTCCTGAAGTGGCAGGTAAGGTGGGGCTGGATGGGGCTACCTCTTCCTGGAGGGAGAGGGACCTTCACTTATAAGGATACAGGTATCTTGTGGGTTAGTGGAGCCCCCAGGGACATCTGTGGCCCCTCTAGGTGTGCTGAGTGGTTCAGGGGTTGAGAGCACAGATGCTGGGCCTGGGGTGGAATCCCAGGTCCCTGTGAGGAGAAAGTGGCCGCTAGGATCAGTAGGGATAAGCCGCTGCCTTTGTCCGCCTAAGGGGTGCTGATGCAAAGTACCAGAATTCTGTTGGCTTTTATAAAGGGTATTTATTTGGGGTAGAAGCTTACAGTTACAAGGCCCTAGAGAGTCCAACTCAAGGCTGCTTTCTCACCCAAGTCTGTTGCCACGTGTTGAAGCAAGATGGCGGGCGACCTTTGCCTGGTTTCTCCTTCCTTCTTCCCCTTAAGGCTCCTTGGGCCCAGCTTCTTCTGATCTCAACTGTAGGTGGCATAGGGCTCGTCCCTCAGGGTTTCCTTTCTCAGTCTGTCCAAGGGCTCATTTCCTTCCAGGCCTTATCAGCTGCTCAGCTGCTCTGTTCTCTTCCCAAGGTTAGCTGGAAACTGTCAGGCGAATGGCTCAGCTCTCCCTGGGCCTTGTCTACTCTGGCATCTGTGGCGCGCTCTCTCTTTCGCTGTCTTCTTGACTGGGAGTCTGTTTATATCAGCCCACCTAGGGGGCAGGGACTCAACCCTGAGTCACACCCTACTGATGTGGTCGAATCAAAGGCCCTAAATTGGTTTAATTAAGTAAACTTAAAACCTTTGAATTTAATACAATCAAAGGGTAGAGGAACAGGCCAGTTTACAAACATAATCTCTCTTTTTGGGGATTCATAAATAATCTCAAACTGCTACAGCAACTAGGTACTGAGCCCTCGTTAAGCCCTTTGTGAGACTCTGAACTTGTCCTCACAACAGCCCTGCGAGCTTGGTGTTCCTGTTACCCCCGTTTTACAGACTGGGAGACAGAGATCCAAAGTGGCTAAGTGGCTTGCCCAGGGTACACAGCCAGGAAGAAGGGGAGCTGGGCCGGGCAGCCAGGCTGGCCTCGGAGGCCCTTTTTCAGCCCTCTGCAGGATGCTCAGTTGTGCAGGGAGCTGGGGTGGGACCGACCTACACCTCCTCCCTGCCCAGGCCACATTTGACAAGTTCGACAAGGATGCCTCCGGAACCATGAACTCCTACGAGCTGAGGCTGGCGCTGGACGCGGCAGGTGTGGACAGGGGTCCTCTGAGGGGCTGGTCCTGGGGACGGGCCTGCCCCTCCTGCCCCCTGTCCTCTCAGAGTCCCGCCTGTCTACTTGGCTGTGGCTGTCTGGGAGGCCCACACCTTAGTTTGTTGCCAGCTCTTGGCAGGGACTCGGTGACCCTGGAAGAAGCCAAATGCCAGGAATTTTCTCTGTGTGGGGAGAGAAGGGTAGGAGTGGGGTGGACCAGGGAGGTTGCTGGGGGCCAAAGCAGGCCATCTGGGCAGGCTACTGGGAGGAGAGGATGGGGGAGGTTTGGAAGCTGGTGCCTGAGAGACCCTGGCCTCCAGGGCGGTGTGGTGGACTGTTCTGGATTCATGTTAGCTTGGGTGTGAATCCTCACTCCTTGGGTGGCCCTGGGCAGATGACTCCATCTTGTGCATCGTCTCCCCCTCTGAGAAATGGCTAAGAATACGCAGGGTTTGCGAGGGGCTGGTGCTCGGGGAAGGCAGCTTTCATGTTGGAAATGGGTAAAAGCTGGCCAAAGGCTCCTGCTGAGGAGAAGGGTGGGAGCCGTGGCAGCGAGACAGTGGGAAACTGAGTCCAGGAGAGAGACCAAGGCAAGAGGCAGAGGACACAAACAGAGGGGAAGTACTTGTGTTCCCTGACTCAGTATTACCGAGTGCCTAGTACATGCCAGGTGCTGTTCTGGGAAGAGAGCCTGTTGGGGACTCTTGTGGAGCTGATGTTCGGGGGTTGCACACAGTGAACAAGGACAATATTGGGCGGCACAAGTGAAACGGCGGGAAAATGAAGCAGGGCCAGGGCTTAGCAGGCAGGGTGTGGAGTGGGTTTTGCGTAGAGAACCTGAGGAGGTAGGGAGGGTTCCAGGCAGCGGGAACAGCGAGTGCAAAGGCCCTGTGGAGGGAGCGAGGGGCGAGTGTGGCTGGAGGCCAGTGAGTGGGGGTGGGGAGTGGTGGTCAGTGACTGTGGAGACTGGACGCCTTTGGGGACCCTTAGGGACTTGGGCATTATTATTTTTTTTATGTCTGCAGTAAGTACAGAGTCATGGGTGTGTGGCTGGAGACAGGCAGGCAGGAGAAAGGTTGTGGTGTGTATGGAGGAGGGAGGCCAGGGAGGGAAGCGGCAGGAAGCTCCAGAGACCCCGAGAATAGGTGGGGCAATCTCAGGGTGGGGGCTGGGGGGAGAAATAACCCAGCTCAGTCGCATGCTTGGTCACCAAAGCACTCCCTGAGCACCTGTGCTGCTCCTGACCCAGTACTGGGGCCTTGGAGGTGACCAGAAACTTCCCTGACCTCACCCGGCTTCGGGTCTAGGGGCACGTAGCCCCACCAACTGGTAGTGAGAGCTGGGAGAGGGAGGCCCGGGCAGAGGGTGGGGGGTGCCCGAGAGGGCCTCCTGGAGGAGCAGGGAAGAGGCGGCCACGGGAGGCCAAGGCTGTTCTGGGCAAAGGGAACACTGTGTGCCCAGGAGGCCAGACCAGGACAGCTGGTGGCTGGGTGCTGGAGATGAGGCTGCCGTCCGCAGGGGCCACCCAGGAGGCTGAGGGCAGTGGGAGCCCCAGCAGGACCCCACACTAGTCAGCCTTAAGGTCATAGGAACCCTCAAGGGTGGCCAGAGGAAGCTGGCAGTTGCCACGAGAGGAAAGCGGGACTCCCAGAGGGACAGCTGAGGGCCTCTGGGCCCCTTCTTTCCCAACTGGCCGGGTCTTCCTGCAACCATGGGCACAGCGCCCCACACCCCAGACCCCAAGGGCAGATGAAGACCAGGGGGTGAGGGCCCTGTGAGAGGACGTGGCCAGGGTTAGGCTGCAGGCCCCTGGCCACCTCGAGCCTGGGAACCAGCACTCACGCCGGGGCACACGGCAGGACTTGGGCGCAGGAAACACCAGCCAAGTGGATGAAGGCACGGAGGAGGGGTGGAGGTGGGCTTCAGGGAGCAGGTAAAGCTCCTGAAGTTATCCTGAAAACTGTTTATCTGGACACAGGGGCGTGGGGGAGGAGGGCCATCCCATCTCGAGTCTCAAAGGGTTATTTGTGACCCAGAAGGGGTCAAGAACCAGTTTTCAGGTTTTCAAAGCCTGTGTGGAGTAAAAAGATATTGCCTGGGGAAGCGGCTGTGGCTCAATCAGTAGGGCTCCTGTTTACCATATGGGAGGCCCCGGGTTCGGTTCCCGGGGCCTCCTGGTGAAGGCAAGCCCGCCCGCACGGCGTGGTTAGCTGACCCAGTGAGCACAAGCAGCAAGGGGGGGATAAATGAATAAATAAATAAAATCTTTAAAAAAAAAAAAAAAAAAAGATATTGCCTGCATGTGGGACTGAAAATGTTTGCTACTCAGAAATATTCTCCAGCGCCCAGGACCAGCAGGGAGAAAGTGCTGCAGTTTAAAGGAATAAAGCACATACAGTGCTGCTGAGCCAGGCACCATCCCCTGTTCTCCATGAGGAACAGCCTTGTGGGGTTGGGGCTGTTGGATCCCCATTTCACGGATGAAGGAACAGGCCAGTGAAGGGGCTTGCCTATAGGGAGCTCCCAGTGCACCCTCCCTGGGGCCCCTCCCACCTGAGCCACATCTCCCACCCAGTGCTGGGATGGGAGCCCAGGACCCCTGTCCTGATGAGGTGGCAACAGGGGCTCCTCCCCTTAGGCTTCCACCTAAACAACCAGCTGACCCAGGTCCTCACCAGCCGCTACCGGGACAGCCGCCTGCGTGTGGACTTCGAGTGCTTCGTGTCCTGTGCGGCCCAGCTCACCCGCATCTTCCGTGAGTGCCACAGGGGTGATGGTGGCAGAGGGCAGTCTCTCCCACAGCGGGGAACTTACCCTGCCCCTCTCCGCACAGGCCACTGCAGCCAACACCTGGGTGGGGGCGAGGGGGTCGTCTGCTTGACCCACAAACAGGTGAGCCGGGGTGGAGGGCGGCTCAGGGCAGCTCGGGGCAGCGGGGTGGAGCGCCGGGCAACCCATCTCAGGCTCACCGTCTGCTCTCTTGCCCAGTGGATGGAGGTGGCCGTCTTCTCCTAGGATCATGGGACAGGGAGTGCCTGTCCCCGCCCCCAGCTGCAGACCTGGGGCCAGCAAAGCACCCCCACCCCCACCCCCTGACTGACACCTCATCTCCCTGCCGGTCTCTGGCCTGCCGCATTGATTCTGCTGCCCCCGGGAGCCCCTCCCCGCTCCCTCCACATCAGGATGGTGCCTGGGCTGGCACTCAACAGCGCCCTGTTGCTTTGACGCCCTGGGGAGGCAGGGACCTTGGTGCCTGGGAAGGCATTCTACCTTCTTTTCTAGGAGGCAGCGAACAGGCAGGAGAGAGAAAACAAGAGGCCTTAGGAATCCTTAAAAATATTACATGTTTTATTATCCTGTCCCCAGAAGGGTGGTTTATCCAGAAACCGAGAAAAAAAATAATCAATCAGAATAAACTCAAAAAAAAAAAAAAAAAAAGGGGGAGTGAAACCATCAACTACCAGGCAGCCAGGCCAGCAGCCCACCCTCCACCTCAGGAGGGTCCCAGAGACCCTGCCTGATGACAGACAACAGAGAAAACTCAGTAAGGGGCCGGGGGGAGCGAATCAGCTAGGTCTTCATTACGGGAACAAGAGAGACGGCAAAGATATGTTGCGAGGTGAATATATATTTATATAATAAATCCGTAAGTTAATAAAGTAAATAGTAACTCTGAAAGTTTTTTTTTAAATTTTTTTTTATAGGGTTTTTTTGGTGTGTGGATTTTTTTTTTTCTTTTGTTTTTTTTTCTTTTGGTCCTTAGAAAATCTGAGAGAAGCAAGTCCAGACAAAGCAAGGCCAGTGCTGGCTGGGGTGGGGGTGGGGGCGATCGGCTGCCGAGGACCTGGTTCCCCGCGGCAGCAGCGGGCAGGCGCTCGGCGGGCCCCTCATGGCCATGGTGAAGGAGTCAGGGAGGGATGGGCAGGAGGGAACTGGGGGCGGCCGCTGCCGAGGAGCCGGGGTGCCCTCCCTGCGGGAGCTGTCACAGGGCCTGAGTAGCTCCTGGACAAGGCACCATAGGGCTTTGGCCTGGACATGGGAGGCCTTGAGGGGACCTGTTTTGCCGTGGAGCCCACTATCCCCTCCACTTGGTGAAAGACGAAACAAAAACCACATCATACATATTTACCAGACCAGAAGCACTGACCCTGAAAGGTCTCCCTCGCGCCTCCCGGGGGGTGGGCAGGGAAAGAAGCTCCTGGCCACCCAGAGGGGAGAGAGCCTGCCTACCCCAAGGACCACAGAGAGCGCTTTGCATAGATACAGAATTGGAGGAGCCAGACTTTGAGGAGAGGGATGGAGCACCCCCAGCCCCTCCTGGAGGCTGTGGGAAGGGGCTGTTTGGTTGGGTCTCTCGGTACAGGCCTCACAGGTCGCTCTCGCCGTACAGGGCCGTGGAGAAGGACTTGTAGTCGAGGGCGCCGGGCACAGCTTCAGGGCCCTGGTAGGGCGCCATGCGGGCGATGCAGTACTCAGCCTGGTCAGGGGGCAGCTCTCTCCGCAGCTCTTCTGCCGTAATGAAGTTCTGGGGCGGCAGGGCGGGATCTGAGCCCCCGTCCATCCCCTGCCCCTCCCCGCCCACTCCTGTCTGCCCAGGGACACCTGGCTTACCTTGTCGCCTGCCAAGACCTTGAAGGAGGCAATGACCTGGTCGGCCGTGTCTGTGTCTGTGGTCTCCCTGGACATGAAGTCGATGAAGGCTTGGAAGGTCACAAGGCCACTGTGGTTAGGGTCAACTACGCTCATGATGCGGTTGAACTCGGCATCGCCCTGCGAGGTGGGAGTGGGGATGAGGGACAGAGGGCACATTAGTGGGGCAGGGGGGCAGGCAGCCAGGCCCAGACCAGGGGATCCTGTCCCAGGAACACGGCCAGGAGGGCAGGGCCCGACCCCAGCGTGTGCCGCACCGCCCTCGCCGTCAGCCTGCCCCCGTGGTCTCGGCTCCCCTGGCCGACGATGAGCTCCAAGGGCAGAGCCCCAACTACCCTTGCTCCCTAGCAGCCCCCCACCATATTCTGTGGGAAGTGGGGAGCTGGGGTGTGGCTCAAACAGGTCTCCTGCTCCTCAGCCCTAGGCCCACGAGTTACCTCTGGAGGCCAGGGAAGAAAGAAAGAGAGAAAGAGAAAGAGAGGGGGAAGAAAGGGGGGGGGATAGAGACCCCCTCTCTGGAGACTTCTAGGAAAGGAGGTAGGGGCTCAGGGAGTCATCGGAGGGACCCCAGCCCAGCAGATGCAGCAGAGGAGGGAGACCAGGCGCTGCTCTGGAGAAGGAGTGTCCCCGAGGACATGAGGCTGAGGAGGCAGTGCGGGGGCGGGGGGAGGAGCAGCGGCCCAAAGTGGGGGAGGCAGAACTGCATACCAGGCTGTATCCTGTGGAGATAAGCAGAGCCCTGAAGTCGTCGGAGTCCATGCTGCCTGTCTGCTTCTGCTCCGAGGACGCAGGGAGAGCAGAGGGGGCCAGGCCCAGAGCAGGCAAGAGGGGCCGCCCCGTGCGCACGGCAGGGAGATGGGAGGACAGTGGTGGGGAGGACAGAGGAGGCCCCGAGAGACCAGGTAAGGGGCAGGTGTGCAGAGACACACAAGGGTGGGGAGGAGGCAGAGCAGCGGGTGAAATGGGACAGACAATGGCAAGGGGTGGAATGACGAGAAGGAGGGGAGAGAGAGGAGAGAGAGAGAGAGAGAAGGGAGAGCAATTAATGCCACAGTTCGCTGGGGCCCCGGGGGGCGCGTACCTGCCGGTCATTCTCCACGTCGTAGCCCAGGCTGATGAGGCAGGCCTTGAACTCCTCGGGCCCCAGCGCCCCGCCATGGTCCTGCAGGGGCCGTCCAGGTGATGGTGTGTGGGAGGGGTGTGTGCAGACCAGATGGCCGGAGACAGGCAGGGAGGGGGGCCGGGGCCACATGCAGAGGGTGGTGGTGAGGGGCACATGGGGGAGGGAAACAGGTAGTTAGAGGGTGACACGGACAGGGGGCAGTCAGGGACAGGCAGGGCAAAGCCTTCATTCCACTTTCCGCCTGGGTGGCCCGGAGGGTGGTCCAAGGCCCCCCACCTCCTCGGCTGGAGCGTTGGCGGAGCTGAGTGAAGCAGACCTGACCCAGGGCTCATGGCACGAGGGGTGGTGGAAGGAGACTGCAGCCTGTCCCAGCTGGACGTTAGGGGCCCTGCCTGACAGTGCAGACCAAGGGTGCACACACACACCGACAGAAGCAGGCAGACGCGGGGCCAGCAGGACAGGCTGGGGATGGGGGCAAACTCCGGCACTTAGAGCCCTTCCAAAGAGCCTCCAGTAGTATCCATATCTGGATTTCTAAAACACTGTGTGTGTGTGTGTGTGTGTGTGTGGACAGGTTCATGGGCCTCGAATCTTGGGTGTGCTGGGACTTGGTCTTGTCAGCAGGGGGCCCCTTCCTCCACCTACAACTCCGCTCCCCCTCAGTGGCTGGTGCGGGCCTCAGCCACTGTGACACGCACCAAAGGACAGGTGCAAAGATGGAGGGAGGCAAGATGGGGCGTTGACAGCAGAAAGGCAGAGCGAGCAACTCACCTTGTCGAAGTGGTTGAAGGACGCCCGGAACTCTTGCATCTGTTCCTGGCTGATGCCCTTGGCGTCGCGGGTGAGGATCTGGTTCTCGATCTCGTTGATGGTGCGGGCGATGGTGGTGAGCAGCTGCTCCCAGCCCACACGGATGTGCTGGGGAGCAGAGAAAGTGTGGCTGCATGCCAGGCAGGGGCTGGACCTGGGGGTGCTGGGCTGGATTCCCCCCACTGTGGCAGCAGCCTGGAGTCAGGCCGCCCTGGGACTCTTTCTTCCCCAAGCACTGTGTTCTGTTCATCTCCTGTTTACGCAGGGGGACAAGGCCGTGGCACCCCCATCTTAGAATGCCTGGTTTATGTCACGTTAGTAAATACCCCAGTGACTAATGAAGGAGAGGGGCAAGGAGCCAAGATCCTTACGCTGGGCTCTATCTGGAAATGCTAAAGGTATGCTGGTAACTGTTTAACAATGGACTCTTGGGATAAAACAAAACCACAGCAACTCTGATTTGTGGTATTTGCAGAGTTGGATGGTGTAAATACTCCCATCATGGGTGCTTTCGAGCTACCAATATGACATCAATGAGTTTGCAAAATTCCTGAAACATTAGCCAGCAGCTCTCGTGAGCAGGTGCACTGACTCCAGGACACACAGGTGGATCTGTGTCCTCAAGCAATAACAAAATTGCTGAAGCCAAAGTGGGGGCAAATGCCACTCCCCCAGCTAAAACGACAGGCTTCTCCTGAGAGGTGCGGTGCTATGGTGCTAGGAGAGCACAGGCAGAGGTTTAATGCACGAACACGGTGAGACAGTCTTTTCCACCATTTCTGAACAGAGCGAAACGGCAGCTGGAGCCGGGTATCTCTTCTGCGCATGGCCGGGAGCCCCCCCCCCCGCAGGGCGGGCGGCCGTACCTCCATGGTGTAGTTGGTGTGCTTGTTGTCGAAGATCAGGGCCTCCTGGATGAGCTGGTGCTGCTGCTCGAGCAGGTCCAGGTTGGGCTTGTAGTCCACGATGCTGCGCTCGTACTGCTTCAGGTGGCTCAGCTGGTCCTCCAGGGTCCCGTTCATCTCGATGGAAATGCGCCCGATCTCCTACACGGGGCGGGGGCCGCGGGATGGTATGAGGCTGGGGACCCCTGGCCTGGGGCTGCTACTCTCTGGCTGTTCCCTGCCGTCCTGCCCTGGTGGTGGTAAAGGCAGCCCCGACAAGAGCTTTTCTGTGCCAAGCGCACTGCGTGCCTAACCTCGCGCTGCCCCGACCTCCCTGCGGGGCCCGGGATGGGACAGCCACTAACTGCAGGGGGGAGACACAGGGCCAAAGAGGTGACTTAGCAGTCAGCGGCAGAGTTGGGACTTGAACCCAGGCCCAGCCGATGTCAGCACCATGCCCTTGGCTCCCTACCGACACCCACGGCCCCACTCTCAGGCCCATGACACAGTGAGTGCACTGGGCAGGGTGGGGGTTCAAGAGATCCTGGTGGGTATCACTGCCAGCCTCCCCATGACCGGTCACAAAGGGCCACAGTGAGCTGCCGAGTGCTGGGCCCTGACCGGCTGGGTCACAGCTATGCCATGGTGCTCATGACAGGCTGCACAGGAACAGCAGGGCTGGCGGAAGGAATGAACAAGTAACCGTTTCACGCCCATTTTAGAGCTGAGAGCACTGAGGCTCAGCATTTGAATTGTGTCTGAGCTCATGACCAGCCATCACAGGCGAGTGGAGACTCGAGCCCACACCTGACTCTTCAGCCAGGTCTCCCTCTCGGCGGCTCCACCTTTCTCATCAACACCATCTCATCAACTCTACTCATCCCACGAGGCCATCAAGGCTCCCAGCCAGTGAGAACTGGGAGCCCAGACACACCAGACCTCCCAGACTGCCAGCCCCAGGGATCTCCCCACCAAGGGCTGGGGTGAGGGCCTCCAGCTCACCCGAGACCTTTCTCTAAACCCCACGCTAAGCGATTCTGGCTGGCTGGGCAGGTGTGTGCAGGGTGGCCCCTCACCTCCATTTTGGTCTGGATCCAGGGCCCGACAATGTTGGCCTGGCTGGCGAACTGGCGGCGGAGGTGCTCGTTGGACTGCTGCTTGCTCTGCTCCTCCAGGAGGGCGTGGTCCCGCTTTGGCACCAGCTGCTGCACCTGGGACGAGGCACAAGAGCAGTCAGGGCGGCCCCTTTGCCTGGCTGGTCCTGCCCAGGCTCGCGGGGCCCCACCATACCTTCTCCCACTTGGAGTTGATGATCTGGGGGGTGACGGTGGTGTAGGGGTTGCTGCCCGACAGCTTGATGTGGTTGCTCTCGGCGATCCTCTGGGCCTCCTTGTGGATGGCCAGGATAGCCTCCCGTTCTCGGTCGGCGTCCGGCAGGGTGGACTTGAACTGGTCGTGGGCTGAGATCAGGCCCTGAGGGGAGGAGGCTGAGTGAGGGGGGGTGGTCCTGCCCCACGGGGCCCCCACGAGAAGGGAGGCTGGGGGCAGACCTCAATCTCCTCAATGGTATGGACGATGAACATGTCCTGCAGATCCTCCATGGCACTCTCCATCCAGTTGTTGAAGGGCGCAGCCCGCTTGGCGTATTCCAGGTGCAGTTGGTCAATGGTCTCCAGCTGCTTCTCTGTTTTCTGGTGTGGCAGGGAAGAGGACAGGGACAGGGACAGAGGAGGGAAGGTCAGTTGGTGAGCAGGAGTTGGGGGGGGGGTCTGGGGACACTGCAGGGTCAGAGGTGCCCTCTGGGTGGGAAGGGGATGCCAGAGGGTCTGGGCACCATGCATCCCCCAGCCCCGAGGGCAGCGGGCACAGGCTCTGGGTGACCCCCTCACCTCCAGGGCTTCCCTGCGACTGTGGGTCAGAGAGCCAAGCGCGTCCCATTGATCACAGATTTTCTGGCAGCGGGTGTTGACATTGTGGGAGTCGAAGTAATCCAGCTCACTGTGGGCCGGGGCACGGAGTGGTGAGGCATGGGCCCCAGGACACGGCACGGCGCAGGCAGGGAGCACTGGGACCTGCCCGGCCCAGAGGCCACAGCCCTGACACCCAGGGACAGTGACTGGCAAGGATATTAGTTACCAGGCACCCCCAGAAGAGGAGAAATTCTGGGGGTTGAGGGAGGGGCAAGGGATAAGGGAAGGGCAGGGGTTGCCTCCTGCTCACGTCCTTCAGGATTCCTTCTGCGCTAATAGCTAACTCGGCAGCTGCCAGAGGGCGGCCCCCAGCTGCTGTGTGGAAGGCTTTTTTCAGTTCAGTCCAGTCCGAGAGCCCACGATGGCCAACAGAATGGGCTCTGAAGCCACACTCCCCAGGCCTGAATTCCAGCTCTATCATTTCCTAACTGTGCCCTGGGTGAGTGAATTCCCTACTCTGGATACCTCAGTTTTTTCATCTGGGAAATGGGGGTGGGGTTGTTGTGAGGATCAAATTAATTAATGCATGTAAAGTGCTTAGAAGAGTCCTTGGCACCTGGTAAGTAAAAGTAGCAGTGGCATTTATTCAACGGTATGTATTGAAATGGGTATTAAGAAAAAACACAAAACTCACCAACAACCTCTGTGATTTCATACTCTCATTCTAAGCAATCAATAATACATTTAAGAAAAAAATTCTGTGTGGCAAATAATGGAAGAGAGAGTAATATTTGAAGGACTGCAAGCTGGGAAAGCCTGGGCTAATTTGATCACTCCTGACCCAGCCCACACACAGCTGCTACCCCTCCCATGCCTTTTCAACAGCAGCCTGGGGCTCCTGCCTCCTGGGTCAGACACCTGGGGGTCCCCTGGAGAGTCCTAGAGAGTCGGGGATCCAAGCAGGAGACTCGGGGTTTGATAAGGGGTGTGGGAGCAGGGAACACCTTTGAGTGCCTGGTGAGGCTGTGACTCCCAGTGGGGCCCGGGGCCACGGTCAGCTTCCTGTCAACCACTCCCTGGCTGTGTGACCCGGGGCCAGCCCTTGGCCTATCTGAGTCTCAGTTCCCCTCTGGCCACAGGGCTGCAGGGCAGAAGAAAAGAGTGGGCATGTGCAGTGCGCGGTGCAGAGCTTTCACTGTGGTCAGTAATTGCAGCTCAGTGGACTGCCCCGCCCAAGGCCTACTCATCCTTGGGGGAGTGGAGAGCATCCCCACAGCCCTCCCCCTCTTTCCTCCAGGGCTACTGCCGAGAAAGCTGCTTGAATGCCTGCCTGCCCCCGGCTGTTCCAGTGTTCAAGGAGGCTGGCCCAGGATTTATTCCAAGTGCGCTCCCTACCCAGGAAACTGGGGAGTGCCCATATTCTACCCCCACAACCCTTGGGAATATCTGTGCCAGTGGCCTCACTCAGCTGGCTGTGTCCAGGTGCAGGGGCCTGATCCTGGGAGAGGTGACAGGACTACGGGTGGCGTAACAGGGACACTGTGGTTGCCAGTGCTGGGAAGGCCTATCAGTGCTTCTGACTCAGTGGGAGCAGACGGGAACCCCCCGCAGCAGCTGGGCAGTGGGGAGGGAGCTAGTCAGATAGGAAATGGGCCCTGCCCAGCGTGGGGATCCCTTGGGCATCAGGACTGGGCCCCCATCTTTTGGCTTTGGGGATGGCTGGGACCGGGTAGGGGTGTGTGTGGAAAGGGCAGTTCCAGCCAAGGATCCTATTTTTGAGCAGACAGCTATTTTGGGAGCACTGCTGCCCCCCCAGGGCCTGTGGATTTTCCATGAAGTAATGGCTTGGGCCTCCCACTCCCTGGGCCCTCCCTGCTGCTGGCCACTGCACTGGTAGGATAAGGCCCCCTTTCACTGGCTCTGGAGGCTCAGTGTACTAATTGTGTGCACAAGTTTATCTGACTGGGGCGGGGAGGGGAGGGGAAAGGACCAGGCTGCCTGGAAGCTCTTACAATAAGTGTATTCTGAGCAGGAGTGAGGGAAGGGCCAGCCAGAACAATGGGCTCACTGTGCAGCCAATTCCCACAGGGAAGAGCGGGCAGGAGTAGTGGAGACCAGGCTGCCTGCTCATCGGGGGGCAGGTGGCACACTTGGTGTGGGTAGGTGGGGGGTGGGGCCCAGGGACCTCCAAAGCCTGAGGACTCAGGAGGAGGGGCCAGAGACCTCCCCTCCATGGAGAAAATCTAGACTCCATTAGGTTTCTCATTGAGGGTTAAAATGGGAGGGCTGAGAACTCTGCTAGAGACCCGGAGGTAGGGTGGACCTCGAGCCCACTGCCACCAGACCTCTGGGAAGGGTATTGGAAGGGAAGCAGGGGTGGGAGCGAGTTGTGCACCCACACATACTTGAGCTCCTGGGCAATAGCCGCAATCTGCTCCACGCGGTCCTGGTGTGCGGCCAGGTCGCTCTCGAAGGCTTCGTGCTTGCGGATGAGGGCTTTGATGTCTGACAGGGTGGCTGTCTCATAGTCCCGGTGCTTCAGCATGGCCTCCTTCCCTGAGGGAAGGGGACAGAACAGGACGTGCTCAGGCAGCTGGGCCGTGGGGCAGGGCTGCTGGAGGCCAGAGCTACAGAGTGCAGCCAGAAGAGGGGAGATGGCAGGGGCAGGGGGTGGGGCTAAGGACACTGCTGTGAAGGGTAGAGACTCTTCCTGGGACTGTCTTCCTTGCCCTCCAGGGATCTTTCAACCAAGCCTCAGCCTGGAAGAAGCTATGGTCTGGGTGAAGTGGGAAGACACCTTGGGATCAGTGGGCCCTGGGACAGATAGCCTAACTCCGTCAGTACATTCTAAACTTAGCGTCCTTCACTGCAAGGGAACCTCCAAGAATTGGACGGTGGTACCAAGGCCAGAAAGTGAGACCCCCATTTCCAGCGGGTGGAGGCCTGGAGAAGCAGCTGGGGGTGGAGCCCACACCTTAGCAGGGGCGTGACCCGTGTCTGTGCCTGGCTCTGTGGGGCCAGGCTCCCCCTGGGTTGTCTCATCACACATGTAGTGCCACACACCGTTCAAAGGCTTTATGTGGGCACAGGGGCAGGGCCCATGTCAGGCCCCTTGAAGAAGGGAGAAACACTGCTATTAGACTAATTATATATCCAGAACAAAAGCTCAAGTGAATCTAACGAGCAATTTCAGGTATTGCAGAGAACTTGAGGGGAGAATACCAGCCTGGGAAGGGGGCTGGGGCCCCCAGATCCTAAGGGGAAGTTAGCTCCCTCAGGCTACCCTGGATTAGCTGGGCAGCTCCGAGATCCCCCTCCTCAGCTCTGGGACTAGGAGCAGTGAGACAGCACTCAGGCTCTGGACTGGTTTCCTCTTCTGTAAAATGGGCTAACAGCAGCACTGTGTCACGTGGGGTTAGTCTAGTTTCAGTGAGGTGACGGCTAAGAAGGGTAGGCATGGAGCCACTGAGCTGGTGCTGTCCACATGTCAGCCACTCCTAGTCTCTTTTGTCTGGCAACTCCCACTTGCCCCCCAGGATAGTGCCTGGCACTGGCAAGCAAAAAGAGGTGGGCAGCCTGGGAGATGGACTCCGAGGCCCCGTGCTCCAGTCCTGGGGCAGGAAGCTTAACCACAAAGGGAAGCTTGCAATTCCCTTCTCCAAATTGCTTTCTCCCAAGGGTGGGGAACCAGAAATAGTAGGTTCCTGTACTCTCTGCCTCAGCAGGGCCCCAGCAGGGAGCTGGCAGAGGGCGGCCTGTGGAGCTGGGAGGACAGGACCTGGCCCACAACTGCCTTGGATGGAAGCCAAGTGGCAGCAGAGAAGGGTGGGGGGGGGCGCTGTTTGTTTTTGTCCCCCCTCCCCAGGCAATCCGAGCCCAGCTGAGAAGCACCCGCATAGAACCTCACCAGTGCAGGTGGACGGGGGGTACAGAGTGATGGGGGCTTGGTCTGAGGCTCTGAGCCACCCACCCCAAGGGCTGAGGCTGCCACCACTGGCCCGGGGAGCAGGACCACAGGTAGAGGAGCTGGGAGGGAGCCCAGCCAGCCTGTCATCCAGTTTTGCATAACTGGGTGGCCCAGAGGACAGAGGCCTCAGGTCTTGGGAATGAGTGGACAGGCCTGCCTGGAGGCTCCAGGCAGATACGAGGGGCAGGGCTGGACACCAAAGCCCCTGCAGGGGAGGCAGAGGCCACTACCCTGGTCGGGACTTCAGGTGAAGCTGACCCCAGGAGTCCTCCCCAGGGAAGGAGATCTGGGGGTGCCCATCACACCTGTGCCCCTCACCTCAGTCCAGGGGCTGAAAAGCTGATAACACAAGCTTGGGGGGGCCCAGAAGAGGGATCTCCAGGGCTAGCACCCAGAGCCCCTGGGCAGATGAGACAGGATGTGGCCGATGAGAGAAGGAGACATTTCTGGAGGGCGAGATGTGAATGCTGTCAAAACCAGTCACGTGCCCGAGGACCTCTGGCCAGGGAAACGCAGAAATCTGCGGGGCTGTGGGTTCCCGAGGCGGGAACTATGCACGGCACTGGACACAGAAGAGGCCCAGCAGAGGCTTGGTATGGTTTAAGGAGCACCACTCCCTCCTCCAGGCCTGAGAAGAGGGCGCAATGCCCGGGCACCATTTCTGCAAGGCCGCAGGGAGGCGCCTGCGCCCCTGGCCCAGACTGATTCCTCCCTGCCTCGCTGCCTTTCCTCTCCCCACCTGCATTCTTTCTCTCAGAGAAGGCATCAGGGCATTGCTCTGGCTCTGGCAGCTGCTGCTGGGAACAGTCAGGCTATGCCATCTGGCTAATGGGAGGGGGGCACGAAGCCGGGCTGCACGAGGGACAGAGAGGTGAGGCGGGCCAGGTGTGCAGACCACGCGGACCTGCAGGTTCTCGTGATAAGGGGGAGGGTGCCTCTGCATAGGGGTCTCAGCATCTAGCCCAAGGATTGGTGCCGCCTGCTGTAATGGCTGGCCCCGTGGGTGGGGGCTCAGTGAGGAGAAATTGCATTGAACACCCCAAGGAAATGTGAAGTCAGCTGGGGATGGTGGTGGCCGGAGGGGCAAAGGAGACAAAGCTGGGGAGGCGGCGGCCAGAGTGGGAGGGAGGAGTTCCGGGGACAACTTTTCCTTCTTTCCCAGGCACTGGCAGTGTACTCAAGGCTTCTAGGCCCCTGGGATCTGGAATCCCAACCATAGGGTGGGTCTGGACCAAGGGCTAGGGACGTGATGGAATTCTATATCCTGAGCCAAAGGAACAGGCAGCTGCAGAGCTGCCGAGAAACAGGAGTCAAAGTTGCCCTTCTGGGAGAAGCCTGGTTCTGGACGGTCTGGACACCTGGGAAGGAGGCTCTGGGACAAGGGTGGATGGTGAGAGCCTCCAGGGGGTCCCCAGCAGGCCAAGGATGGGCACCATATGGTGGGCACTGCAGGGTAGGACACAGGTCATCAGCAGAGCCAGGGGCAGCGACTAGGCTTGGTCTTTGACAAACATGCTCACAAAGACAGAGCCGTCAGCGTAGGCTCTGCAGTGTGGAGAAGTCCACGGTCACAGGGAGTGGGAGAAAGGAGACAGACTGTTTCTAAACATGGGACATCAGGCACAGGAACACCCGACCTGCACACCTGCCTTGGGATCAGGGTGTCCACAGGACTGCTTCCCTAAATAAATAGCCTAAATAGCTGGGGTGGGCTCAGCTGTGTCCATGACTGACCCGTGATGCCCCAAGAAGGGACCTACCTGGAAGTAACCTCTAAGGCCAAAGCAGACAGGCAAAAGGAGGAACCCCCCAAAAAACTGCTCCTGGCTGTCTGAGGCTAGACGAACCCAGGGTAGCACTTCTCAAGCTCATGTTCCCAAGCCACAGGGAAGAGCCTGATAAGACACCCAGCACAGGTGGGGCTCGGTGTGTGTGTGCATGTGCAACAGGCAAGGAGGGAGCAAGTGAGCTGGGAGGGCCATACCGTCAGTCCAGGCCTCGTGGATGGAGGCCTTCTGCCGGAACTTCTCTGCCAGGTGGTCGAGCCGCTCCAGCCTGCGAATCTCATTCAGCAGCCATTCCTCATAGCCCTTCTCGGCCTGCTCCAGGTGCTGCCAGCCATTGTTAATGTCCTGAGGGGGGGCAGGGAAAGGGCAGAGTTATCACTGGGGAGCTGGGGACACCCAGCAGGGGGATCACTACCTGAGAGAGGCTGATGGAAAAGCGGCCAGGGCCACGTCTGTCCCTGCTTTGCTCTAGACAGGGTCGAGCATACGGCAGGTACAATTGATTCTTCTGGACTGAATGAGTAAATGGGTGAGTAAGTGAATGAATGAATGCTATGAACAGGGCAATGGGAGCCAGAAGGTAACAACCAGGGCACAGCCCTTCTTCACCTCAAGACGACGACAACAACAACAAACACAGGCCTTAAAGCGCCCGGGGGTCCTGGAATCACAGTAGGCCTGGGTTGCAAATGCACACAGTTAAACAGGGTTTGGGTATAAAACTCTGGGTGTAAAACTCCAGGGTGGGGAACGGGCATGGCCAAGTGCACACACACTCCACCTCTCAGTGCCCCAAAGGCTGAGTCTGTGGGCAGTTCAGGAGCTGCCTCTCTGCCCCCTTACAGCTGATCTCAAGTTCAGCAGCCACAAGCTGGGCTCGGGGGCTGTGCCCTATCCCCACGCTGGCCCCACCCTCAGTCCCCAGAGCTCACCGAGACCATCTTGCCCTCGGAGGGCATGAAGGCGGGCCGGTTGCTGAGGCGCAACTTGGTCTGCAGCGTGTTGAAGTTGATCTCTAACTGGCACTTCTCCTGCACCTTGGGTGGCTTGTGGACACGACGGTAGTCACGGAAGTCCTCCAGCTTCTGCTGCATCTCCTGGATGGTCTTTTGGGGCACGCGGTCCTCCAGCCAGGGGATGGTGCGCCGGATCCACTCCAGGAGCTGTGGGCCCACAGGAAGCCGTTGCAGCCTTTGCAGGGAGCACTCAAGAGCGCCCGACAGGGCCACCCCCTGGGCATGGGGCACACGGGATCTGGATGCCCCCTATGAACCATTGTGCTCTTCTCTGGTTACTTCCCATTTGGGCCTTTGCTCTTGGCTTTCCTTTCCCTCAGATCTAAGCAAGGCGGCCTCCATGCAAATGGACCTCCCCAACACCTGCTACTGTCCTCCCTGTGCTCCAACCATCTCACAGTCTCTGAGAGTCTCATCATTTACTTGGTCACTGAGGTCCCTCAAGTGACCATTATTTAAAAACAAAGCAACATGTATTTTATAAGCCATTCAAATCTTTGCTGGATGAGGAGTGGTATAACAAGTAAATGAACTGGGTATTCTAATACAATTCTCGGAAAGTAACATCAGTTTATTTTCCCGCATAGATGTGCTTGGAGATGTGGCTCTCAAATTCCAATCTCTGGGAAAATGAGAAAATCAAGTTAAAAGGTGTCTGTGAGTCTACATCTGGAATGCATGGTACCACCTGCTGTTTCTTGAGAAAGGCTGTAATTCTAAGAATAAAGCTTTTCTACTTTTTCTTGGTGTCACAAATGATGATGATAAAAAAAAAATGGTCGCTTTTTTTTTTTAATATTCTTAACTTGGCAAAATAAAAAGCTGAACCCCTCCCCCCCCCGACACACTGGGTCAATTGTTAAATATTTTTTCAAATTTCCCTGGTCCATGAAATCTCAAAGTCTGGGAACCACTGGTCTAGAGTAGTTCTCAAACTGCTGCCCTCAGGGAGCTTGGATTGTTTTAATTTCTTAACTATGGAATTTAAAATACAGAAGAGAAGTTAGAAGAAATACACTAGTCACCCATGTTCACAATGCAAGTCTTTGTCTGGGCTGGAGCAGCACTGCCTAGGTTTGGCCCTAGCTCAGCCTCAATAGCTGAGTGGCCACAGCCTTGTCATGTCTGACCCTCTTGTAAGATGAAGGCAATCCGAGCTCCTCCCTCACAGGGCTGTTATGGCGACTGCGCAGACCATCCCACTGTCCGTCACTATCGGCTCCTGGGTCCCTCCCCAGTCTACGGAATTAATCCTTCCTGGGGTAGGGCATGGGGAAGCAAATGTTTCAAGAGCACTCCAGATGATTCTAAAGCAGTGGGTGTTCAAGAAACTGACTCTGAGGATCTCTGTGAGGACCAAACTCGAGACCCCAGGAGCTAGCTGGCACAGTGATGCGAGCCTCAAAGGGCCACCTCCATGGCCTTTTCTGGAAAGTCTTGCTGCCATATGTGTTTTCCCCTCTGCAAGTGTCACAAAGGCCTTTGGCCATGGGTAACAAAGAGATGAGCTGACCTTGGAGAGCTAGTGGGGCTGTGGGGACAGGGGAACACTCACGTCGCTGGCCAGCTTCTCATAATCCTCCATCAGGTGTTCATTCTCCTGATTGACAGCCAGCACCTTGCAGATCCTGTTGGCGGCCGTCTCAGCCTGGGGGGCGGGGGCCACACAGTTAGGGCTGCCTGGGTGCCAGTGACCCTCCCTCCTGACAGGCATATCCCTTAAAAGCTGCTCATCTACAAAGAACAGAATTCCCCAGAGGAGGGGCAAGGAGAGGAAGCGCAGTTCCAGCGAGACGGTGCCCTGAATGGCTGTGTCCTGAGAGATCTCGTTGGCATCCTCACCACTTGCTGCAAAATGCCCCTGGCCCAGGGAGCTGGGCCCCTCTACTATCTTGGCCCAGACCCTGGAGGTGCTGAGAAGGGTGGGGAGCCTTCCCACTGCTGAGGGAACAGGTTAACAGGCCCCCTAGGGCCCCCAAAAGAGGAGGGCTGGGTGAGGCTTAGTGGGTCTTCTGCATTAGGTTCAAGGCCCAGAAGTCTCCTTGAGTGGGGAGGTAGGCTGCAGGGAGACTGAGAGCCAAAGAGACGGAGGGGTACAGGCAGGGGCCGGGAGGGCGTTGGTGCAAGTCAGGGAGGGCCTGGGGGTCACTTTGCTTTTCTCCTCTCCCCCTCCCTTGGGAGGTGGGTGTTGACAGGAGAAAGTGTGTCACAATCTGTGGGCAGCTGGGGGTCATGGAGACAGCAAACTAGTCTCTGCCTTAGAACTACAGCTGAGCGTCCTGCCTGGGAAATGCCAGGTGACGAAGAGGAGGGCGAGGGGTGTCACACAGAGAGGAGAGACCAGGTACCTTTCAGGAAGCACAGAAAGGGTCCAAGAGGAGGAGTTGAAACGGCAACAGAACAGGAACAGAAAGAGTGAGGAGGGTCTACAGAGTGGTGGGGAAGGAAAACAGAGCGGCTCGGGAGAGGGCTCAGAGGCGGCTCTCCACGGGCATGCCGCCCGGCCTCCCCTCCATGTGGCCCCGGACAGCAGGGAGGCGAGGGACAGGGAGGTTTGTGTGCACATAGCCACACACTCAAGCACACACGCGCAAGTTTGCACACATACACGCCCATGTGCTCTTATGCTCACGGGCACACTCATGCACACACTGCATCATGCCGTAGGACACACAGCCAAGGCCCTGACACATGGGCCACCAGACAGTGCTCCTCAGAGATGGGGTTCAGGAGGGCCTCAGCCAAGGACCACTCAGCCCTGGATGAGTGAAGTAAGCAGAGCCACGGCCGCGGGTGTGGAGGAGTAATGGAGTTTAGTTGTCAAGCCCGAGCCTGGCAGGAGACGCCTGGCAGCCCCTGCCCGAACCCACTCTCCTGGCAGATCCACCATCAAAGCTGAAGGGGAGCTGCCCATCACAGCTGATTTGTTTCACTGCTGGAT
This sequence comes from Tolypeutes matacus, assembly GCA_026826555.1. NCBI lineage: Eukaryota > Metazoa > Chordata > Mammalia > Cingulata > Chlamyphoridae > Tolypeutes > Tolypeutes matacus. The sequence goes on from JAKSZT010054134.1 coordinate 10,573,909, forward strand.
TCTTGGCAGCCAGCTCAGGGCTTGGTGCATTTTCAGTGCTCAGGTGGATATACAAGGGTGGGAAGGGAGGAATGGTTTACTGACTAGAAATAAACTCTCAGGAGGGGATGGCTTACTTGGTGCTAGGCCTGGGGATTCACTACGTATTCGTAAAACAAAACCATCCCCGAGAGAGCTGTTTTAAGGGAGCGGATTAAGTCTCTGGGAGGACAACAGCAACTATGATGAGAAGCATTATGAGGCTGTCCTGATAAGTCAACGCAGGCCATGAGGAAGCTGGACCTGCAGCTGGAGAAGCCTGGGCTGAACCCAGCACACTTCCTGGTGGCTAGACCAGCTCCCCGCAGCCTGCCAGGCACAGCCACCTCAAAACCCCCAAATGCTCTGAGCACCCACGCTCACAAAATCCTCGAGGCCTCCCCTTCATAGCAGAGTTCAGCTATAAGTACACGAGGGTGGGATAGGAAAGAAAGCAAGCTGGGGAGGACACTGTGGTGGCCAGGGATGCTGGCTTGGGGCCCCACAGTCAACAGGGTTTGGCTCCCAGCAAGCATGCTGTTGGTCAGGGTTAGTGGTGGGGGTCTCCCATTGCTGTCCATCCCCCTGGGTGGGGTCCTCCCTCCAACCTCCCTGCCTGTGCACTCTCGACATGAATTCCAGACACACGCTGGCTAGGCGGGTGTGGAGGCTCTGACATACTCGTCAGCCTGGCCATGGGGCTGAGGAGACTCACCATCCCCTGCTGGCTGGGCAGGTCAACCCTAATGCTGGCGACCATGGCCACCCTACCATTCAGAAAGGGCTCACTCTCTGTCTGACGCTGTTCTGAGTCCTTTGCCTGAATGAGCTCATTCCATCCTCAGAATAACCCTGTGAAGCAGGTACTAGTATGGTCCCATTATACAGATGAGGAAACTGAGGTAGAGTGTCTGGTTCAGGGCCACAGTGCTGAGGGGCAGCAGAGCAGGGGCCACGCTAGACAGCACGTGGTAGTTCCCCTGCAGGCCTGGGGCTTTGAAGAAGGCGGTCTGTGGAAGGCAGCAGGTATGGGCCTTGCTGAGCGGCCCCAGGAGCAGCTCTCTACCCCTCTGAACTTGAATTTCCTCCTCTTTAGAATGGGGATGGCCACACCTAACCCTTCCAGGGCTGTGCACAGAGACTGTCTTAGAGCCTCTGTGGGTGCAGTTCTCAGAGGAGCACCTGACTGAGCAACTCAACAAACGGAACCAAATGGGTTCTTCCTCTTCTCCCTGCCCACCAGCCAACTGGAAAGTCAAGTCACCAGCCAGATGGTGCCACCCAGGACACTTCAGAGACAAAAGGACAAGCAGAGGGAGCAGAGGTCCCCAGGGGCAGCTGGGGGCCTCCTTGTGGAAGCTGACAGCCCTGACAAGAGCAGCAGGGCTAACAGGAGGCCAGGAAGGCTGGGAAAGACGTTTGCGGCTTCTGGAGAGGACAGATTTGGGTCAGAAGGCACAGGCTCAAGTTTAACCTGCTTGTGCTGAGCCTTTCCTGGACAGTTTGGAAGGGGATGGAGCTGAAGAGAAGGGGAAGGAAAGCCCAGCACTCGTGGTCAAAGGGCCTTGCAGTACAGCTGGCCAGTCATGAGTACAGGCTTGTGAGCCAGACTTGAGCTCCAACCCCAGCTCTGCCACTTCATATGATGCTGAACTGCAGTTTCCTTGTCTGGAAAATTTGGTCACCAGCCTCACAGGGTGGGCTGTGAGTATAAAAAGAGAGAATATTTGTGGCACCTCAGCACAGGCCTCGTACTGGCTAAAGTGTGGCACTATAATCACCCCAAAAATGCCCAGTGGCCCTGCCGAGTCAGCCTGACAGGCATTTCTCACACTGCCACGGCCTGTGGCTGGAAGGGCCCATATGCCGATGGGCGGGGGGGGCGCGAGGGCAAGACTCCAGCTACAGCAGCAACGGGGCCTCCCACCCAAGCTCACCTTTTGAGCCCCTGAGAAAGCGTGGTAGAAGCAGGACACGTAAGTCATGATGGCTTTCTCGTCTGGCCTCAGAGTGCCTACAATATCTGCGCAGAGAGAGAGAGAGAGAGAGAGAGAGAGAGAGAGAGAGAGAGAAGCAGGAGAGAGTGAAAGATGCAGCAGGGAGGGCAGCCGGGGCTGGGGCCCTAGGCTCATGCGGGAGGAATAGCGCTGGCTCTGGACTGGAAGCCAGACCCTGGCCCAGGCCTACGTGGGCATGGCGTGCCAAGGCTGTGCAGAGCGGAAGGACCCAAGTCCAAAGGAGAGAATTCCCGTTCTTACCAGGCCTGGCTTTGTGACAGACTAGTATGGGCTCTATAAAGACAGCCTTGCCAAACGCTCACTGATCTTTCTGAAAATGTTAAGATCATGTCGTGTGCCAGCCCCTTCTCGACCTAAGTATAACCCACCCTGCCAATGGCCTCCCATGGCTCTCAGCCCAGACTACAAAGGGCCTGGCATGCCCTGGCACCTGCTCAGGCCTCTTTTTTCACCCCTCCACTCCTTGCTCTCTCCTCTCCAGCCATTCCTTGAGTAAGCCAAGCTTATTCTTTTTTTTTTAAAGGAGGTGCATCCTACATGTGAAGCAGGCGCTCAACCACTGAACCACATCCGCCCCCAAACTTATTTTTGCCTCAGGGACTTTGCACTTGCTCTACCCGCTGCCTGGAATGCTCTTCCCACAGATTGTCACCTGGCAGCTCCTGCTTGTCATTCCAAGTGCCTGCCCATATCACCCCTCAGAGGCCTCCTCTGATGACCCCAGCAAAAAGGAGCCCCTATTCCTCTCTATCCCTCACCCTGCTCCCTGTACTCTACTGGGCACGTGAAGTGATTTCATCTGTTGGCACCCCTGTTACTTGCCTTGCCCCCTAGAATGTAAGCTCCACGAGCAGGGACCTTGCCCAATTTGCTCAATTTGCTCACTACTATATCCTCAGCCTCTGGCACGGTATCAAGAGATACTGGGAGCAAAGACCGACCAGGCAGCCAGGCCAAGGAGGTGGGGGAGGGGCTGGCTTCCAGTCAGATAAAGGCCACTGCCGTCTGCAAGAGAAACGAGGTGAGCACGGGAGGTGAGAGGCAGCAGCGGCATTGGGCAGTGGCGGCGAGGTGGGCCTGCCTGGCCCTGCCCGGTACCTTCTGCGCTCCTGAAAAGGCATGGTAGAAGCTGGACACATAGGTCATTATGGCCTTCTCGTCGGGCCGGGCCGTGTTCACGATGTCTGCAAGTGAACGACAAGGGTTAAGCCGCCCGGAGCAGGGCAGGGCAGGGGTGCTCACTGGGACCCACGGGCTCCTAAGGCCACGGCCATCCCGGGAGACACACTGTCACTGCAGATTCAGGTGATGCCTGGGGACTCGGGTGGGCCCCGACACACCTTCGCCCCTCCCTCCCCCATAGTCTCTAGAAAGGCCAAGGCTGTGGGAATAGGATGAAAATGAAGCCACTTTCTCTGAGAATGGCCTCAAGGGACTGCTGGATAGTCAACTCCAAGGACCACCAGAGGTCCTGGCCAGGGGATGGAACATGACTGGGAAAGGGAGCAAGGCTGGAAAAGGGAAAAACAAAACACTCCACTCTGGCAGCTCCAGACTCCGAGCCTGCTATAGGCAGGGAGGGGAGAGGCTGTGGATTTTCGCAGGAAGCCTGGAGCCAGCCTTCCCTGGCCATCTCGCCCCTGCCCAAGGGAGGGGACCCACCAGCCAGGGGCCCTGGCTCTGAGGTGCAGTCCTCCCAGAGCTGATCCTCTTCAAGCTCTCCCCTCCCCACCCTTCTCATCCTGGAACATGTGTGGCCTGCTCAGGCTCCCAGGGCAGCACTGCTGTCCCCCAGGCACTCAGATTAACTTAGCCTTTCCTGCTGGCGAGGCCTGCTCCACGAGACCACCCCAAAGCTCTAACATGCCCACGGGCCCTCACCCACAGCCATGTCTGGACAGATATGGTGCCCAGGAAACACAGAGTAGACTGAGCTGAAGGGATGTACTTACCCTCTGCATCCAGCATCTTGGGGATGTCTAAGTATTTCTCGGCCACTTCAAAGGCATTGTTCAGGTTGGTGACTGGGTCATCCTGGGGGAAGTGGGAAGAACTGCATTAGTGGCAGGATGCAGAAGAAGAAGGGACACAAGGGCTGATCTGGAAGGGAGGAAGGTTGGGAGGGGGTAGTTCTGGAAAAGTTTCTTTAGGCAGTTCTCAGCCACCTGTGCTGCTGTGGGGAGAAAAAAAGGCCTCTTGAAATGTTTGTGGGGCGCACTATGGGCTTTTTCTCAAGAAAAATGGAAGTGCACTATTTTCTTGTAATTCCCAGCCATCCACAGTCCCCAGATTAAGGCCCCTTGCCCTGAAACCTGAGTCTTCACCTTGGGGCTGTGTAAGGTGTAGTCAAGACCTGAGAGAGCACAATGCAGGATGAGGGGTGAAGGGTGAACTAGCTTCCCCGTTCCAGCACTCTAGAATCCCCCTTCCTGCATGTCTCCCCCAGCCCCAGGTCCCATGCTGCACACAGGCTGAAAGCGTACTTGACTCCCTTGCTTCCCTGCACCAGCTTTCCAGCTGGAGCCAAGCTGATCTCACCGTGGCTTCAATGAGCTGCCCCACCAGGGAATCCCACTCTTTGGCTCTGAGCTGCCCCCTCCTCCAGGCGCCCTTTCCTGGCCTTTCCCTGCCACAGCTGTCTGCTCCATCCCCCCTCATTCAGGCCTGAGGAGCATGTGCAGGGCCTTGGGTGGCTGCTTTGCTTCTTACACAACCTGCCCTGCCTCCTCCATGAGGCTGGAGCTCCCAGAGGGAGGGACTGGGTCTTACATGCTTTGTATCTCCTGCACAAAGCATGGAGATACTTGCACAGGAAGTGTTTGATGGTGGTGATGGTTTAGAATTCCTTCCCTCCCCCCTCGGCAGAGGGACAATGCTTCCAGGATCCAGAAGGTTCATGAAGGGGGCCCCAGGCCAGATGCAATGACCCCAGAGGGAGAAGAGGGCAGTCCCAAGGGGCAAAAGGAGGCAAGAAGCAGCCACAGAGCCTGAGGCCTGGTGAAAGCTGACACAGGGCTCTCCCAGCCTGCCCCTCTGAGCACAGAATCTAGCTCTGAAGGCTGGTGATAGGTGGGCTTGGGGGAGGCGGCCCAGCAGGCATCAGACTCAGGTTATCTGTGGGTCAGAGGGGAGCTCGAGGTGTGTACCTTTCTCAGCTTGTCATATTCAATCAGCTCTGGTCGGTGCCGGTGGATCAGGGCGTTGAAGGCAAGACCATCCTTCCAGCTGAAGATGGAAAGGCACAGGTTATCAGGAGGGCACTTTCACTGTCGTGGGAGAGCAGAATGCCTTGGGCATCCACAGTAATTATCAGTTTCCATTTACTGAGAGGTTTAACATGTGCCAGGCACTGCAGAACGAGAGGATGGCAGAGTGGCAATGAGCATGCCCTCCGGAGCCAGATGGTCTGGGGTCAAATCCCAGCTCTTACTGTTAGGTTGACCTTGGGCAAGTCATTTGATCTCCTACACCTCAGTTCCCACATCTCTGGGGTAGGTTGTAAGAACCAAATGTAGTTAAGTCCTTATAACTGCTAGCTCGTACGACAGCGTGACCTGCTAAGCATGGTAATGTGAAGCCCCACACCTGGACAGGCCAACTGCATGACCTCCTGCCCCTTGGCTCCCCTGACCCACGGCAGGGCCAGACCTGTCTAAATGCCAGGACGTGGCTCGGCTTGAGGGTCTCTGTTCAGAGGAAAATAGTGGCTGGTCACATCCTCCTCCCTAAGATCCTTGAAGGGCTGGTTCCTTCTGGGCACCCAGGTGGTCAAGCTCAATGTCACCCCCTCAGAAAGGCCATCCCTGAGCAAGGCCCTGGCTAGAATGTCTGCCCCTCTCCCTGGCAACTTTCTAGCACTCATCCTCCTATTTTGTTGTCTTTGTAAAGCACTTATTATCTGAAGTTACCCTGTGGGTTTATCTGCATTTTTGTTAACTGTTGATCCCTTCACTTGATGTAGTATAAACTTCCCAAGTGCAGGAACCTTGTTTTAGTGCTGTCACAGACACTCCATAGATATTTTCTAATTGAATAAATAAACAAAGACATGCAGAGAAGATCAACCAGTTGGCAACAGGAAAAGGAGACACAGAGAAAAGCAAAGCTTGAGGAAGGAACCACATGCACTTAACAGCAGAGCATGACCAAAAGGTTCTTAGCCTTCAGGCTGAGGCCCAGGGAGCCCATGGCCGCAGTAGGGCCTCTGTGGACCCTGTGAGGCCCTGTTCTCCTTTATTCCTATGTGTGCCCATCCCTGGTCCACCCTAGGAGGACACCAGCGGCTCAGAGGGGTGAAGTCACAGGGCCAAGCTGGGTCTGAGCTCAGGGCTACCCCCAAGCCTGTGCTCCCCTCCACATGCTGAGTCCTGGGGACCCAACCACGCCCACCAAGCCCACACTCGCCCTGTGTTCTGGCAATGAAGGACGATCTCGTTTCTTTCCCTCTCTCACCCTGAGTGAGAGTAGATTCCCGACAAGGCTGAGTCTCATACGCCTTAGTATCTATTCACAGAATACTTTTCCCCTATTGCTAAATTCACTAGCCACTCTAATGACTGGTCCCTCTTGAGATGTCAAAATAAAGGAGGAGCTTTGTTGCTGTTTCTGAGAATTACCTTGTGCTGGGAGAAAGAAGATTGTACAAGGCTACTAAGGGCCAGCCTTAATACCTCGGCCCAGGCAACTGCCTCCTCCTCCTCAGAGGGGACCAGGTGACTTTTCAAAGGGGCCAGTGATGCGGGAGGCACTCACTGGGGGCTGGCACCTCACAGACCACCACAAAAAGACAGGAAAAGAGGTCAGATAGGAGGACGGTGTCTCAGTGCCGAGGCGGAAGCGAGGGAAGGAGATGGCTGCTTTGGCAGGGCACTCACCTGATGTGGAAGTTCTGCACATTGACGTTCTTATATGGCGCCGTCTTTCTCTGGCACCAGAGAAGAAGCCCTTCCTTGGCAGAGGTCTCTGTAAAGCACAAGGACAATGAGCCCTGGCTTAAAAGTCAGCCCTCCAAATGTGGCCCAAGTTGGATTGTTCTTTCAGCCTCAGGCCTGGGGGTCAAACAAAACCAAGGGTTCTTGCTCTTACCTTCCACTGAGATGTCTTGGATGGCGAACCTGAGGATGATGGTCCAGATCATTCCAAGGGTCATCTTCGCGTTGCCGTCCACGATCTCTGCGCAGGAAAGGGGGTGGGGGTAGAGGGTGAGAAGGTTGTTTAATCAGGACGATGCTTTGAATGTATGTGAAATAGTTAATAAGTTACATGTGTTGCGTAGAGTTGTAGACTTGTGCAAAAAATAAAATATCACATTTTGTTATACTTATAACGATAAAACTGAAAAATAAAAATAGGAACCAAAACCCAAAGTGAGACTCCTCAGGTCTCCTTAAAGGCAATCTTCTGGTGCCATTAGAGATCACCTCCCACCGTCTGACTAAAGCACACAGGCCTGTCCTCCACCACCCCCGCCAGGGTTAGGTGTGGAACTGTCCCCCTGAATATTGTTCCAAAAGCACCCTGCTGTTCATGCCTTCAGGACACTGAACATGTGCTCCCTCTGCTGTGCAGGCCTTTTGGAGCCGGCTCCTCCTGTGAGGCCTGGGCCCAGGCATTCACCTGCACTCCCAGCCTCTGCTCACCCCTCCAACGCAGCACCCTTGTGCACTGTGCTATAATTAGGCCTTTATGGGTGTCTCCTGCCCAGATGGCCCCTCCGTTGGGGCAAAGATGGCATCTTCTGCACCTCTGTGCTCCCCATCAGTGCAGGTGTGCTGTGCTCTTGTTGGCTGAGAACTGTCTGCTTCCTCCCACTGACTATGCCACTCCTATCCATGCCTCTTGTCCTCTCCCCTCCCTTGCCTCAACAGAGCAATCGGGGTTTATTTTAAAAAAGGCACATTCATGTTGCTCCCTCCACTCAAGCCTGGAAGGCCCTGCCCTGGGAGATGTGGCCCCTGCCCCCAGCCTTCTCTAGCCAGCCTCCTTCCGATTTCCCATACAAGCCAGGTTCTTTCTTGCCTCAAGGCCCTGATATCTCCTTCTGTCCACCCAGGGAGCTCTCCCCTTCTTTCCTCAAACGGCTTGCCCTGCAAGCCTCCATTTACCAGTCACTGCTCAATGGCCTTCCTGAGCACTTGTCTCAAGGAGCCACTCTGGTTCCCTTCCTAGATCCTGTCTGCTGGCTCCCTGCTCCTTCCCCATACCCTTAGCGCCATTTACATTCACTGGTTTGTTTCCCTGTTGACTGTGTGGTGTGCCTTCCACGGGGGCGGGGGCTGTTATGTTCCTCACTGCGCCCCCAGTGCCTGTTGCTGTTGAGGAGGAAAGCCAGGGACACAGGGCCAAGCTGATGGGCTGCAAGCCTTCTTAACAACCTAAACCAGTCACTCTCAAGCTTCTAGGAAATTTAAGAGAAAGAAGGGGTCAGTACCACGCACTCCTTAGCTTCAGCAACTTAGAGGAACAACATCTCGGCAATACTCAGGTCCAATGTGTCTGAAACTGGTCGACAGAATTCAGTGCAAGTGGCCTGATCTGAGAGTCCAGCAAACAGACACGCCCCTAGCAGAACTCTAAAGCCTCCCACTCCCACCTCAACTCCCTGGACGCAAGGGAGCACAGCGAACGGCTTCCTAAGAAGAAAAGGGGGGGGGAATGGACACATCAAGTTGTGCCACTGCCAGCGCTGCTGAGGGGTGGGGGCTGCGGGAGGCTGGGAGGGATGCTTCAAGAGGTCTTGTTCACCGACCCACAAAAACAGCAAACTCTTGGGTGGGTTTGATTTGGTAAGGAGGTAGAGGGGCTTGGTTTGAAAAGAGCATCGGGCCCACTTTCCCCAGGGACCCACCTGAGAGGAAAGGAGGTGTGGGGGCTCCATTAGCCACAGTGGAGAAGCTCCCTGCAGCAAAGCCTCGGGCAGAGGGCTGAGGGAGGCTTTCGCTTTAAAGAGTTTGAGGGTGAAGAAATATGCCCAGTCTGCCGTCCAGAGGCCGCCCCAGTCCTTTCCCAGGGTTAGGAGCCCCATATCAGAGCTGGCCTGCCCCTTCAGGCCGGGGCGACGCAGCTAGTCATTCTGTAACTCCATGCCTTGTGCCTACCATGTGTGGGCGCTCTATAGCCAGGGCTGAGCACCACTGGGAAAGGGGCCTGTAGCTCCCATGCCCAGCAGGTGACACGTGCAAGCTGGTCACGGAGGACTTAAGGACTTCCTGGGAGGGAAGGAGGATGGCTGCTCTCATGACACATCCACCAGCTGCTTCTCTGGCCTGCAGCTGTGTCTCCACAGACTCCTATCTCCGCTTATAACCCCTGTGAGGACGCCATGGTCCTATGACTCCCTAGACTATGCAGAGGGATGGGGAGATGGGGGGGCAGTTTAGGTATCCTAAAACCCATGGACTGTTTCCCTGGAGGTTGCCCTCCAGCTTTGTTCCAAGGCCCAGGACAACCATGACTGGGAGTGAGGAGTGAACCAGTTTGGGCGTGAACAGAGCATTTTTAGACTGTCTTTCCCCCAAATGAAAACTGATGACTGCCATGGGTCTGTGCTCTAACCCCTTCTCTATTTACAAACTAACATTTGAGCAGAAGAAATGCAGCTGTGAGAAGCAGAAGCCTGGAGCAGAGCCAGGAGGAAAGATCCATGCAAGGACAGAAAATCTCAGGGCTTGATCGGATTTGGGGGTTTTGATTTTTTTAAATACACACCAACCATCTTGACCATGGCCTGTGGGGTTTGGCACCCCTCCTCAGAGAGGTCCCAGGCTGGGGCAGAAGCTTGGAACATGGTGCACACATTGTGGCCTGGAGTCTTGGCCAAACTCTCAGAGCTCTGTCGTTAACCGCAATTCGTTTTCTTTGTTTTTCTAAAAGCTGGGACCACATGGACGTCAAGGCAGAAGAAACCCTGCTCTGACTAATGAGCAGGACCATGAGCCCAGGCTGATGGAGAGCTTCTGGGCTCAATCAGTCCTCGCCTCATCTCCAAAAGCGCCTGGGAGCTCAACCCTGAAGACCCCGTCAAGAGTCTCCTGCTGGAGGGAGTGCACATTGACTGTGCTTGTGGAAGGGCCTGGGGATGGGGGAACCAGTGGCCCTGGGCATGGAAGGATCCTGGGCTGGCCAGAGGCCAAGCTCCACCTAGGCCCTGCACCAAGAGCAAAGTCTGGACACCGACCTTGGATATGCACTCACTCCCTCCCCAATGCGTGACGCTGGCCTCTACACACCTTCTGTCTGTACACTCCCTCCTGTCCACCGACACCAGGGAGGGCATCATGACAAAGCTGTTCCTGACACAGAGAGCAGGTCACGTGCCTGTTGGTGTCTCTCAGGGCCCAGCACAAGGAGGGCAGGGTGAGGGCATCCAAGCTCCAGTTCAAAGGTCACTCCTCCCCACTGCAGAAGGAATCTTTGGGAAGCCTGCCTTGCAAGGTTAAGGTGCATCACCAGATTTCCCAGGACTGTACCTGACCTAATCACCCTGTGGGGGAAGCCTGGGGGCCCAACATCCTGTCATGGGAAGCCAGTGTAGTCACTGCTGAGTATTTATTGGGGCTTTAGGCACCCAAGTGCTCTACCACCAACAAAACCGTTTAGAATGCAGATGTCACGCCCCAGAGCCTGAAGGCCAGGGATCCTGAACTCACCTTCTGCCCCGATGGAGACCAGCTTGACTCCTTTGCTGGCGATGAAGTCCAGCGCTTTGTTCACATTGTTGATTTTGTGCACTCTCATCTTCCCCCGTTCTGGCTTAGGTAACCGCTCCCCTGAGAGAGGCACACAGAGAAACAGTGGGGGAAAGAGAAAGAGGTGTCAAGAGTTTCCTACTGCTCTCCCACACAGGGCTCCCGGAGGACCAAACGGCTGGTACCCAGGTGCATGGGCCCCTGCAGCTGCTAAGTGTCTTGCTCCCTGCCCTAGCAGCCAAGGGACAGCTGGGGTGAGCAATGTTTCCAGGGACCTGCTGTGACAGGGCACGCGTGCCAGGGGTGTGGGTTGCATGACGTGGGTGAGGAGCCTCACCTGAAATGACCTCCAGGAGGAGCATGAGCTTGAGCCCATCACGGAAGTCCTCATCGATGTTCTCAATCTGCGTGCCCGCCTTGCGCAGGTGGGAGTTGCACCAGGCTGTGAAGGTCTGGGGAGGCAGCAGAGTGGGGTGGACTGTCAGCCTGGCTTTGGCCAGCAGTAGGTGCTCACTTGGGGCTGGGCCCTAAACTCTACCCTTTACAGACATTATTTTTAATCTTCACAGCAACCCAGATGGGTAGATAGGAAGAAACTGAGGCTCAGAGTGGTTAGAAAATCCACCACACGATCACCGAGTGCCAAGTGGCGGGTTGGCCCCTGATCCCTACCAAGATTAGGTCTATCAGAGGAGGTAGCTTCCGAGAATCAAAGGGCATGCAGATGTTGGAAGGTGGAAGGGCATTTTCAGATAGGGAGGGCTGTGAACAAGAAGCCTAAGCCCCAAGCCCAAGCACACCAATGAAGAGGGCAGAACACACTAGCGCTGGGCACTCAGCCTCTGGAGGTGACAGCTGCTTAGCTCCCGCGGCTGGGCCTGCTCTCAGACATCAGTGCCATGCAGGCAGCCATTAACACAGACATGCCCAGACACCTGCTGGGGAAACCAGTCTGCTCACCATCCTGCAGCAGGGCCTGGGAAAAACCCCAGGCCTCTGTTTCTCACAGGAGACCCTGTACCCCACACCCTGCCCTCCCCTCTCCATCTGCAAGGCCAGGCCAGCAGTGGGCAGCCACTCAGGGGCACACAGGAGCACACTCCATGCCCAGGGCGCAGGCAGAGGCCATGTGGTGGAAGAGGGGCTTCCCAGGAGCCTTCAGCCAAGCCTCATTTGTTTTGACAACTGTTACCAGCCCCACTCATTCACAGAGATGCAGCACAAGGCACCCCCTCCCAAAGGGGCCACCTATTTAACACGTGGCACACCAGTGTGGACACACCTCAAGGCTTCCTTCCAATCAGCAAGGGGCTAACCTCCCACCCTCCACCCCCTACCCCCTTTTAATCAACTTGGAGAATTCCTCTGCCTAGCAAACAGAGCCCCATCCACCTTGCATGTTTTCTGGGCTAAGGTTGCCTTGGCCTACTTCTGCCTCTTCAAACAGCCAGCACCCACCCTCAGCCTGAGGTGCACCTCCTATAGGATGCCCACATGGACTTGCTCTCCCACCCGAGTCACAGTGCCTTTTGCACTGGTCTTCAGCAGTTATTTTTTGTCTTCTGTCTCCCCTCCACACAGCTTCTCATTAAGGGAATGAGTCTTTCCAACTTCATTTCCTGTTTTGCCAGTATGCCTCTGAATTCAGAGATACCAGGGCTGGAAGGCAGGGTACCCCAAGCATGAGGGCAAGTTACCCGACCTTCCCAGTGCCTGTTTCCCCCTCTGTAACACGGTGCTGACAACACCCAGGTCAGGGTTCAGTGTGGGAACTGAGATGATAATGCCTGCAGAGCAACAGATTCCCCCCACAGGGCAGTTCTCTGCCCTTCTCTGCCCTTCCCCGGGCCTCCCTGGACCTGCCTCCCTCCCCGCCTGGGCCTCTGCAGCCTGCCTGCTCCCACCACACGCACAGCCCCTGGTGGCTGTCCGATGGCATTCTCCAGTCGTTTTGTCTTTCTGGATGTTATGCGCACATGGGCTTTCTCTCCTACCACCTGGAAACTCCTGCGGGTAGGATTTATGTTTCACATGCCTGTATAATGCCTCAAAACTCATCTGCCCTGAGCAGATGGCAGTAGCAGGCCAAGGGCTGGGGCAGGGTGAAATGGCTGGGGCAGGAAGGGGCCAGGGATGCCAGGCCCCTGCTCTCTACATGCCTTAAAGACACCATTGGGCACCCAAATCACAAGGATGCAAGAGGGCAGTTCCTGGGGAGCGAGTGCCCCCACCCCCTGAAGCACTGTGCTGCTGGGGGGCCAAGCTGTAGCAGCTGGTGTCCAGGGAAGGCACATGTCTAAATGGTAACACTCCCCCTGCCCGGCCTGCAAGCTCTGACAGGGAAAAAAAAAAAAAAAAGCTCTGACAGAGACCTGGGTCTGAACACCAGCAGCTCCCTGGCTTCCTTGTTCTGGTTCCCAACAGAAGCAGCGTGACTTTTCCTAGTTAAGCTTCCACTTCTTTCTCGGCAGAATGGATTTATCAGAACCCACCTCCCGCAGTTGCTGGAGGGATTAAACGGAGAAAACGCATCGAAAGCATACAGCAGTGCCCAGCATAAAGGAAGTGCAAGATGAATTGTGTGTGCACACACACACCCAGTCTCTGGGGAGGATGGGATCACTCACCTGCAAAGGGCCTTAGCCATGGCTTGGTGCAGAAATGGGATCACAAGAAGCCCTCTCAAGATGCCCCCACTCAACCTGGGAAAGCTGTGAACAAACCTTGCCCCCTTGGATTCAGGCTGTCTTCACAGGGCTCTACTGCACTACCTGCCCTTCCAAACACACTTCCCATCTCTGCACCTTTGTTCCTCTGCTCTGGGTAGTAAAGAAGAGCTCTGGCCTTGGCTTTCAAATCTTGGCTTTGCCACTGACTGGCTGGGAAAACGTGGGCAAGCAGGGCCATCTCTCTGAGCCTCTGTATCCTCACTCTTCTTCAAAGTCCAGATGAGGATTAAAGAAAGTCACACAACGGGAAACGGATGTGGCTCAAAAGGTTCGGCGTCCGTCTACCATATGGAGAGACCGGGGTTCGATCCCCGGTACCTCCCGGTAAAAAATAAATAAATAAATAAATAAATAAGACTGTTTTTTTAAAAAAAAAGAAAGTCACACAAGTAAATGGCTTAGCACTGTGCCTGGCAGAGATGAAGTACTCAGGGGTACACATATGTCAGGAGAGCTTTATTTTTAGAGCAACAGTAACTCTGCCGCAGCCTCCCGGCTCCCTGACTGGAGGCGGCAGGACCCCAAGCAGGTGGCTGGAAGAACACCTGCTCCTGCCTCGGCAGTGTGGAGGAAGCACTCTGACAGCAGCCTCAGAGTGGGAACCCAGGCGAGAGGCCTCCCACCCTCACTCCACCCCCGGCAAGCGGGGGTTGCCCACTGACACTGGAGGCTCACGGAGCGCAGAGCTCCGGAGGCGACATTAGGGCAAGTAAGGCACGGAGAGCCACTGCTCAAGGCCGAGGGACTGGTGAGGAGGCGCTGGTATTCGAATGGAACATTAAATTCATCGCTTCTTTCTCCTCAGTTACTAAAATAACATTCTGCTTATATACCTTCTCTCCCTACCTGGTTTAGGCCAAGATCTTGGGGTGGCTAGTGTGGAGGGGTTGTATAGATGGAGGCCTCATGTGCCCACCACAGCCCCCTCCACCACTTAAAAGACTCAATGCAAGTGACAGACTTGGGCTAGTGACAGGCCTACTACTCCACTGCACCCGGGCCCCCATGGTCGTCACCCACACATTCCCTAGACAGCACTGGTAGCGTCGACCCTGGGCCAAGCCTGTACCGACCACTGCTAAGCGAGCGAAAGCAGACACAGCCCGTGCTCCCGTGGGGCTCCCCAGCGATGGGGGAGAGCTCACCAATGCAGCACGCGCCTTACGAACATCCTGGCCCCCAGGAGAAGGCGTCCTAACAAGCGCGGCAGACACTTCCCTGAGCTCACAGCGCACTACACGCTGTTCTGGGTGCTCTGTCACGCAATAACCCCTCTCACCCTTCTAACCACCTTGCGAACTCCCCGTTCTACAGATGAGGAAACTGGGGGGTGAAGCCACTTGCAGAGCTGGCTTTCAGGGCAGGCACTCACTCTGGAGGCCCTGCTGTTTGGCCTTATGCTGCATTTGTCCTCATGAAGGAGCCGAGGGGAACGTGCCTGAGCTAGTGACAGCTTCCATGAAGAGGTGATTGTCCAACTAGGATCTGAATGATGAGGAGTTAATAAGAAAGTAAGGGAGACTTTCCAGATAAGGAGCAGTGTGTGTGCAAAGGCCCTCAGGCAGACAGGCTTCAGCCCAGCTGGAGAAAGGAAAGGAAGAGGAAGAGCAGGACGCACGGCGAGGCTGGCTTGCCTCACAGGGCCACCGAAAGGTCACGCAGACTGCTGTGTGGGGAATGAGCCCAAGGGGCAAGAGTCAATATGTGGTAGCCAGGAAAAAAGGAGGGCAAAGAATCTCCAAGGGGAACTCAGCAGGAGGAGGAAGGGAGAGCAGCCATGTCCAGGATGCCGACTACTGTGCCAGTGAAATGCCAAATTCAAGGTTTCAATTTCATTTGCAAAGAATCATAGCTACTGGCCCTCTGTGGGAGGAGGAAAAGGCAGAAAGCAGCAAGCTCATCTCGAATTATTGTCAGGGGTCAATTTGAGAGTGTGGAACTAACTGAACAGCTAGAACATGGCAGTGGCTGTGTCCCCAGTGCCTCACTCAGGAGGCACTCAATGTACTCACTGTCTGACAGATACTGACTTGGAGCCCCTATTACGTACTGGGCACAGAAGGAAGCATAACAGACACATAATTTCCTTCCAACAGGGGAAGGGGGCTAATTGTTACCAACCCCGTGATAAGATATTATCTCCATTTAACAGATGAGGAGGCTGAGGCAGAGAGAAATTAAAGTCATAGCCTAATAGAGTAGAGATTGGAACTCAGAGTCCAAGCAGCTAATCACATTGTTCTTCCACTTCCACCTTTCCTGGGGTGCCAGGAACATATATCTGAATATATAGACATATATAATGGACTCTTGTGGCCCAGTGGCCAAGGAAGCCAGGAGGCCTCCCTCAGAGGAAGTGATATTCAAGTGGGAGGTAAAGGATAATTTTGAGTTAGGAAGGTAAAGGAGTAGGGGCAGGAGGGAGTGGCCCGCAGGAGACAGCACATGCAAAGGCCATGAGGTGGGAAGGGAGTCTGGCAGGGGGGTGAGGAATGCAATGACCCCCAATCAGGCTGGAGTACAAAGCTGCTATTCTGCAGACCACAGCCTTTCTTCCTCTGGAAGGAAACAGGGATTCTATTAACACAATTGCAAGCTCAACAGAGATGTTGAAGTTGCAGATAAACAATGAGAAGTCAAGAGACTTTGGGCATCAACTTATTTTGGGAAGTATCTTCTAAACAGGGGGAAAAATAGGTTGAGATGAGGCTCATCTGACAAGCCCAAACCACTATCAAAACATGGGGCAGTGGAGCAGGTGTAGCTCAGTGGTTGAGCACATGCTTCCCGTGTACGAGGTCCCAGGTTCAATCCTCAGCACCTCCTTAAAGAACAGGGGGGAGGGCGGCCACTCATTCCACAAACGTCTGAGCCACAACACTGAGCTAGCCACTGTGCTGGGGACCAGCAAGGCAGAGGCAGCAGAATGGAACCACGAGCGCCCTGACCCACCTTTGTCCCCGAGCTGCAGATGCCCTGGTGCCTGTGAGAGAGGAGGAAGGCGAAACAGTGCCAATAGTGGCCCTACTGCTCCCAGCTGGTTCCTGGCCACCCTGTGATGGGGAGCCGGCCCCCATCTTGGAAGGAAGGAAGGATGTGGACGGGCTGCCTTTGAGAACACAGATGAAAAAACCACAGAAGCGCCTCCAGAGCTTGCATCTGCTCTCCAGCAGCCTGTTAAAGATTCTGCTCTTGCTAAAACAGCAGAGTGTGAGAGGGAGAGAAGAGGAGGAAAAGATGAGCTGCTTGGTACATTTGGGATCCTCTGTCACCACTGCCTAGGCTGAGCCCCATGGAGAACTGGGTAGGGCAGGCTTCAGAGGAGCCTCAGAGCTGTTTCCGTTTCGTCATTCTGTGTTGGGGGAGGGGACCTAGCATCACTGGCCATAAAGTCCTTCCTGTGTCACAGGGACCCCTCCCAGCCGCCAGGATGTGGGGTGGCTGGGTGAATGAATGATGGATATTGTTTGGGATGTGATCTAAGTAGCCAGGAATGTGGCAGCAGTGGGCTTTAATGAGCCATTCATTGATGATTCCCTCCCCCAACCCAAAGAGGTAAAACCCATGTCTACTCTTTGGGCAGTCACTGCAAAAGAAACAAACTTGAAAGACAAGGCCCATAGGCACTGGGTGAGCACAGCAAACACAAGAACAAGAAGAAAGGGTTCTGGCGGGATGTCTGGCCTAGCTGAAAAAACTTTCCTTCCCAGCAGCTTCCTGTCACAAAACGCTTCTTGGTACTGAAGGCAGTGGCATGGAGGGAAATGGCTGTTGGAAGTGGGAATTCCACTAATCCCGGAATAAAGGGAGCCTCTTACAAAGTCAGTCTGGGCCTAGAGCTCCTGGGCTGGGGCAGGCCCGCTGGCTTTTGATTGGCACAGGCCAGGCTGGTTTGGGAAAAGCTCTTGGACTGGGGCTGGAAGCTCTGCTAGTTCCACCGTCCCAGAAGGGTGGTCTTGGTGAAGCAAAACAGAGCAAGCCAAGCAGATGTTCACATGTGGATTCCATTGACTACACGCTTGACAAGATTTTAGGAAAAACTGTTCACTGCCTCATGCTGCATCCCCCGCCTTCCGCTGTGTGCACAGCCCACCCCTTAGCAGGACGTCACGGGCCAAAGGCAGCAGGGCTAGCCTGCATTTCTTTTCCCCAGGCCACATGGAGACAAGACAGGGTCCATGGGGTCCTGGGAGTTTTCAAATCTTGTCTCTGAAATACCGTGTTGGGTTTGCTGCTCCGCTGGGGCATCGGCTGCTTTGAGGGGGAGGGCGCTGTCCCACCTCCTGAACTCCCACCTTGCCTGCTGTGGTCTCTGACGCTGCCCATGGTTCCCGCTTGCAAAGGTCCTCAGGAAGGGTTTCCAGGGCTTAGACACAGGGGAGGAACAGCTATTTATTCCTAGGGAAGGCACCTACCCTTTCTATGGCCCATCTGCAGGGCCACTGCCAGGCCTGGGCCCAGGGGAGCATCTTTTCAGTTCTGAAAGCAGAGACTGCTCCCCTGGCCCCTGGGCTTCATCACCAAATATAAAGGTCCTTTCAGGGACCCGATGGCTAAGCCTTCTGGAATCTGGGTTACCAGCACCCCGGGCCAAACAGCAATTGCCCTGGCAACATCTGCACAGGGAGCTGGTTAAACTTCTGAAATGGTTTTTGAGACTGTACATGTCACCATTTGTGTGAAGACTCCATTGCCTTAGATTGAAGAACAAAAAATGAACTGGTCTTGATGACAGTGGCCCAGGAGCATGGAACGCAGCTAACCAGACAGCACAGGTAATCAGTGAGGGTTGGTGGAGCTGCAGCCTGAGGACACAAGGGCTGTTCACAGTATCCAAGCCCCAGCCAGGGGCCAAGGGGGCACATGTGCCTGCCCCATTGACAGCATAACCTAATTTGAAAGCAATTACAATGAAATATGGAATGCTTCTTATGTCCCGGCCTGAAGTTGCCTTATTCGGAGTTTTCTCAGCGTCCATGAAAAAGCTCTGACTTTCCCAGTTGGAAGAGAGGTATAAATACCGCAGCGTGTTCTACAAGCATTCCAAAGGCCCTGCGTGTCCATCCAGAAACCAGCTCTGTACCCCCACGTCCCCTCCCAATAGCTAACATTCCATCTTTGGCCAGTCTCCAGCTGGGCAACAGAAAATGCACATTTTGTTGCGGCAATGGACTAATTTACTGATTTTGGTGTGAAGTCCCCTCCTCATGAGAAACACTGGACTAAGAGTTTCTTCTCCCAGCTTTTTACAAGGCTGGTTTTATCTCATTACTCAGGACTTTCCTCAAATGCCATCCTCTCCAGGAGGCCTTCCCTGCCCTTGCTCTCTCCCCCATGCTATCATTTTATTCTGTGTGTTTTATCTGCTGCACTTATTACTAACAGAAATTTTGTTCTTTGTTCATAAGCAGGCTCCCTCCCAGGTGTAACACAAGCTCCATGGGAGTAGGGAGCTTATCGTTCCTGTTTGCTGCAGGACCCCAGTGCTTGGAATGGAGTCGGACACATAGTAGGGACTCAATAAATCCTAGAAAGAATGGCCTAGGGTTGGGACTTATCATGTCCAGCCACCCAGGCCCACAAGGTTTCTAATCACACTTGACACCAGTTAGGGTCCCCACAAGGATCCTGGGGCTATAGATATTGTAAAAACTAGCCAGAGAAGAAAATGCTCTTGGCTTATCAAGTCCCCAGAAGACACCTGGGTCAAAGGAGAGCTCCTCGGCAGCCCTTTTTGTTCAGGCCTGAGGCCCCTGGACCAGGGAGACCATGAAAGAACCTGGGGCCCAATGCTCCAGAGCACAGGCTCTCAGGTCTAAACAAATGTGGGTTCAAATCCTGGCTTCATCACTTAGTGTGTGTGGACTCGGAAAACGAACTTTTCTTCCCTAAGTTTCAGTTTCCTCCTCTGTAAAATGATCTGAGAGCCAAAAGACATGTTGTAAACGTTCAGCAGGATGACACAGAAAAGCACTACACAGAGCCTGGTCCAGACTGCAGGGACATTATATTTTGCCATATTATTCCTGTTCCAGAAGGTGCCACTGCTCAGTGTTAGCACTGCAGCTGGTGAAGCCAGGCCCCTCAGATCTTCCCAGAAGCTGCCATACTCTGGGGACTGACACAAAGCAGCCGTCCTCCAAACTCTCCCGTTCCCTTAGTCCTACCACCCCACTACCCAACTACCAAATGAGTAAAAGAACATAATCATCAGATCTCATGCTTCTTGCTTCCAGAGATCTTTCAAATCCAGCAGTTCTTAACCCTGGCTGCACACTGGAATTACCCAGGAGCTTTTTTTCTTTTTGAGATAATAAATGTTTATTGTTTCAAGCCACTTAAGTTTTGAGGCAATTTGATATGCAGCAATAGATAACAAATAATAATCCAGGAGCAGGTCACAGAGTGTACATAATTTGTGATTGTGTACACAGTTTGGAAAATAAATATTTTTTTAAATTGAGATATCATTCACAGTCCATAAAATTCACCTTTTTAATATATAAAATTCAGGAAGCAGCTGTGGCTCAATTGGTTGGGCTCCCGTTTACCATATGGAAGGCCCCGGGTTCGATTCCCTGGGCCTCCTGATGAAGGCAAGCCTGCCCTAGTGGCGCAGTGGGCTGCGGAGCAGCAAGATGATGCAGCAAAGGGAGACAAGCAGATACAGAGAAACACACAGCAAATGGACACAACAAGCACAAGCAGGAAGGGAGGAATAAATAAATAAAAATAAAATCTTAAAATACATATATATATATAATTCAGTAGTTTTTAGTATATTCATAAGGTTGGGCAATCATCATCACAATTCCAAAAAGGAAACCCCAAATCTGTCAGCAGTCACTCCCCATTGCCCTTCCCCTGGTCCCTGGCAACCACCCATCTACTTTCTGTCTCTATGGATTTGCCTCTTCTGGACATTTCATATAAATAGAATCATACAGTATGTGGTTTCTTTTTTTTTTTTTTTTTTTTTAAAAAAAAAAAAAGCCACCAGGTGCTCTAACATGCAGCCAGGGTTGAAAACCACCACTCTAAGGGAACTGCCTCATAAATGAGAGATCTAAGGTCCAGGTCAAACCACTGGATTTAATAGACTGGACTGGATCCTTGGGGCTAAGAGAAACCCCCAAGGAAAGGGGATAGGCAGCCCTGGGCAGGGAGGTGCTCCAGTCGGAGCCCATCTCTGTTCTCAGACTTTTCTAGAGCCATCCCACACATGGAAAACCAGCCAACCAACTGGCCCATGCCAAAGAACTGGTTTCTCCCTGCGGCGGAAGCGCCTGCCCTCCCCACACACAGTCCACTTCCAGAGGAAGATGAGAGTTTGAACTCAAGGCAGGTGGGGCCAACAGGCAGAGGCAGGGGCAGTGTTCAACTCTCAAAGGAGATCTTTTCAGCAGGAAGAGGAGATGGGTAAGGCCTACCTTGAAATAGCTACCTTTAAAAGAAATAACTTCCACTCCCAAAAGGCGGTTTTTGAATTGGGGCAGCTTGCCCTCCATCTCCTCTGGCCCCACTGGCATTTTGCTGTGAAACGATCAGGCACAGGGGGCCCTTTACCTGGAGAATGGGGAGTTCTCAGCTACAAAAACCCCATTTACTTCCAACAGTTCACAGCTGAGCTCAGGTTGCGGGGTGAGGGTGGGGGGATTAAAGATTGTCTGGTTTAAACTATGATCCTTCAGAAAGATAGTAAATAAAGCGAGCCAATTCTGGCCTTGAGTCTGTGTGGCTTGGAATCCTAATGAGTACCTAGGAAGACCAGTCTTTAGAATTCACAATTTATTCTGGACAAATCCATCCATGGACTTGCTCATCCAGATAAGAGGTGCCTGACATTTGGAGAGAAAAATGTCAGAGGGGGCACCGATGGGAATTGAGTGAAGTTCAGGAAGTGTTGCTTCTACTCAGCACACCTCTACCCTGAGCCACCCTGCAAGCTCCCCAACAGACCCTACAAGGAGTGGGGAATAGGCAGGCCATCCACCCAGAGTGGGGCAAGTGGCCCCTTTCTCCCTCTGTTCGCCTCTCTGGCGGGCAGCTGGTCTGCTGGTATTTACATGGTCCCAGGCTGGGCCTTGCTGGTAGAAGCACTGACAGGCCAGACCTCTTAACAACCAAGCTCCCCCACAGCGACCCTTTCCCTCTTTCCTGTTTTGGGAGGTTCTGATTCCATGGTCCTACTCAAGTGAAAGTGGGAGGGGTGTCTGGGAGTGGGTGACATGCTAGGGGGGAGCCAGGTTTAGCCTGAAATCTCTGATCTTGACACTCTTTGGAGAGACAGGCCCCCTGAGGCAGCACTCAGAGCCATGCACCTGTATATTCTAGGTCCCCACTGGCTCCCAGCTCTCAGGGCCTGGGTGTAAGCCTGGAGCTCTGAAGGGTATGTAGGCCATTTATCTGCATAATCAACAGCCCTCTTCTCTGAGAGATCAGCACTGGCAGGGGGCCCAGCAGGGTGCTGGGCAGCCTGCCTGCCCTTTGCTAAGGCTCAACATGGCCTCCTTTCGGGGAGGGCACATAGGAGGGACTGAATGAATCCATTAATCATTCTGGAAAGAGCCTCTGACCAGAAATTCCAGGCTGGGAGTCCAAAAGGCGATTGGTGGTGTTAAAAGTTATCCAACCTGCCCTGAGCCTCCTGTAAGTAGGTGCTGGCTCAACTTCCTGGCACTAGGATAGTGTAACATGTGCAATTTTCGTGGGCTAAGAAATCACCCTGGGTTTGAGGTCTTTCTTTTTTTTTTCTTTACCATATTCAATCTCAGACCCCTTGGTCACACAAGGTGGACAATATTAACAGTGTCTTGAGAGGATTTAAAAAAAGAAAAACCAAAATAAGGTTTTATGGTCAAAGGGTAATTATAGGATTGGGAGGAACCAGTAAAGAGAGAGACTGAAACCTCTGAGTCATAACTGCTCCATTAACAATGGTGAAAACGTTGGCCCTGGCAGAAAGACAGGCCAGACTCTCACCGTGGCTGGCCCCACCTACAGGCCTGGGGCTAGTGCTAAGGCCTGGCCCAGCCCCACCTGCAGTCACAAGCTGGCTGTCTCCAGGAGCACCTTGAGGGCAGAGGGCCTGTCACAGTGGAGGACTGGCTTGCTGCGTGTGTGCACTTGGGGGGCGGGGGATTGAGGCACCACAGTGAAGGTGTGGGGTCACTTTTCCAGGGAAGGGCTCAGTGCTCCTGAGTGCTCTTATTTTAACATGTAAGGATTGGAGATTGGAGGAGTCTCTGGGTACCAGCTCAAATTGCCTTATTAAAACTCCTAACCAGAGTCAGCAAGAGAGATTTTTATGAGTGGGAGCTGTATAAGGCTTAGCCTAATATAAATGGCTCAATTTATTGAGCACTTAGTATGTACCAAGATTTGTGCCTAAGTGCTTTATATTTTACAGATAAGGCTTGGCAAGCTGAAGCATCTGCCTGCCCATGGTCATGGTCACGTAGCTAGGAAGTGGCAGAGCTGGGACGCGTTGCATCCTAACTAACATGGAGTCTACACAAGGAAGGCTGCTCTCTGGTTCTGGTTCTTGCTCTTGGAGGACCCGGGTGGGGTACCTCACACAGTTTCTATCATTTAACTACCCTAAGGAAGACACAAAGCCAAGAGCGGCCCCAGAGGGCAGATTCCAGAAGCCATTACTGCAGGCTGGAACTGAGCTGCTGACTGAGTCATGTGAGAGGTAGGGTGAGTCAGGTGACCCGGCTAGAATCAGAGCTATGCTGAGGTGGCCTTGTTACCTTGACATTCCTGTGATTCTGCCAAGGTAAAAAGTAACCCGAGGAGTTTGCCTTATATGGGCACAATGACAGATTTCGACACAACAGTGTGTTAAACAACCCCGTATCAAATCCCTTCGTGGAAAGCTACTCTGAAAGTATAGGAAATAACAATTTATGACAGGCTATCGCTAGTGACTCATAAAACAAGGGTGCAGCCCAACTGCCATCTCGTGCCTTTCAGAGAAGGGGAAGGAGGCCGGTGGCCCTGCAGGCCAGGCAGTGGCACACTACTTCTCCCATGTGTGGTGGTGGCAGGGAGAGGGGTGTGTGTGTGTGTGTGTGTGTGTGTGTGTGTGTGCGCGCGCGCGCGGGACACAACTGGTTTAGACCCACCCCCACTCACTGTGCGTGGTTCGAGGCAGGCCTGAAGGAAAGCAATTTCAGGCTAGATTGTACAGCAAGCCCTGTCTGGGTTCAGAGAGCCCTTACCACCGGCTTTCTCACAGAGGAGCCTGAAAGAGGGGGGGCAGGGGCTGCAATGGAAGGCACAACCTTTCTGGCTGGCATGGAATAAAATGGTTAGGTTTAAATGCACTAATACAGCATGAGAACCAGACAACTGGTCTCAACTGGGCTTCACAGGGTTCTGGAGCATCATCCCAGCCTGGACACACAAGGCTGGCATGAGGCATGCTTCCCAGACAGCCCACAACCTCCCCAGAAGGGAGAGACTTCTCTGAGTGTCTCCCAAACTTCATTCATTCATTCCAATTTAAAATGTATTGAGCAGAGTGGGTGTAGCTACTGGATGAACGCCTGCCTCGCATGTAGGGGTTCCCAGGTTCAATCACCGGTACCTTCTTAAAAAAAATGTATTGAAGTGGAAGCAACCCAAGTGTCCATCAACACATGAATGGATAAATAAAATGTGGACTAGCCATACTATGGAATATTATTCAGGCAAAAGAAAAAAAGGAATGAAACTTTGGCACATGCTACAACATGGAAGGATCTTGAAGACATCATGATGCATGAGATGAGCCAGATACAAAAGGACAGATACTGTATGATTTCACGTACATGAAATAACTATAAGAATATGCAAAGTCATAGAAACAGAAAGTTCATTATGAGTCACCAGGGGTAGGGTAGGAGGGTGACTAGGGAGTTAATGCTTAATGGGTACAGAGTTTCTGTGGGGTGATTTGGAAAAGTTTTGGTTATGAATGGTGGTGATGGTAGCATACTTTGTGAATATAATTATTGCCATTGAATTGTGCAGTTGAAAGTGGTTAAAAAGGGAAATTTTTTGTTGTATATAGATTACCACACACACAAATGTACTGTGCACCTACTATGTGCCACCTGCTGTTTTAAGAAATGGGATTAAATGGACAAAACCCCTGCCCACATGGGGCATTCTAGTGGAGGAGACAATAACAAGGAAACAAGGAAATTAGACAAGGAGAGGCTCAATAAAACAGGTTAATGTAATAAGGAGCAACTGGGGGTAGGACTGGGCCTGGGGAGTGTGGCTGGAGCAGAGGGGGTCCAGGAGAGAGTGGGAGGTGAGCCTGGCTCATGCAGTCTTAAGAGGCCGTGGGAAGGAATTTGAATTTTATTCTAAGAGCACCATTAAGCCTTTGGAAGGTCCAATTTACATTGTGAGAAGACAGACAGACAGACAGACAGACAGACACACACACACACACACACACACACAGGGGCTGTGAGGATTACAGTGTGGCCAGAACAGGAGCAGAGAGTCCAGTTAGTATGCTATTGCAATTGCTCAGGCCAGAGATGGAGCAGGTGGATTGGACCAGGGTTAGGGCAGTGAAGATGGAGGGACCCGGGAGGATCGGGGATACATGTTGAAGGCCAAGAGGACTTGCTGTCCTTTGTCAAAGCCTCCCCCCACACACACAGAACCAGAACCATCACCTCCAGGAGGCTGGGAACCACAAGGTGACCACTATCCACAAAGCATGAAGCTGTATCCAATATGATGCAGCCAGACCAGACTCCCCCACCAGCCACCTTCTTTAGAGACACCCAGGTCTGAAGGTGAACCACAGCAGACTTCTCAGAGGGAAACAACAGTGGATAGTTTCCCTTACTGGAGAAGTGGAAGGTAATACCTGATTTCCTTAAAGGAGTGATTTTCAAACAGTATTCCCAAAAAATGCTCTGTCGGGTGTGTGGGGGGTTGTCCCATGGGTGAGGGTAAGTACCCCCTACTCAAATTTAACCATAGCAGCTCACTGAACTGTTTTATAACATTGCAGATCCATGTGAGACTCAATTTGAAAAATGGTGGCTCTGTTAAAAGTATCTTTGCTTTAAATCTTAAATCCTTCATGCAAAATCGATTCCAAATGGTCATTGTCCCCTTCTATGGTTGCCTCTACCTCTCCCTGGATCAAGGGGGGGACAGGGCTGTGTCAGGCTGAGCTACACAAGGCAAAGAGGGGTGTCTGGTTCACTGATGGGAATCCCTGCCCCTCCCTCCCCTGCTGAGGCCTTTGATCCTCTGCTCTGTGGGTGGCAAGCAGCTGGAGGAAGGCGGTCATCAGATGTGCTTCAGTTCCAGTCCCATGGCTGAGGGGGGCTTCCGTCTGTAAGGTGGAGCCATGAGCAAAGGAAAGATAAGAAAGCCTATATCCCATATTTCCCCCAATGACAAATGTTGCTGTAATTCCAGCATCTGGCCTAGTGCCCACAGCTGGAACCTGGCAGGGAGAACCAGGAAAAGACAGCCTAAATTTCCAGAGCTGCCAAAACAGGCAACCATTATCTTCAGAGGGAGCAAAGCCTTGTCATGAGTTTCTAACTCCAATGCATCTTTTCTTTTTTTTTCTTTCTTTTTTTTTTTTTAATGCCTTTTATTTTATTTTATTTTATTTTATTTTATTTTATTTTATTTTATTTTATTTTATTTTATTTTATTTTATTTTATTTATTTATTTTTAACAGGAGGTCCCAGGGATCGAACCCAGGTCCCTCCATATGGGAGACGGACACGCAACCAATTGAGCCACATCCGTCCCCCTTCTCCTCTTAAGAAATGAGAAAACAGGGGTCGGATGTGGCTCAACTGGTTGGGCGTCCGTCTCCCATATGGAGGGACCCGGGTTCGATCCCCAGGACCTCCCGGTAAAAAAAAAAAGAAATGAGAAAACAAAGGAAAAAAAAAAGAAAGGAACAGCCAAAGGTAAGGAGAGTGAGAGATCCTGCACTTACTAAACTAAATATCGACTGAGCTGAAACCTGCTTCAGGTAGCTTCCCATCTACTGAGATTCAGATGAGTAAATGGAGAACCACAACCAGGATCTGGGGAGACCTGGTAGAAGCTGGCAGAATCCAACAGCCCTGCCTTCGAGAAGTGCAGTCTGGTTGGAGGGAGACAATGGTAAGCCAGACGCAGCAGGGCAGTGTGATACAGGAACAGCCAAGCGAAGTGACAGCTGATCTGGTCCCTGAAAGAGGAGCACTATTCTGATAGAGGATGACCTGGAAGGTCGTTCTGCGTAACGGTAGCACCATGAGCGAAAGTCACAAGGGCACTTTCCTACAAGAGAAGACAGACTTGATTGCCCCAAGGAGATATTTGGGAACCCCTATGACAGGGGTGGGAAGTAGTGGTAGGAGACAGTGTCAGTGGGGGGTCAGAAGGTATAGGGGCCAAAGAGCTCAGAACTTGTTCTCTAGGCAGTGGGTAGCAGGAGGAAAGGAAGGTTTCTGGGTGACCTGATTAGATACGAGTCACAGAAAGATAATGTTCATGGAGCCACAGAGATGAACCAGTTAGCAGGCCACTGCGGGAGACCTGGACACAGATGAGAATGACGACGATAACCGACTGCTGAGCGCTTACTATGTGCCAGGCATGGTGCAAAGGGTACACAAATACTGGTCCAGTGGAGTCTCACCACAGCCCTTGGAGGGAGACATTACCCTCATCTTCCAGAGTGGTTCAGTCATTTGGCCACAGTCACACACCGCCTGGGTAGAGAGTGACAACGCTGTGCTTTCCGCCGAAGCCGTCTTTCAAATACTATATGGCCCGGAGGTAGGACAATGGCAAAAGCAAAGCAAAGGAGGAAGTTAGGATTCTGAGCATATCTGAAAGGGAGAAATCGGTAAAACTTGGTGCTCATTACAGGAATGAGGAGTCAAAAGATGATTCCAAGATTTCTGACTTGGTGGCTTATGGATGGGGCAACAGCAAACCTGGATCTGGAGAAGCCACAGAGAGGGGCTTGGAAATGAGTTTGGTTTGGGACACACTGAAATTGAAGTATCTGCTACACAACCAACAGGCATCAGACACAGACATCTAAAACTTAGCAAAAAGGTCATTTATTCATACATGCATTCATTTAGCCACGCAAACGTTTCCTGAGCTCCTAGTATGCATCAAGTGTAGCACTGAGCATTCAGAGAGGAATAAGACAAGGTTCCTCCATGAAAGACCTCAAAGTCTAATAGGAGAGAGGCAGGTGTTTATAAATAATTGCAATACAGTGTGTTAAGTGGGTCAGAACTAAGATGTGATACTTAAGGCCGGGAGAGTAGATAAAATCCTCCAGGGAAAGATACTGTGAAATGCCCACATTTAAGAGGTGCATAGAGGGAAAGGATTAAGAGACAGAGGGTGAGAAAGAATAATCAGAGAATTAGAGAGAATGTGATATCAAGGAAGCCAACTGGAAGAATGTTTTTCTTAAGACATGGCCAGAAGCATCAAATATGATGGCATATGGTTATGTTAAAAATCCATACATCTGGAAGCGGATGTGGCTCAAGCAGTTGGGCACCCACCTACCATATGGGAGGTCCTGGGTTCAGTTCCCAGTGCCTCCGAAAGAAGATAAGCAAGACGGCGAACTGATGCAACAAGATGACGCAACAAGGAGACAAAACAAGGAAACATAACGAGAGACACAACAAGCTGGGAGCAGATGTGGCTCAAGTGATTGGATACCTCCCTCCCACATGCGGTCCTGGGTTCAGTTCCTGGTGCCTCCTAAAAAGAAAATGAACAGACACAGAGAGCACACAACAAGCAGACAGTGAGCGCAAACAATGAGAAGAGAGAAATAAATAAAATAAATCTTTAAAATAAAATATATATATATACATACACACATACTATCTATTAAAGAAACACACTGAAGCATTTATGGGTTATCTTTAAAATACTCAGGGTGGAGGAAGGAGAGTATTTTACAAGAAACAGATGAAACAAGTTTGGCAAGATGGTAATTGTTGATGCTGGGTGATGAGCACATAAAAATTCTACTTTTATATATGCTCTGTAAGTTTGCGTGTGTGCGCACATGTGTGTGGCTTAAGTGTCACTCACTGCAGAGGTTGGGAGGAGTGAGGGCAGGCACCAAGGCCTGTATGCCCAACACCTAAGACGATGACCAGCACACAAGAGGTACCTAATGCATCCTGATTACAAAATGCTGAATAGACACCTTGAGGGATGGAAATTAGGCAGGTTCCAGAGACCTTTGAGAAAGCAGACTCAGTGGAGGTGCAGAGGCTGACAACTGTGCGGGGAGTGAAAAAATGGAATCAGCGAGCCAAGGCCTACACACTTTTAAAACACAACAGGGTTGGGGCCAAATATCCCCCCCCCCCCCGGATATAAACAAAGAAGTTGTGGGCCATGCATCACATTCTATTTTCCTACAAGAGAAAGACAGACTTGACTGTTCCAAGGTAAACCTTCCCTCCCCCCAGCTCTCCAGTTTCAAATTCCCACTAAGTTCCCTGTGTTTTCCTCTTCTCATTATCCAGTAAAGGCTACCTGAGCAAAGCTGGGCCCTTTTCAAAGGCCTATCTGAGCACGCCCCACTATCTTCAAATGAACAAGCCATCTCTTTCCTGCAGAACAAGGTTGCATTTAAAAGGACAAACAGTCTCCGGTTTTATGTCCTAAACAGTGAGAAGGTACCAGGGGCAAGGACTCAGGGGAACAGAGTGGCTGACTCCCCGGATGGCTCAGCGCTGACAGCTGGGGAGGTGTGGAAGACATGAGAAACAAAGGCCAAGCCAAGGCCAGATGGCAGAGAGAAAGGGTGGCCGTGCCGCTCCAGTCCCATGGCCTGGAGAAAGCCGTGGAGCTATCGGATTCTGCTCAGCCACACCATGTAGCCTCTATCTTTCTCTAGATTTTCCATGGTACTGGCTTTTCTGATAGCCCAGACTGAGCTTCCTTTCCTCGTATTGAACGTCTCCAGGCTCGGCTCAGTAAATGGACACAAGTGGGGCTGCCCAGAACTTGGTACAATATTTAGCCAGGATTCAGGAAAGGGGCCAACAACCTAACACCACAGGGCTAAGCTTTTACATTTTTAGCTACCCCTAGAAACAAAACACTTCATTGCCTCTTTTACTATATAAGTTAATTTTACCTACAGGTAGCAATTTCTGCATAAAAGATAAAGCGGGGGGGGGGGGTAAAAAAAAAGGGGGAAAAAAAAAAAGGCCTCCCTGTGGTTTAGCCACATGCATTATTTTGAGGTCAGGGACTCTCTCTCGTCTTGTCACCACCGTATCCCTGGTGCCCAGCCCCGTGCCTGGCACACAGTGCATGAACACCTGGCACAGTCAATATTTGCACAACATAGGATGAATTCCGTTCTAACAACTACTTTCCCACTTTTCCTCCTTCCCCCACTGGAAAAGCATCCTGCTTGTTTCGTAACTAGCAGAACCCTGCGAGGACAACTGGCTACCCTTGGGGCCTGGGAGGATCCCAAGGGAGGACTTCATATGACCTTCCAGAGCACAAAGCTAAGCTCAGCACCAGCTTTTAGAAGAGGCTCAACTAGCCAGAAGTGACCTGGGACTGGACAGCACTGGTGGCCTCTTTCTCAGAGGAGGGGCTGGGGGGTAATGAATCTCTATCCCTCACTCCAAGCACAGGCGCTGCCTGTCCCGTGGGAGACAATCCAATGAGTAGAAATTCCAATGATGTTCTCTGAATGGATGAGCGGCAGGTCTGTTTCTTTGCCTGATATGCTGGCTAGTTATCCATTCATCAATTAATATTTTTTCATTGAGCACCTGTACTTAAGGATTGTCCCACATGCTAGGGACACAGCAGTAGACAAAACAGATGCAGACTCTGTTCTCACAGTGTCATGGGGGACAGAGAAAGCAAAAGGTGGTTGGAATTGAAAGAAGTAGAGGTGATAGGCATGGCCCTGAGAGAGGGACCCAACCCAGGCAGGAGGGGTCAGACCCAACTTCCCCAAACAAAGTAAAGTATCAAATGAGATCTGAAGCATGAGGACGGGTGATGTGTGGAGGGGGAAAGGGAGTGTCAGACGAGCACAGGCACATCTCTCCAGGCAGAAGAGATCATGAAGCAGCGGGTATTGGGGGGTCTGGGGACAGTGAACACGATGGAGCAGGCAAGACAGAAGCTGGGGAGATGAGCAGAACACACCCCGCAGGCCCAGTGGATTGCCAACTTGATCCTGCTGGCAAGGGGACACAGAGCACGTTTCAAACAGTATGTTATTTGGCCGGCATGTGGCAAATGGATTGGAGAGACCAGAGTGGATGCAGGGAGACCATGAGAAAGCTGAGGCTCAAACTTCACTGGTTCTCCACTGGTGCCCCAGGAGCAAGGGCGCCTAGTAGGCTCTGCTAAGGCACAATGGAGCTGCTGCAGGAGAACAGGTGGGGCCTCAGGACTTCCCGAGATGAAAAGCTACACTTAGGCCTTTCCGGGCCTGTTTGCTGTCTACATCCGGCCTCAGAGGCTGTGCCTGGGGTGAAGGCTTCCCAGAGGGAAGGACACACGCAGCGCGCAGGACACCCAATGCCTCCCTCCTCTAGCCTCTGCACATGCCCCACTGGCCCACTGGCCTTCCTGGGCAGGGTCTTCAGCCCCGTTGCAGGGTGGCGCGGACACAACACAGGCTTTTCCTGGCTTTAGCTTCCCACCCAGCAACGCCTGATTTATGGATGCTAAACCAAGGGGCTCCATCCACCACCTGCATCTGAGACAACTGGGAAGAGTAAGGGATTGCTGCTTCTTTCTAGGAATCTCACTTCTAAGACCCCTTAAATGCTTACTGCTTACATATCCAGCAGCTGAACTTGTTGGAACTCAGGGTCAATTTTTTTTTTTTAATCTTTATTTATTTATCCCCCTCTCCCCTCCCCCGACTGTTTTGCGATCGCTGTCTGCTCTGTGTTCTTCTGTGTCTGCTTGTCTTCTCTTTAGGAGACACTGGGAATCGATTCTGGGACCTTCCGGAGTGGAGTGAGGCGCTCAATCTCTTGTGCCACCTCAGCTCCCTGGTCTGCTGCATCTCTTATTGCCTCTCTTCTGTATCTCTTTTTATTGCATCGTCTTGTGGCACCAGCTCTCTGCATGGGCCAGCACTCCATGAGGGTCAGCACACTTGCGCAGGCCAGCACTCCATGCGAGCCAGCTTGCTTTGCACCAGGAGGCCCTGGGAATCGAACCCTGGACCTCCTATATGGTAGACAGGAGCCCAATCGCTTGAGCCACATCTGCTTGCCTAGGGTCAGTCTTAAAGAGCAGCTGGCTTCAAATCTATATATCACAAGACATCTCTATTGCCTTAGTTCTCTGGCTGCAGTTTCCTAGCTGAAGGGGTCCCTGACCCCTAATTCCCCAATCACCCTTATTTGTACTCCAGATCCCAGAGGACCAGATCCCAACCCACCCCCCATCTTGGTAGGCAGAGTAATAAATTAAAACAGCCACCATTTACTGGTTCTTGACAGTGTACCAGACATTCTCCATACCATTCCGTCACTCACTAAAGCCTAACAATCCTGTTGGGCCCTGTTTCGTAGCTGAGGAAACTGAGGCTTGCTTGCCCAAGGTCCCTCCAGCAGTGAGTAGCAGAGTCACAGCCTATGCTCCAGAAATCCAGCCTACAGCCTTCAATGCAAGAGAGAGCCGCAAGCAGCGCTCAGAGCCCAAGAGCACACTGGGTGCAGACGCAGAACTCTGCTTGGCCCAGCTGTGCCCACACAGCCCCCCTCACTCCAAGTCCCGGCCCTGCTCGCTCACTGCTACGAGGCCTCTTCAGACCCATCCAGTTGACCTTTCATCAGGAAATCTGGGATGGGCTGAGATCTCTGCCCAGCACCTCATCAGCCAAAGCACCCGTGACAGCAGGATGAGTGCTTCCGAGAGCTGGAGGCCTCCACCGTCAGCCATAAAGAACGCGGATCAAGATGTTCACAAATATCCTCCCTCTTGAGAGATATTTCTAGGCTTATTAAAAAGCAACAAAGTTGAGAAGGCAACACCCAAGCCAGGTTGGCTATACTCTCACCATATGCTTTTCAGACTGGGATTAATTATTTGGCTGGTTTCAGACCTTTGATTTAAAAAGTAACTAGTTTGTGCTTGTCCACAAAGGAATGTGGCTGGGCACCTCCCACTAGCAACACAGAAAACAACTCCTACTGCCACCACCTGTTCCTTGAGATCAAGCCATAAATAGACAACTGAACCCAGAAGAACTGGCCAGAGCTAACTCAATCCCTCACTGCTGATTAGAATGGTTCCCCCTTAGCACTATACTTGATAAATATGTGAAAAAAAAAAAAAAAAAAGAAAGGTTCCCCCTGACCTGTAGCTCAACCAAACGCTCATCTCCCATCTAAGACACCAAGGTGGTGGACACAGCCCCGTGAGTGGTCTCCTACAGCACATGGCATAGAGCATCCATCTAAACCTGACTCACCATCAGAATCATAAAGAATAAATTGTTTTTGTTCTAAGCCACCAAAAAAAAAAGACACCAAGTGAAGGAGAAATGCCCATGGACCAGTGTGACTGTGGGACCAGTGAAGTAAAGTTATCACAGCTTCCTTCCTATCGCCACACCCCATCATCTAGCACCTGAATCATAGGTTCTGTGCTCCGTCATGTGCCTGAAGTCTAAGGATCCCCGAAGGCCTGATATTACTACCAGGGCTTGGAAATGAGCAGACAGGAGAGTCAATCACTCAGTCCGGAAGTGGGAGGGATAACCTAAGAGGAGAAGAGCAAGGTTTGATTCTTGGTTCTGTCAGACCATAGGCAAGTGGCAGAATCTCTCTGAACCTGTTTCCTCCTCTGTAAGGTGGGGATAAAAACACAAGACTGATGTGAGGAAGAAGCTGACGTATATAATGATATACCTCAATTAGCTGTTGCTTGATCTATCCAAGCAAACAAAAGGACAGGCTTCCATGTCCTCCACTCAACTGCTAGCCCCAGGAGGGCAAGGCTGTTTCTGTCTGTCTTTTCCCCTGCTGTGACTATTACAAGTGACTGGCATGCAAGAAATATCGTGGAATCAATGCTTTCCCACTGTGACTAGAATAAAATCCTCCCTAGCAGCCATATTGGTCTAGAAACATTAAACTTAATTTTTTTTCCATTGGTACAGGGGTAACGCACTGTATTAAATATGTAAGGTCTTATCTACATGGGTTTGATTACAGAAACTAATAAAGTATTCTCTAAATTAAAAAAAAAAAAAAAAAAAAAATCCTCCCTAGAGCCATGCTCTGGGGCTGCCACCTTTCTGGCCTTGGCCCTCTTGGCCCCAGCCATGCTGGCCTCATTTGGTGGACTTGCTCCCTGGGGCACCAGGCCCTTCTGCCTGGTTGGCTCCTGTTCGCCCTCAGGGAGCCTTCACCATCACACTTCACTGTCACCATCTCAGGCCGGCCGGCCTCCTCAACAGCTCCCAGCCAACCTAAGGGAAGCACGTGCTGGACCCTCTTACAGGGCTCTGCTCCTCCCTTCATGGAGTGATCACAATTTAGATCGCTCTATTTTAGGGGGTTTCTTTGTTTAATGCCTACCTCACCCACGAGGCTATGCGCTCCATGAGTATAGTAATGAGGACAGGAATAAGGCTGGGAACGAGGACATCTCTTTATCCAGTGTCTTGCTTGCAGCACATATCCTGATGTTTTGCAGGATAAATACTGCATGGACAGATGCTCTCCATTTAGTCATGCTGGGATTAATTATTACAAAAAATGGTAAGAGGGCATCTCCTCATGCCATTGCTCTACCTCTCCCTTCCCCTCCATTATTCATTTCCTCTTTCTCCACTCATTCCAAATCCACAGAAAAGGACACAGGTCAAAAAGTAGGCCCTCATGTAACAAACACACCTCACAGGATCCACATGGTTGGCAGCGAAGGCCACCACTCTGGTCCCTACCCTAAGGGAACTTGGGCTGCAAGTGCATGGAAAGCTACAAACTTTCTCATCCAAACTGCTTTAGAACAGCGAGAGCCCTGCTGGAATCACATGATAGGCTATGCCAGTGGGATAATGAAGTCTTCTCTGCCCAGCTGTTTTTCTGTGTAGGAAGTCCTTTCCCTTGCAGAGAGAGTTTCCATCCACAGAGAGGCAGTGAGCAATGCAAAGCATTACAACCATTTTTCCTCCAGCTATTTCTAGGCACACGAATAACATCTAAGGACTCAAGGCCAGCTTAAGAAAACAATCGAGCCAGGAAATGCTCAAACAGAGCCCAAAAAAGTTAAAGTTGAGGGTGATGCCTTTGTGGAGAGTTTCCTGGCTTTTCCCAGACAGACAGCTCCCAGTGTAAAGTCTGATAAGGACTCTCTGCCATGGGGCTATTAATCCAATTAACAGAGGAGTCAATAAGAGCTTAGGAAAAAATTATACAATTTTTTTTCACGAGTCAATAAATTTTATTTATTTATTTATTTTTATTTTTATTTTACTGGGAGGTCCCGAGAATCGAACCCCAGTCCCAGTCCCTCTATATGGTAGACGGATGCCCAACCTCTTGAGCCACATCCACTTCCCAATGAGTCAACAAATTTATTGCACACCTACTATAGCCCATTTTTCTGCAGTCCATCAACTCTCGTATCAGGAGGAAATGTGTCCTGGCTTTTCCATCTACACAGAGCAAAGCAGGGAGTGTCCTCTTAGAAATGATCTCTTTCACAAGACCTGGACTGCCAAAATCTTTCAGAAGTCAAATTTATGTGATCAATCCTAAATATGTATTTCTATACATCTGCCAGTTGAGTTGGGTGCAGATTTGGAACTGGTAGTTAGTTTGGAAGGCTGGCGCGTTCACTGGGTTATTGTGTGTGCAGAAGAGCTGTTTTTGTATGAAAGTGTTGTTTGGAGCCTTCTAAAAACAAAACAAAACAAAACAAAGCAGAAAAACTTTCCACTATTTTTGTTCACAGAAACATGCACCCAGATCTTAAAAATATGTATACAACAGAGGAATTTTTAGGAGCCAACTCTAAATTATCTATGATAATGGGAAAAGGGGAGAGTCTAGATGATGGAAAACCACAGATAACACAAACCCTTTCTACTACTATTCATTTAAACCACCTTTCATCAGAGAAACAAAAGCAAAGGGATATCTTCCCTCTAGGTAAGAGGATTAACAGCAGCAATTCAGTCAAGAGGAAAGAAATTAAAGGAGAGGCAGAAACAGGACCAAGACCATGCAAATGACCAGGGTCAGAGGCACAAATGGGTAGCTCTTGGGGCCAAATAGGCCCCTTTCTGTAAGGCCTGCAGGGTTTTTGTTGTGTGTGTGTGTTAAGTTGAATTAATTGCCAAATAAAACTATGAATTTCCAGTTTCTTGAGAACTGAAGTCCCAGGACTCCATTCCCATCTGGTCACAATTGGCTAGAACTGGATAGTGGCTGCCCCAGTTCTCATCCAGACTACTTCACTCATTTTTATCACCTGCCCTAGCATAATCCAGGGCCATTTGCAACCAATCCCCTCACACTGGCCCAAATATAGGATCACCCCCGAATGACAAGCTATATGCCAGGACTGAGTTGCTGTCCTGACTGTTCCTGAAAGGGGACATGGGTAGAGCTGCCTCAGCTCTGTGTCCAGCTTCTCTTGACATCCACGCTCCCTCACCATGCTCCTGTGCTCCATAGATGCCCTAAATCCCAGAGCCATAGGAAGTGGGTGTGGGTTGGTGCTTATGGGATCCCCAATTTCACTGAGACTGAAACACCAAATTTCCTAGGGGACCTAGGAGATGTTCTTTCCAAACAGTAGGGCTGGGAGGTGGAGGTAGGGGCAAACCAAGAGAAAGGTGTGGTTAGGAAAATGTTAGAAATACCAGATATGCTGGCTCTATGGGTCCCCAGGAATGACCCCCTTCAGCTGCCAACACTTCCCAATTGGTGCTAAAAGTGAACAGCTATTTCCAACTAAATATCAAAAAAGTACTAAAGTTTCCATACATTGAAGTTGAGCCTTGAGATTCTTGGCTGGCCTGCAATGGTTTCTCCCTCTTTCCCCCAACTCCTGCTTCAAGCTACCTAATAAGTCTTTCCTTTGTGGAACAAGTGAGCCAGCATTTCATGAGATGATTTCCAAAGTGACCCAAAGAACAAAAGCCCAGAGCTAAGACCATCAGGGTGTGAGCCCTGGTACTGTTACCAGCATATCAAAAAAAATGGTGCTACCCTCAACAACTTCCTGAGGCCACACTGGGCTCCATTTCCTGGCAGTTACCACAAAAACGGGGCTACAACTGCACTAAAGCGGGCAGCTCCTGAAACAAGCAAGCAGCTTAAACAATCCAAGGCAACCATCCTCCCAGGCAATGGTTGTGGCTTTTGCCATTCTACCCCCACCATGACCTCCACGAGCTCCTTCCCGACTGCCCCAAATACACATGCAATCTAAGTGAAATAGCAGGCTCACAGCTTCAAGACAAGTCCCCTAGCCTTGCCCATTCACTCTAACCCAGACCAGGCCACCTATGTGGGCCCTTGGAGAAATTCTAGAGGCGCCACTGATGGGCGACACCTGCACACACTGGTTTCCTGCTTCCTTTGATCTCCCAGCCCTTCAGCAGTCATCCCTTTCCAGCAACCGGTCCCATGTCAGGAACTGAGAAAAAGCTGGATCCCAAGGTGACTTAGCCTGGGGTGCTCATAAAACCACAATCCAGGAACCAAACAGCCAGGACTCACCTGGAGGCTAACTTATGAGGGAGGAAGCCCTGAACACCTGAACTCCTAGACACACGTAACGCAATGGGAAGATACTTTTCGAACCAGAACCCAGGAAAGTAATGTCAATGGGCCTATTTAAGTTGATCAGTGAACAGTATACCAAAGGCCAATGTCAGAGCTGCAAAACATCCTAATAGTCAATTCACTTCCATTGCATCCACAGGAAACGTATCTGACTCTTCTGTTTAATCCTCAAACTTCCTTCTAAAACTGTTAGAATGTTTTTTTAAAGAGGGGGAGAGAAGGGAAGAGGTCACTCTAAACCATATCCTGATCCTGCATTAGCATTTCAGAGGCCATTGGTTCTATCAAGAAGCCAGGCTGTGCAAAGCATAAAACAAGACACTGAGTAAATCACCCATGGTTTATTTGGAATTTGAAGGAGCAGATACCTCAAATGACATAACTCTCCTTCACCAGCCTGGATCTTCCTACGACTGCCCTCTGCCATATAAATAGCAAACCAGCTTGCATATTTTGCATTAATGTCTTCCCGCAGGGCTGGTTTGCATTTATTTTTGTTGCTTTCATTTTAAGAATGTATTTATGCATCTCTTTTAGACTTCCAGCCACAGAATAAATGACAAGATGCAAAGCTTGTTCTTTTTTCAGAGATGCTCCAGACGGTTCCTGCAGGCACAGGGGAAGATTAGCAACTTATAGATGCCAACCTACTGGCATTGGGTATTTTTCCCAAATAGCTTTTGTCGCAGAAACAGAAACATTAAACTAGTTCTATGTCTCAGTGTCCACACTTTTTAACAATGGAGGCTGTCATCCTCAGAAAAGCTAGCTAGCATTTACCTAGTGCCTAACTTCACAGCCTGCCTTGCAGGCCACAAATTCAGGACTAGAACAGCCAGTTACCCAAGAAACTGCTAAATGGGGAACAGCTCAGAAAAGACTGTCTCTGAAAAAGCAGCAGTATTTTAAGAGCAAAAATAGTAAGGGAAAATTTTTTAAACTTGCAAAAACAAGGAAAGTCAAAGTTAGCTAAGTATATTTCAGACCTCCTCTTATGCTCTCTCCCCCACCCAGCCTCTTACTTGGCCTCTTCCAGCAACAGCTAAACACACACACATTCACGGGCTCTTTTCTTAATCCCACCAACCCTCCTCCCCCAAGGCCAGAGGCTTGGTGGTGGCAACTTTGAACAATGACATCACCCCAGGTTTGGCTCTCTGGCAGGGTCACCAATATTGTTTTCAGTGAATTTCCTGTCAAGGCTCTTAAGACAGGAAACTAGCCCTGTGCCTTGAGTCCTCAGCCTGTTCTGAGCCATCCTGTCAAGTCGAAACAAAGGCTTTGTGTGTGTGTGTTTGTGTTTCCTTTTGGGGAAAAAAAAACAAAAAACAAAAAAAAAACTTCCCTGCATTTTTTAATAAGCACCTTAATTACAGCTAAAGAATGAGATATATTTACGGATGACCTCATGCTTGCTGATAATTAGCAACTGGAACATCCTCAGCCCTGCTGCTCTCCTTCGCCCCTCCCGGAGGCGGTCAGGTTAATTGCCAAGTCTGACCTTCCAAAACAAAGTAGATTCTACCCAGTCAGCCCCCTCCCTCCAGGGCCCCAGCAGAGAGGGGCTTATGTCTCCCTCCCCACAGTGGAGAGTGGAAACTGGTTCAGAGGGTTGGTTTGCCTAGGATAATGATGTAGGAGGGGTGACAGGTTTCTGGGGGGCCCCACTCCAAGTGTTGACAAGTTTTAATTAACACCCGGGCTAATTTAACCCTGGCACAGTCAAGGGGAAGGAAACTGCTCAACTCAAAGGCAGAAAGTGTTTGGATTTGCAGTCCTTATTGTGACAGAGGGGAGATTTCTTTGAGCAGGCTCCCACTGTGGACTTGTCTGTTTGGACTGCTTGTTCTCCCGGCATGCAAATCCCAACTGGAAATGCAGCTGACTCAGGCTGTTACTTTCCATACACTTTTTTGTGTGTGAGAAGGGTGTCAGCAGCCTGATTTGGAAAGTGCAAACCGGGTGGCCAGATCAGTCTCCCCCTCCGCTCCACTCCGTTCCCCCCTGCCCCCAGCCCCGGCAGGGTCCTGCCTGCTGCCAAATGGTTGTGCAGCCCCCTCCTCAGTCAGCTGTCATTCCATCTTAACATTTCCCAAATCTGCTGTGGGCCTGGGCCCTCTTAGGGGAGAGGCCGGGAGGCGGACATTCTCCTCATTCTTTTGCCTTATTAGGCTGTGGATGTGATTGCTTTTGGGGGGGATAGGGGCTAAGCTGAGGAATGGCATCAGGAAATGACCCCAGGAAAGGGGTCCGGGAGGAAGGAGGAAGAGAAGATGGAGAGCAGGCGTGAGAAGCACTGCGGGGAAGGCAGCCTCCAGTGGGCGCAGCTTCACTAAGCAGCTTCACTAAGCCTTCCTAACTCCGGGGTCAGCAGCTGGATGCCGGCTCCTGAACACCTTTAGGCATGGCTTGACAGCGTTTCTGGCCAGTTATTTTTGGGGTTATCGGTGGGAAGCACCTCCTATTTCAACATCACTTACCAGTCAAGGAGAAGGCCGCCTGGCTCGAGGCTGTGGGTCGTTTGAAACTGAATTGATAAAAAGAATTTTTGTTTGTTTCTGCTTTGGGGAGGAAAGAAGCAGGGAAAGAAAGGGACCCAGGGAAAGAGCTCCTGGGCTGATACCAAGCTTAATAACAAGCTGAATTACTCATGAAAGAGCCTTCCTGGTGCTGCCTATGGCTCACCCAGACAAAACTGTTCAGGGCTCAAAACTCTGAAGCAAGAAGCCACCTCCCAGATAATGAGGCCCATATGGATGCAGAGGCCGGGGAGAGGGCTACATTATGTCACTTGCCGCTCCACTGCATGTTGCCACTTGACAGAGGATGCTTCTTTGAAGTTGCTGGCTGAGTTTATGATTTGGAGCTCCCTGGGGGAACTTCAGAAAGGGGGTATATGTTTTGGTTTTCTACTGAGCGGCAGCTTTTTAAACTGGGTCTTTTAACCCCTCTGAAGAGAAGACTCAAGCAGCAGAGCCCACCTGGATTCAGGATGGTGAACTGCTGAAATAATTTTGAGAAGCTACATTTATTGAGCTCTTACAATGTGCCAGGCACTGTGCCAAGTGCTCTGCGCATACCATATATCTCATTTAATCCTCAGAATCACCCTGTCAGGTAGGTACTGTTATGACTCCCAGTCCTGCAGCCAGTGAGTGCAAGAGACAAGTGGGGAACCAGGTCTGCCTCCCTCTAAAGACTGTGCCCTGACCCTGCCACTCCCCCATCCCACACCTTTCATGACCTCTTGGGTCTGCCTCCAGGACAGAGCCTGGAGGTTGGGGTACAGGAGGCCCCTGCCTGCAGGAATATCAGCTCTCCCAACACCCCCTCCGGCACTGCAGCTGCTTGGGCCAGGAGACAGCCTGCATCCCAGTGACATCTGAGCTGCTCTACGTAGGTAAGGTAGGCTGGGTGTTCTCCTCTAACCCACTCGGCTGAGCAGGCGTGCCCTCTCAACCCCCAGGTTCATGTGAGAAATTTCCTGTGCCTGAATATCCTGCAACTTCTCCCCTAGTAACCTCTCCAAGAGTGGGGGTGAAGCAATACACTCCCCAACTACAAGTAGTGGGCCTAGGTTCTCTGCTCTAAGCATATCCCTCTCCCTAACTTCTGCCTTTCAAGGAGGGGGTAGAGGTACTTCTTAAGGACTATCAGGCAAACTTTGCCTAGTAGCCTGAACAAGGTAGAAAAGAAAACTGAAAGTGGCTGTACTGATATCCTGAGGCCCTCTCTCCTTCCCAGCACAAGCAGTGCTTCAATGCCCAAGCACAGAAACTAGTACAATCCAGCAACACTTGCAACTTTCACCATTCCCAGCCAAATCCTTCTGCAGCAAACATCCTGATCCCAGGC
Source organism: Tolypeutes matacus (assembly GCA_026826555.1). Taxonomy (NCBI): domain Eukaryota; kingdom Metazoa; phylum Chordata; class Mammalia; order Cingulata; family Chlamyphoridae; genus Tolypeutes; species Tolypeutes matacus. Next base: position 10,615,045 of record JAKSZT010054134.1, read on the forward strand.
CATCTACAAGATGGAAAGCAGGTTCTACTGGATGGTTTCAGCCACTACTTATACAAGCACAGCAATTTGGTACCCCTCACTCATCAGTTGAAAGGGGGAAAAAAACTCCAACCTGAAGCCATACGACAAAGAAAGAGGCATGGACTAGCTACTCCAGTATTATCTCACTATAGGGCCAGAAGGCAACTCAAGTATGTCAGTTTTGGAAAAGCATATCAAGGGCACTGTAGCCTTTGAGTCACATGTTTGGCCATGAGCATCTGAAAGATTTGTTTGAAAGTTTTAAAGACACTGGGACTGGAACGCTAAGTTCCACAAGCCAACTCTAAGGCATTTAAAGACTGGCACCTGAAAGCTTAGCATGGCAGGTCAGAATAAGCTCTTAAGGCAGAATGCTTTTAAGCTACCCTCATTCCAGGGAGAAGCATATGAACTATGGCATGCCAAGCCAGTCGGCCAGTTGACCGCACTCGTTTCGCTGTTCTCAATACAGAACCACTGTTCCCACTTTGACCCTCTGGACCAGGTGGCAGTGTGCAGCCTCACACATTCTGAGGATCCATGAGCTTAGGGCATAGAGAGACCCCTGAGCATCAGAAGAGATTCTCTGAGTCTCTTGTTTCTCTTTTTTCTTTTTCTTTTTTCGAAACCTGAGCTTATACTGAAGAGAAATGCCTCAAAAGGGACAGTCAGAGCAGAGCCCCACCTGGGGAGAGGAGACTGGCCCACCCACTCTAGCTGTGAAAGTGACAGGACAGGTAAATGGGTACAGATTCAAAGTCTGGGGTCTTGCTATTGAGAGGTTCCAAGGCATGGCTGACATATACCCAGCATGGTGCCTTACCCCTCAAACATGAAAACACCCCAAAGACAAAGCTTACAGGGGGAAGGAACTGGTAGAACTCCTCGAAAAAGGCAGCTAAAGAATGTTGTTCAATGGCACATGTAGGATCCCCTAAACATTTGCCCCAGACACGTGCCCACAGCTCTGGGAAAGGCCCACCCTCCTGCACACTCACCTCCTTTATGAAAGTTTCCATGACTGACCCCACCTGACCTTATTCACCCCTTTCCTCTCTCAGGACACAGCTAGAGTGCTGTGGGCTTGTCGATGTGCCGCATGTGGCTTTGCTCGCTCCCTGAGAGCAGGGGCCGGGTCTCCAGTTTCTCTCATACCCCTAAAGGCTGGGCGTGGAGCTCTGCTTTGCAGAGGGGCCCAGTGAAGGCTGTCTTCTGGCCCTGGCGGTCAGGTTTCTACCTGAGCGCTGGACTCCATGGCCCGTGAAGCCCCAACTCATGTTACACACAATGCTGATTGGCTATAAGATGAAGACCAAAAAAAAAAAGTGGTTCGGTCAGCAGCCCCTAATTCTGCTACCCAAGTAATGACCGCTGAAATCTTTCAAAGGATCGGCCAAGTCTTTACAGCATGAAGATTGCTAACCCCCGCCCCCCCCCCAATAAAAACTCTTTTCTATCTGCAGGAACAATTTGGAACATGTTCAGCTCGGCATAAATGCATAATAAGCCACCCACCGTGGAAATTTACAGCTGCATCCCAAACGTGGGGTAGGACTCAATATAATCTGACACATTTTCCATTCACCATACACTTGCTTCCCACTCTGCATCAATTTTATAAAGGGGAAATTTTATTTTTTGTATTTAAAGGATAAGAACGTACATACTTCCCCTGCTATACAGCTACTTAAACGATTTAACAAGTTCACATGGAATGGAAATCTCACCATCTTCTTTCCAGCTGAGGTAGCTGGGCTGGCTGTGCCATTGCAGGACACCTACATATTCATTTGCTCCTTTACACTCTGTCAACAGGGAAGAGTTCTGCTGCTGAATCTCATCAAGGGTAGGGCAGAAAGAATCCCAACCCATGTTCACAATGGACATTTATGATCTGCGAACTTAGTTTCTTGCCAGGTGCTATGTATATAAAGTCAAGACTGCCCATTGATAGCCCCGAGCTCTCTGGAGTTGTTCCACCCTCCCTGAGTAAAAGCCACATAACTAGTTTGACAAGCTGTGCCTCATGGGGAGCCATGGACCAAAAGAAATTGACATGTTCCTGGAATGGCTGCTAGTGGGGCAAAGAAAGTTGGATGCCTGAGTGAATCCGCCTGCATATCTGTCTCTTTCTCGGAACTAGAACCACCCAACCTAAAGCTCCACCCGACCAAAGGAAACAAGGGGAAATAGTAAATGGAAGAGGAATTTATAGAGAAGGGGAGGGCCTAGGAGAAGAGCCAGTTTCCTGGTTTTCTACTTCAAAGTGGGGGGTGCCACATTTTACAGAAGATGCCTTGTGAAGCAAGTAGCATCTCACCAGGTAGGAATAGCCTCTTGGTGGGACCAAGGGGGTTGGAACTTATTAATGTGGTAAAAGTTAAGCGTTCTAAGAGAACCGCACTACACAGTCAGATGAGTACACGGTGCTGTGCTATAAAACTCAAGGTGCAAAAGTTACCAATGCTTTCATCAAACAAAGCAATGATCACAGAGATAATTGACACTTTTGCTTAGTTTAATGTAATGCAGTCCTGGAGTTCCTACTTTAGAAGCAAGTTCTTGTTTGACCTGTCTGGAGGCATGAGACAACAGGGTTGTAGTACCAGCCCACAGCTCTGGAAGCACGATGTTCTGGTCGAGAGGAGTCTGAGAGAGGTTGAATCTGTAGGTAGGTGCAACCCTAGACCTCTTCCCCACTTCCAGCAACAAAGCACTAAGTGATCTGGCCATGCCCATCTCCTACACAGGCCCTGTCTGATGCACTAGCCTTCTTTCTGTTCCTTGACTACTCCAAACTCTTTCATGCCTCAGGGCCCCCATGCTTAGTCTGTTCCCTCTGCTTGGAATATTCTTCCCCTAGTGCTCTCTTGGGGAGCACTAGGGGAATGCTCTCATCCTTTAGGGAACAGCTAAGATGTCATCTCTGCAGAGACACCCTCCTCCCCTCACCATGTGCTCCCAAAGCCATTCCCGATCATTAGAGTATAGTATAATGTAGAAACAAGAGCATAGCCTAGAAAGCCAGAACTTCTAGGTTCAAATCCTGGTACTGCCATGTGGGCAAGTGGCTTGAACTTCATGGCTCTGTTCCTTCATGTGTTCTGTGGATTATGCACATCATTCCATGTAAAGCTCTTAGAATAGTGTTTAGCACAGAGTAATAGCTATTATTATTAAACTTACAGCACATAATCCTATCTGAAATTATCTTGTTTATTATTTACATGTTGGCTATCTGTCACCAACCCCCACCTAGCCAGTGAGTAGGTCAACAACATATAGAAATGAGATGGGCCCCTTCTCCATCAGAAACAGTGGGCATCACCATCCTAAAATCCTCAAGATTGAGGAATGAACAAACATAAGGGGAATGCAACTGTGGACTAAAGTAGATTTACTATTATTCTAGCAATGGAAGATCTTGTAACACTCATATAAAGGCAGTGGTTACCAGAGGTTCTGAGGGGAGAGAGAGGGAAGAATAGGTGTAACATGGGGCATTTTGGGGCATTGGAATTGTTCTGAATAACACTGTAATGATGAATACAGGCCATTATATATTTCATCAAAATCTATGAAACTGTGTGGTGCTAACTGTAAACTATAATGTAAACTATTGACCATGGTTAGTAGCAATGCTTCAATATGTGGTTCATCAATGGAAACAAATGCACGACACTAATGAAAGATGTTAATGGGGAAAAGTGGGGGAGGGGAAAGGGGTGGGGTATATGGGAATCCCCCTATATTTTCAATGTATCATTTATGGAATCTAGAGCTTCTTACAAAATAAAATTAAAATAATAAAATAAAATAAAGAAATGGGAGGTCGGATGTGGCTCAACTGGTTGGGCGTCCGTCTCCCATATGGAGGGACCCGGGTTCGATCCCCGGGACCTCCCAGTAAAAAAATAAAAATAAATAAATAAATAAATAAATAAATAAATAAATAAATAAATGACATGGAAGAAGGTTTGCACGTGGTCATCTCATTTCCTTGTTGGCCACTGGCCAATTCCAAAGCAGGGAACACTCTCCCCCAAAGACCCTCATTGCCCACACTTTGACACAACTGAACCCACAGAGCTCACAAAGCCTGAAACTGCTCAGAAGTCTCATGTGTAAACTATGCTTGGAATGTTTGATAGGAACATGCATTTATTTTTAGGCAAGAAAGTTGTCTCCTAAGCTAACCCTGTGGCCCTAGATCAGGCCGTATTTGGCAAGGACTGCTTTGTAGTTGTTTATTAAAGAGGCCTGTAATTTTCTCAGGCCAAAAGTAAATGCTTAAGAGAAGCAACTGCACTAAGTCTTCGGTTTTTATGGTCAAAGCTAGTTCCTTTCGAATCTCTGGGGTGTTCCTGCCCTGCAGGTAGGAGCTAGGTGTCACTCTCATCTTCAACTTTGGAGCATCCAATAACCAATCATGCCTAAAATGGTTCACAGCTCTCAAAGGATTGAATTATCTTCCATGTTTTGTCCCTCAGCCACTGACATCATGGACGTTACAAAGGCAAAGGGAAAATGTATCTTTATTTTTTCTTCTTTTTTTTTTAATCACTTGAGCTACACTGCCAAATCTGTGGTGGGATTTGACTTTCTGTAGAGGTCTGTATCAAGATTTCTTTTTTAGGGATGTTGGATGTTGGCCTGTAGTCACCCAGCACTATGTCTCATGATGGAGTGAGAGGAAATGCCCAGACCAGTTAGGGGAGGCCCTTCTTGGCCACTTTCAGAAGTATCTAACTGCCTCCCAATCCTGGTGATGTTTAGCATCTGGATACCTTTCAGCCGCCAAAGTCTAAATGATGACTGGTTAGCAGACAGCCTGTGAGAAAAGTTGATTCATCAGAATGCCCTTGAACCAGGCTGGCAAGTTGGCTGCTTCCAGACATTTTGAATTTTTCAGCCTGAGTTCATGTCATGGGCCAGACTTAGAAGATTTTACAAGCCTAGAAAATTTAAAACCAAAGCAAAACAAAAATCCAACTCTTCCAAATGCAAGCCATGCCAGTAGCAGCCAAAGAAGCACGTTGTAAAAGTGTTTAATATTTTCAGATATATAGCTTAATGCAAAGATACTCATTTTCTTAATGAAGGTGGGAGTGATATGGAGAAAAGGTTTATTTACTGTCAGAGTTGGGGTAGGGAGGATGTGGGTTTAAAAAAAATGTTATGGAATGAACAGTGCTTGGGATTTGCTGGAAACTTCAGAGTTTTAATTTGTCAGTGTTTGTGAAAGCAGGCAAAAGATCCAGGCACATTTTGCCCTGCTATTAAGAAGTCACATAGCTGGGATTCCAACTCTGAATGCCTAGAGAAAAAGCACACGTCCAAGCCATGAAGCTAAGAGCAGCTTTAATGGTGTATTCTCCTTTTTCTTCTCCCTCTCTCAATGGCAAAGACACATAACCCATCAACAAAACAGACTGGTCTGTTTCCTGCTGAACAGAGGCCCCTAGTCCCTCTACCTAGCAGGGCCACCGTGCCTGGGAATATTTTCCTGTGAGAACTGACACCATCTTATTTATGCCCACTACCCTAACACTTCACCATCAGCGCTGTCTCTGCTATGACTCCCCAAAGTAAGCAACTCAGTTACCATGGTGATATCAACTAAATACCTTTTACTCACATCCAGATTTAGATCTGATCAGAGAGCACGGACACGTCAGCTGTTATACAAGCACACACCAGGCCACGATAACACTGTCTAAAGTCAGCCTCCAGCACTGCCCTTGGCTCCTGGTAAAAGAAGGCCTGTAAGTAAGTCCAATCATGGGGGAAACGGATGTGGCTCAAGAGGTTCGGCGTCCGTCTACCATATGGAGAGACCAGGGTTCGATCCCCGGTACCTCCCGGTAAAAAAAAAAAAAAAAAAAGTAAGTCCAATCACTCAAGCTGTAGACCCACTCCTTTAAATATCCCACCCCCCACTCCCCATTGTGGCTGGATGCTGAATCACTTTCAAGCTTCCTCACATGTTTCTCCTAATCTCAAACTGGCCTTCTCTACCATGAAAATGAAGGAGTTTTGTTTTTTTTTTTTTTTTTTTTTTAAAGAAAGAGGAAGGAAGGAAGGAAGGAAAGGGAAGAGAAGGGGAGGGAGGGAGGAAAAGAAATGTATCTGTTTTACTTCCTGCCATGTAATTAAGACTCTCTTAGAAATGGGATCACAGTCATTACTGCTCAGGAGGTAAGGTATGAAATCTCTTTATCTTTGTTTTTTTCTTTTGGAGATTGAAAAACCAAGTGTATGGTATATTGCCTCCCTCTGCCCTGCCTCCCATCTACCTAGACCATGGCCTCCACCCATTCTCAACAGCAGTCAGGGAGGGGGCAAAAGATGAAAAGAAAAACCCACTAGAAAGCCAGTGACAGACATCACTCAACCCCACACCTTTGCAGGAAAAACTTTAAAAAGCATAAAACAAACCACAATGTCGTCTTTATTCCTGCTTGAAGCAAGACACACAAATGTTATTGTATTGCTGGTGTTCTACCATCCCATTCAATCATTTCAACACTGTCAACGATATTTCCCAAGATGATTTCGACGAATTCTACTGAGTAGTAACTGCCACTTCCAACAACTTCTGCCCCATGTAGATAGTTCCGCTGGAAGACAAAGACTCTGTTCTGCTCCAATATTTGGAAGAAAAACATTTAAATAAGTCTTTCTTAACTCAGCAGGAGGGCACTGCTTTCATTTAGGATCCAGGATTCAATTGCCCATATCGTGTAGCAGTGTAGTTTATTCATGGGAGCAGCCAAAGTTTCTTGCAATCTTTATGTGTGTAAGAAAATTGGAGCCTTAAAAAGAGAAAGCTGTGTGAGAAGCAAGAGATAAGCCAGCAATTCTTTTTATTTTTTTTATTTTACTGGGAGGTCCCGGGGATCGAACCCAGGTCCCTCCATATGGAAGACGGACGCCCAACCATTTGAGCCACATCCACCCCCCACCAGCAATTCTTATATTTACAACATGGCCTGGTTTCTTTAAAAAAAAAAAAAAAAAAAAAAAAACACCTGACATTTGAAAGCAAAGATGAATCAAGTATCATCCAATTATGAGCAAGGATGTTCAAGTCTAGCTAGTATGGTGGGCTGGTGGCCCAACAGGAAGGGCCCTGTGTTCTTGGAATGTTTCAAGGGTCAAATGAGATTTAAAAAAAAAAAAAAAATTTTTTTCCAAGTGTGAAAGGCACAAATGGGAGATTTTAGGGGTTAACCACACCCCACATTTAACCTTGAATCACATAGTAAAGTTATTCCCTTTGATTCTCTTGCAAGCCCCCTCACTACTTCAAAGAGAAAGTCTCATTTTGGCACTGGCAGGTCTTTAGCAACTCACCAATACTTGTCAATCTCCCTTTTAACAAAGGGAGCAGGCCCTCAGACCCACAGCCTGCAGAAGGAATTGTCCTTAGCTAGAACTTAACAAGACTGTTCTGTTGTCAGTTTGTTTATTTATTTATTTTTTTTTACCGGGAGGTCCCGGGGATCGAACCCGGGTCCCTCCATATGGGAGACAGACGCCCAACCGGTTGAGCCACCTCCGACCCCCAGTTTGTTTATTTTTGTAATCTCCTTCTATTTATGGCCAGGGAAGCTGATTTCCATTTACCACATTCATATAAAATTTCCTTTCAAAATTTAAGTTAAGAATGGCAGATCAACTTAAAGAAATATAATAAGCATATAAAAGTAAAAGTGGATATGGAAAAATCACAGGTGATTGAAGTTTAGGAAGCACCAACATAAGCACAGGGAGACTGTTCTGGCTGGGGAACCACTGTCCCCTCTAGAAACACAGGATGGTTCCTCACTCGTAGGAAGATGGGGCTTATCCCAGGAAGGCAGGAACCAGCACAGCAACAAGTGGCAAATAGCAAATCCCAACTAAATTCAATCCACTCTCTTTTAGATAACATTTTAGTAAATCTGTCTAAGAAAAAGGCCACTGGCCTCTTCAGGAGTAAGTGCTGCTCACATTAAAGGGAAACCAATCAAGTTTCACCAACTAGCTTTTCCATGAACATCCCTTGCCCCCCAAAGGCTTGGATTTAGAGAGAGTTGTTTTAGAGAGAGGGAGTGGGACATGAAAGAATACAACCAAAAAAGGCACAATACCAAGACACACGTCTCGGGGACCTTTACAATCCCAGGGAAAAAACTACTTGGCTAAAACTTTCCAAGCACTGATGTAAGGACACTTTGCCAGTTAAATAAATGCTAAGACTTCATTTTCTGGAGGCAGCAGGATCCTTCCCCTCCCAGCTGCCAATCTGTTCACTTCTGCCCGCCCCCCGTCCTCCCTCCCCCTCCAGAAGACCAGTCTTTAACCAGTAACTGGAATTTAATGTATCTGTTTCTCTTTGATTCATTGAGCCTTACACTCCTTTATACCTGGGATAGGGACTAAAATGTAACTCATAAACCTTCTTGAAGAAAAATGTTACTTGTGTCCCTTGCAGATACTTTATAACAAATCCTGGCACCTCAACTGCCAACACTGTAAAACCAAGTTTCCTTATTCCGCTTTGATGTTTCCAAGTTTAAACATCCTAAAGGAGGCTAATCTTGAGCTCTCAAACTACCCATGGCATAAAGACTTCTTTCAAACCTCCATGGATGACAGAATTTGTATCTGCTCAGGTAGAAAACTTCCGTCTACCCTTTAATAGGTCACTGTTTCAGTTACCACTGGTGGCACAGAATTACCAACTTGCTATCATTGCCTCCTATTTCCATGAAAAAAGAAAAGGAAGGAAAAACTTAAACGAGGTAACATGAGTGCTTTTGTTACTCTGTACAATAAATAAATAAATTAAGGCAACGGAAGGAAACTGAGGGGAGGGCACTTGGTGTGAATGATGAGAAAGAACGTGGACAGCATTAAATTAAGGAAAGGATAAAGCTGGGAGCAAAACACATTGATCTACAAAATTTAATTCCAGGGAAGATAAACATGTTATTTCAGCTATTCAGAAAACTTGAATGAGTGAGTGATACTAGAGCAAACAGCTGTTCACGGATTATTTTTGTTCACCACCACCCCACCCCCCAAATAAAAGAGCAGTAGCAAGAGAATGGTTTTCTAAAGAACAACTTTAAAATCTGGTCAAAGGCTTGTACAATTCCCAGCACACTATAAATCAGGACAGCAAAAAAACTAACATGTTCATCTCATCAGTCTCAGAAATTCCTTGGGCCTTCCCAAATCAGTTATTTTTTGGCTCCATTCTCTTTGCTGTCAACTGCTAGACAACACTGCCAGACAACTTGTACTACTCACTCAGTTAACTATGAAAAAGGGTGCCGTCTGGCCAAAGTCTGCCATGACTAGGGTGTATGTTTAAGTGGCAGAACTGCCCCCCAAAGGCTTGGATTGGAATTCAGACTTGGCCCTGCTCCCTTACCAGCTGATTAATAAGACATTATGAGACGGCAAGCCTGCATTTAACCTCCCTGACTGTGCCTCAGGAGTTTAACAGCACTAGCAGCTTGTGGATGTGAAGACCTCACCCTCATATCCTGGGCTGTCTTCCTCCATCACTTTCACTAAACTTTCCCTACTAAGGCAGTCCACTTGAGGCCAAGACATTGATTGCTATTAAATGAAACTTTTTAGCACCAGTTCCAACTGAAGGGTGAGTCAGCTGCCTGCTGCCCAAGTGGTCTCCCTGTAAGTCTCTGAAGCAGGAACCAGGGAAGGTGTTTCAAAAGGCAGAGAACAATCCTGGGCCCCACACCCTGGGCTGCCTCAGGATTAGGTAAAAGCGGCAGGCGCCACTCCTTAGCACCAACCAGGTTTCAACCCTCAGCCAGGAGAGGATGAGGGCTACAAGGGCCCTGCAGCCTGCACTCCCAGGTCGCTCTCCCACCTTCACCTCTCGGAACACCGTGCTGGCAGCTAAGTAGCTTTCCCTATCCCTTTCCCAAGAGGGCAAACAGGGTATATTTGCTGTCATCCCCGGGCCCCCCCCATATTTACCTGGCCTTATATCTAGACGACATTGAGTTTCATTACTTTTTTTTTTTTTTTTTTAAGTCTGTTATTCAATTTTGAAAATGCTATGGACCTGTTAGTCTAAGCCAGATCCTAAGAGACAAGCAATTAGGATAATGGAACAAAATAACAGATGGCTACTTTGGGGCCTCCATAATCAGCCTTTAAAAAAAAAAAAAAAAACCTACTTAGAGAAAAACAAAAACACTATCAAAACTTTCAAATAGGGAAGTGGCTGTGGCTCAATCAGTAGGGCTCCCGTTTACCATATGGGAGGCCCCGGGTTCGGTTCCTGGGGCCTCCTGGTGAAGGCAAGCCCGCCCACATGGCGCGGTTAGCTGACCCAGCGAGCACAAGCAGCATGGGGGGGATAAATGAATAAATAAAATCTTTAAAAATAAATAAATAAATAAATAAATAAACTGTATCTCTTGTCAGATACAGATCTTTAAAAAAAAAAAAAAAAACCTTTCAAATAATTAACTCAGACCTAATACAGCCCCAGCCAAAGGTCAGGCTCTAACCACGGAGCACAGAGGCCCTATGAGCAGTGATGTGTCCATGAACGTGCAAGCTGAGCAAACAAGTTGCCTCCTCTTGCTGTAAGACATTTTAGAGTAGCTGGCCAAAAGGCTTCACCCTTCCAGGACAGCAGAGGGTGGCAAGGCTACCCAGGCCCCTTTCAGAAATTGGGAGAGGGAACTCTGGTCCAGAACCACAATTGCTCAAGCATGTGCCCAAAGACCAAATCAGTCCTTCCCCATCCCCTAGAGAACACTTAAGGCTCTCCCATATGAAAACTGGTGCATGGACAACTTATCAGATAATGCCTTGGTTTCTGGGAGTCCCATCCCCAGAAGTTTGAGCAAAGGGCTTAAAAAGCAAGAACCAATGGAAGAGACACACAACCTTTGATTTGGCCAACCCTTGCTTAATTCCTAGAAAAACCTAGTTCCACACACTTTTCTACAGCTGTCCTGGACACAGATTTTTAGAGAACAGGGACAGGAGTAAGGAACACTCACAGAACTGTCACCCTCCCCGTGGTTCAGCCTTGAAGAGGCAAGAAGGGCAATCAATCTTTCACTAAGTGACACTGAAACTTAACGCCCAGCCAGCCTGTTTTGGGGGGTGGAAGGGTAGGGTTTCTCTTGGCAGGAAGGCAGAGAACAGCACAAAGTGGTGTGTTCCATTCCATTCCTCCTTCCCCCATTTCATAAAGAACCTCCCCCCCCAATAACAGGAAGGTGCACAGGAGTGAAGCAATACTCCTCCACCTCCCCCCAAAATAGTTAAGTGTAAAAATTTGCTGGAGTAGGTATAAATCAGGATATACTAGAATTTGGCCATTATTGAGAATCTAAAACAGCTGGTGTTAGGGGAAGCTATGAGCCACCCTTCCCCTCAACCTTGCTTGGCCCTTGAGGAAGGGAGCTGGGAGGCAAGAGGAAGGAGAATGATGACACATGGCAGCAAGGTCTTGGGGTTCCAGTGAGACCTGGTTCCCACCCAGGCCTGAATAGAGCCCCAGCCTCGCCCTGTGGGTAAGGGAGACTATAACTATGCGCACACACCCTAACTTCCAGAAAGGAGTGGAACGGAACTAGCAAAAGGAGTCACTTGGGGGAGTGGTAGAAAGCAGGAAGGGAGAGAAATGGAAGATTTCCCCACCTCATCATCTGAGAAAAAAAGGCCAGGAGCTCATTTTTCCAAGCATGTGGAGTTGGAGAAAGCAAACCCTAAACATTCTCAAAAACTACTCTTTGTCCCTCTCCTTGCCTCCCCCCACAACTTTCCAAGTCTCTAGGCAACTCTTAACCTTGTCCAACCTGTCACTGCCTTAGGCAATACAATATAGTTAAGACTCCAGCCTAAATTCTCCCACCCTCTCAAAAAACATTTTTATTTTAAATATCTCAACCAGCCCACCATGTGAGGCAGGTGGGGCAGCAGGATAAGGATACCTCCACCCCTCCCCCAGTCACTACTGATGAGGAAATTCAAGCCAAGGTTGGTAATTTACCCAAGGTTATGCCAGGGCCCCACCCCAGGCTGCCATGGAACAGCAGCCCCTCCCACCCACCCCACCTACAGTGTCCCTTTCTCCTCCAGACTGAACTGCCTACACCCAGCACCGGCGCACCAGCTCACACCCTCAAGAGACTTCCAGTCACTCTCCCCCACATTCCTGAAGAATCCTCCACTCTACCCACTATCCCAAATCCTAAGAGCCCTCTCCCAAAGTCATACCACCATACACATATATCTCTGTAGAATCACTGAAAGGACCCCTTCAGCCCCTTTTCATTTGATACATGGCAGAACTGTGCAGAGAGATCAAGGGTCTTGCCCCATGCAACGGAGCTGATTAGAACAAATCTGGGAGGAAATTCCAGGTCTCCAGAAGATATTAAATACCTCTTTTTTCAAGTTGCTCCCACCCTCTTCACATGCAACACTTATGAACAACCCCCTCCCAATACACACACCCAAACTCCCTCGCTCTTCCTGCACACACTCAAACTCTCTCAGTACAGCTCAGAACTCCCTCCTCTCAAGCACATTGAATTAACCCCATACACACACACCCACACACCCCTCCTCCAGGTCTCCCACTCTACTTCTGATCTCCCTTTCACTACTGTGAGTCCCCCCTAAGGTGATTCTACACCCCTCTTCCCCCCCCCACCCAAAGTTCACCTGAAAACAGACCCTGCTTTAGGATCCTTTCACTCCAGCCCCACCCTACCCCATACAAAAAACAGAAGCAATTCTTTCTGGACACTCTCACCTCTTCCTCCACTCCTTATTCTCCCTTCAAACACATATATACCTTCCTGGCCCAAGACTGTACCTCCAGAAGCCACCTCCCCATACCTCCTTTCTCAGTATAGCCATCATACAGTGCTTTTCTAGACAGACCTTCGGGTTCCTAAAGTAACACCTCTGTCCCACTCTCTGCCATTCCAGCTCACATTCCCTCCCACCAGTCTCACCATTTCCAGATATCTCCTCCTCAGACTCTCTCAACCCTTTGACAAGCTTTTCCACCTTTCATCAATTCTTCAAAACACCCCCCAAATACTATTTCTCCAGCAACCCCCTTCAACTTCTCCATCTCCTCGCCAATTCCTCTTATTCCTGCTGTCAATCTCTTCTTCCCCTTAGAATATGGCAACCTAAATAAATCTCACCCTTCAAAAACTTCTTTTTCACAGGCCCCAACTTCTCTCACCATCCCACCCCTCCTCAACCCCGCCCAGAGTCCACGAGACCTCCTTAGCACCCCCACCCCATCGTCACACACCCATTCTTTCCTCTCACCTTCCCAGTTGCCCTAAATCTCCCATGCCTTTTCAGACTCCGCAACCCCTTCCTTGCTACCCTCCTGCCATCTTCAGACTTCCAGTCTCCACTCCCTTTACAACTCCCCCGACCTAAGGGAGTTCTAAATTCCAGTTCTCTTCAGACCTCTCTGCACTCTAAGACCCTTCCCCACCTAAGCTCCTCTTTAGAATCCCCAGACCCCTAATTCCACCCTGACCCATAAATTCCCTTCCCAGACCACCCAGGTTCTCCTCTCAGCAGTCTCCAGCCTATCCTCTGACCCTTCAATTCTGCCTCAGACCCCAATTCCATTTTCGACTGCCCAATCATCTCGGTTTTCTCCATTTCCCCGCCCAGACACTCCAATTCCTTCATTAGGCTCCCTGATTCCTTTTTTCCGACCCCTAATTCCCTCCTGAGCCGCCAATTATCTTCCAGATCATCAATCCTTTTCTCAAGCTCTCCAATTCCTTTTCGGGACCCCAAATCCCTTCCCAGACCCGCCAATTCCTTCTCAGGACCCCCAATTCCCATCATAAACCCTCCAATTTCCTCTCAAGCCCTCCTACTCCCTTTCTGGTCCCCAGCCCCCTCCTCAGCCTACCACCCAGCCCGTCCGGCCCGCGGGCCGCGCACCTTGCGCTGCTGCTTCTCCCAGGCCGGGTCCAAGAGCAGGTCCCGGTCCCAGTCGTCCTCCTGGGCCATGTAGTCGCCCATGCTACCACCGCCGCCGGCGCCATTGCCCCCGCTGCTGGGGCCGTACTGATACGACTGGTTCGCTGCGTGGTAGTCCACCATTCCGCCGCCTCTAGCTCACCCACCAGCCCGTCAGCTCCCGCCTAAGCTCCCGCCCCTCTTCCCGAGCTGCTACTGCCGCCGCCGCCGCCGCCGCTTCAGCTGCTGCAGCCCGCCCTCCGCTAGCGCATGCGCACTGCCCGCCGCGCCTGCGCACCGCGCCGCCACCACCGCCCTCTCGCCCGCGCGCGCACCCGCCAAAGCAGAAAGGCACGAAGGCAGCCTGGGGGAGTTTGGCGCCTGCGCACAACCCTCGTACCGCCTCCTCTTCTGGATACGAGCCGCGACCGCTCTCCGCGAGAGCGCGCGCGCCATCCGCCTGTGGGCGGGGCCAGAGTTCTGCTTTCAGGTAACGCGTCTAGCCCCGTCGGTCTTAACCCGCACAGGCAAAGAATGCTTTTCCATTCAGCAACACATGTTCAACAAATATTTATTGAGCTCCTACTGTGTGCAAGACTATGTTCCAGGGAAGCGGCTGTGGCTCAACCAGTAGGGCTCCCGTTTACCATATGGGAGGCCCCGGGTTCGGTTCCCGGGGCCTCCTGGTGAAGGCAAGCCCGCCCGCACGGCGTGGTTAGCTGACCCAGAGAGCACAAGCAGCAAGGGGGGGATAAATGAATAAATAAATAAAATCTTTTAAAAAAAAGACCATGTTCCACACACTGGCACCAAGCAAAACGATAAAATCGCTGCCTTATTCACGAAACCAAAAGTTGGTTTTTCAAAAAGATCAATAATTTATTTTTATGAATTTTGATAAGGCTTTAGCTAGATTGACAAAAAAAAGAAAGAGGATGCAGATAATTAAAATGAGAAATGGAAGTGGGAACATTACCACCGGCCTTACAGAAATAAAAAGGATTATAAGAGGATACTATAAACAACTGTACACCAACAAATTAGATAACCTAGATGAAATAGATAAATTTCTAGAAACACAAATTACTTAACTAACTCAGGAAGAAATTGGAAATCACAAGACCAATAACAAGTAAGGAGATTAAATCAGTCATAAAAAAACTTTAAACAAAGACAAGTACAGGAACAGCTTCACTGGTGAATTCTACCAAATATTCAAAGAATTAACACCAGTCCTCCTCAAACTTTTCCAAAATTTCAAAGAGAAAGGGACACTTCATAAATGGTTCTATGAGTCCAGCATTCTCCTAATACAAAGTCAGATGAAGACATCACAAGGAAAGAAAAGTAAAGACCAATATCCCTCATTGAAGCAGGCTTCATATAGGGAATGAATCGATGGCTCTGGAACCTGGCAGAAAGGACCATGTAGACATCAATACCCAAGATCCTCAAGAAATTTCTCCCGGAACCCAGGAGAAGCTCCAGATAATTCTCCCAGGACATTATCATTGGCCCCACCCGGGGGATTGATGGGTGGTAATCAATCAAAACAGCAAACACCTGGGGCTCCTCCCATGACATTAGCAAAGGGGTGGGATAATTAACAGTTTAAAAAGCAGGCTCAAAGGTCAAATCGCTCCTTCTGCTCCTGTTCCTGACAGGAACTCTCCTGCGCCTCTGTTCCTGCTTCTGGCAGCTTCCGTGCGCTGCTGCTTTTGGGGCCCTCGTGGCTTCTGCACCCTGCTCTCCCCATTTCCCTCCTGCGCAGATCAACACACAAGTAAAACCTGGGCATTTAAAATCTATAATGGGAAATTATAGTCTATAAATCAGCCCTCTCTATCACTTTTCAGCCCCTTACCCTCTACTGGAACCTGTGATCTGTTATTTTCTCCCATTTCTTTTCTCTTCCTACCTTAATAAATTGCTGGCCTCATTCTCCTGATATGCTCTGAAATTCATTTCTGCAGCGTAAGTCAAGAACCTACACTAAATCCAATAACATTATGAATATAATGGCTCTCTCTGCCTAGAGGGGCCTGCACCAAGTCTTGGTGTGTATTTGAAGTCTTGGAAAGAACACAGTTTGCTGTTCTTTCCCCCATTTCCCAAATAAATTCCTTTTACTGGCCTAACTAAACTGGCATGTTCATAAATTCTTTTATGCGTCACAGCCAAGAACCTAGAGGAATCCAATGCTTCTCCATCTTCATTTGGCAAGCCATTGCCAGGAGAAATATAAGTGAGTGGTGCTCCCAGACCCCTGCGGGAAGCTGGTGACTTTCAAGGCCTGTCTGTGCCCTCTTTTGGTTCTGCCATTTTAAAGGGGGTTAATAGATGTGGGGTTCCTGGATAAGCTCCCAAAGGACATAAACTCGGTCTGCCCAAACTTCCAGCTCCCTTTCTGGAGGTGGCAGGGTCTAGTCCCCATGCTGTGTAGATCCAAGAATGCTGTGTAGATCCAAGGGTGGTGGTCGCCCATGAGACCTGACTGGGCATGTGGCCTAAGTGGAGCAGGAGTCTGAAGGGAGTTTAGGAAACCCTTTCTAAGTTCAGAATGGCTATCACCCATTGTATTGTATATTAACTTAGATTGCTAGTTAACTACTTTTAATTAAAGGTGCCTTTGATCTTCCAACTACTGCTGTCCTCATTTTGGGTCTGTGAGATGCTTTAGAATGCTTCCTCTCCCATTTCTCAGCAAGCTCTGTTCTTTCCCCCATTTCATGAATAAATTCTTTTTACTGGCCTAACTAAAAGAAAAAAAGAAAAAGGATTAGGGAGCAGATGTAGCTTAAGCTATTGAGTGCCTGCTTCCCACAGGAGAGGTCCCAGGTTCAGTTCCCAGTGCCTCCTAAAAACAAAAAATCAAACAATAAGCAAACAAATGAAAAAACCAACTCAGGGGAGCTAATGTGGCTCAGTGGTTGAGTGCCGGCTTCCCACATTCGAGGTCCCAGGTTCAATCCCCAGCCTCAGTACCAGGAAGAAAAAAAAAAAAAAAAAAAAGGATTATACACCATGACCAAGTAGGATTCATCCCAGGAAGGCAAGGGTGGCTCAACATAAGAAAAGAAAAACCAATCAATTTAATACACCACACTAATGGAATGAAGGAAAAAACAAAAACAACACATGATCATCTCAACTGACACAGAAAAGGCATTTGACAAAATCTATCACTCTTTCTTGAAGCTAAAAACCCTCAGGAAAAAAATAGAAATGAAAAAACCTTTTATCATGTTTATCCTCAACATGATAAAAGATATATATGAAAAGCCCACAACTAACATCATATTCAATGGTGAAAAACTGAAAGCTTCTCCTCTAATATCAGGAACAAGACAAGGATGTTCTCTTTCAATACTGCTATTCAACATCATCGTACTGGAAGTTCTAGCCAGAGCAATTAAGCAAGAAAAAGAAATTAAAAAGCATCCAAATTGGGAAGGAAGAAGTAAAACTATCTCTATTCGCAGATGACATGATCCTATATATAGAATCCACAAGAGGGAAACGGATGTGGCTCAAGAGGTTCGGCGTCCGTCTACCATATGGAGAGACCGGGGTTCGATCCCCGGTACCTCCCGGTAAAAAAAAAAAAAAAAAAAAAAAAATAGAATCCACAAGAAAACTACAAGAACTAGTAAACAAATTCAGCAAAGTTATGGAAATAAGATCAATACACAAAAATCTGTCTTTCTATATAACAGCAATGAACAATCTGAGAAGGAAATCAAGAAAACAATTCCATTTACAATAGTATCTAAAAGAATAAAATATCTACGAATAAATGTAACTAAGGATATAAAAGACTTTTGAACTAAAAACTACAAAACATTGTTCAAATAAATTAAAGAATTCCTAGATAACTGGAAAGACAGCCTATGTTCATGGATTGAAAGTCTTAATATTGTTAAGATGTCAATTCTACCCAAAGTGATTTACAGATTCACTTTTTTTTTTTTTTAGAAATGGAAAAGCTAATCATCAAATTCCTGTGGAATGGCAGGGTGCCCTGAATAACCAAAAATATCTTGAAAAAGAACAACAAAGTTAGAGGACTCACACTCCCCAATTTCAAATCTTGGTACAAAGCTATAGTAATCAAAACAGTATGGTATTGACAAAAGAACAGACAAATAGACCAATGGAATAGAATTGGGAGTTCAGAAATGGATTATTATTCAATCATAAAAACAAATGAAGGGGAAGCGGATGTGGTTCAAACAATTGGGCTCCTGCCTACCTCATGGGAGGTCCCTGATTCAGTTCCCTGTGCTGCCTAAAGAAGAAAGCAAGCTGGTGCAGTGGGCAGGTGAAGCAAGCTGATGCCACAAGATGATGCAACAAGAGACACAACAAAGCTGGGAGAAGAGGTTCCCGTTGTCTCCTAAAGAAGACAGTAAGCGGCGCAATAGGCAGGCGCAGCAGGCTGACACAGCAAGATGACGCAACAAGAGGAACAGGGAGGAAAAACATAATGAGAGACCCAACAAAGCAGGGAGTGGAGGTGGCTCAAGCAATTAGGTGCCTCCCTCCCACATCGGAGGTCCTGGGTTCGGCTCCCAGTGCCTCTTAAAGAAACAAGGAAGAAGAAAAGACACAGCAACGAGGGGGTGGGGAGAAATAAATAAAATAAATCTTTAAAAAAACAACGAAGTTCTGATATATGCTACCACATGCATGAATGAACCTTGAAGAACATCATATTGAGTGAAATAATCCAGATGCAAAAAGAACAAATATTGTATGCTCTCATTTACATGAAGTATCTATAATAAGTAAATACATAGAGACGGAATGGATTACAGGGTACCAGGGCTGGGTGGTAAGGGAATGGGGAGCCACTGCTTCATGGATACAGAGTTTCTGTTTGGAGTGAGGAAAGTTTTGGTAATGTATGGTGGTGTTGATAGCCCAATATTGCAAATATAATTAATACCACTGAATTGTACACATGATAGTGGTTTAAAGGTGAAATTTTAAGTTGTATATATGTTATCACAATTGAAAAAAAATACTTGCCTCATAAAAAATGCTGTCCTCCTGGAACTACATTCTAGTGAAGAGAGACAACAAACAAAGTATTTACCAGTACAGGGAGCAACTGTGGCTCAAGCTGTTGAGCACCAGCCTCCCACATGGGAGGTCTCGAGTTTGGTTCCAGTGCCTCCTAAAGAAAAAAACAGACAACGAGCAGACAACAAGCAAAAGGAAAATGAGCAAAAACAACGAGCAGACAATGAGCAAAACCAATGAGCAAACAGACAAGGGAGCCATATCAGAGGTGGGGGCGGGGGGAGTTAAAAAAATTTTTTTTACAGTACAGTATATAGTACATTTAAAGGGGATGTGTTATGGAGAAAAATCAAGCAACAACTGAAATGTAAATAAATTAGTCAGGGTAGGCTTCATGGAGAAGGTGGGCATTTGAACAAAGACTTGAAGGAGACACAAAGTGGACATGGAAGTTAAGTTAGATTGGAATAGGGACTGGCTGACTCAGAAGTAGAGGATTTTTTGGACTTTCTATCATTCATTCTTTCAACAAACATTTATTGAGCATCTACTAAGTGCCAGGCACTGTTCTTGGCACTGGTGACATAATGGTAAACACAAGAGCACAACTAGTTCTCAAGTAGCTAACATGGTAGTGGGGTAGGGTGGCAAACAATATATAAGCAAAGATAAATGACCTTACCACATTAATAGATATAATAAGCTTAAGCTTAAATATCCAAAGCTGAGCTCCTGACCTTCCCTAAACACCTGCTCATCCTGTGGCCATCCCCATTTCAGGTAAAGAACCTCCATTATTCCAGCTGCTCAGGCCACAAACCTTGGAGTCGGCCTTGATTCCTCTCTGTGTTTACACCCCACATCCAGTTCTTCAGGAAGCCCTGTCAGCTCCATCTTCAAAGTAGATTCAGAATCCACCTACTCCGCCCTACCTGCCAAGGCCGTACCTTGATCCTGTCCCCCTCATCTCCTGCTTGGACCACTGCAGCAGCCTCTGCATTGGCTCTCTGCCTCCCACACTTTGCCCCCCAGTCTGTACCCAACAAGCATCTAGAGGGAGCCTGTGAACACGAGTCAGGTGAGGGCTCTGCTGCTCTGTTCAGAGCCGTCCCATGGCGCCATCTCCATCAGAGTAAAAGCCAAAGCCAAGGGAAGAAGGAAAAGACTGCAGAAGGAGTGTGCCCTCCATGCTTTGTCCCAGCCCAGTCCTGTTCAGCTTTTGAAACTCGCAGGGTTTCAGTCACCCACTAGGTTTTCTGCATCATGGTCCCAATTTCCTCTTCAAGCTCATCTTCCACACTCCCCTTCTCCCAGGCTCCAGCCATGTTGGCCTCCCTGCTGTTCCTCAAACACACCAAGGCAGGCTCCAGCCTCAGGGAGCCTTTGTCCTAGGCGATACTTTGTCACTACTGACTACAATACTTTCTCCAGGTACTGGATCCCCGCACCTGTTCCTCTCCTGTGAGTTTCTGGAAAGATCATCTCATCAGTGAAACCTTTCCTGACCACATTATTTAAAATAACATCCCACACCTTGCTTTATCTTCCCCCATAGTTTTTTTTTATCACCATTTAACGTACTGCATGATTTATTTACTTATCGTGTGTGTTTCTTGTCTGTCTCCTCCCCAAGAATGGGGATCTTTGTTTTAGTCACTGCTGTTTCCCTAGAGTGTGACAAAGTGCCTGGCACAGGGAGATGGTGAAGAATGAATGGACCTTTGGTAATACCCAAAAGAACTGAAAGCAGGGACTCGAACAAATATTTGCACATCGATGTTCACAGCAGCATTATTCACAATGGCCACAAGATGGCAGCAACCCAAGTGTCCATCAACAGATGAATGGATGAACAAAATTTGGTATGTACATAAAATAGAATATTATGCAGTCGTAAAAAGGAATGGAGCTCTGGTACATGCTATAACAAAGATGAACCTTGAAGACATCATTTTGAGTGAAATAAGCCAGACACAAAAGGGCAAATAGTCTAGAGCTCACATATATGAAATATGCAAATTCATTGAGACAGAATAGGGTGGAAGGGGCAATGGGGAGTTAATGCTTAATGGGTACAGAGTTTCTGGTTGGGGTGATTTTGGAAACGTTTTGGCAATGGATGGTGGTGATGGTAGCACACATTGTGAATATGATTAATGCCACTGAATGGTACACTCAAAAGTAGAGTAAAATGGGAAGTTTTATGTTGTTTATATGTTATCACAATAAAATCTTTTCTAAAAATTTTCAGAAAATAAAACTGATGTAACTTATGGTCTACAGTTAACAGTAATATTGTCGTACTTTTGCGGCAATGGCAAAGAAGGTACTATATCAATGTGAAGTGTCATAAATAGGGGGGATATAAGTGGATATGGGATTTTTCCTCTTGGAGCTGTAAAAAGGTTCTAAAATTGACTGAGGTGATGACAGCACAACTCTGTGGTGAAACCAAGAGCCACTGAGTGAACACTGAGGAGAATTGTACAAGTCGTGGCATTGTATAACAGTGAACCCCGTGGTGATGATGGCCTGTGGTTAACGGTACAAATATGAGGACATTCTCACAGGAACTATAATAAATAGACAATACTAATACATGGCATTTAGTATCAGGGTGGTTCGTGGGAAAATTACACCAAATGTAAACTATGGACTGTATTTAGCAGTATATATATATATATATATTATATATTATATATATATATTTTTTAAAGATTTTATTTATTTATTCATTCATTTATCCCCCCCCTTGGTGCTTGTGCTCGCTGGGTCAGCTAACCACGCCGTGCGGGCGGGCTTGCCTTCACCAGGAGGCCCCGGGAACCGAACCCAGGGCCTCCCATATGGTAAACGGGAGCCCTACTGATTGAGCCACAGCCGCTTCCCTAGCAGCATATTTTGACGATGCTCTTTGCTCATTTATAACTGATGTTCCACAATAAAGCAAGGTGGTAGTGGTGGGGTGGTGTATGGAAATGCTGTATATTGTGCATGATTGTTTGGTAAACTCACAACTTCACTGATTAAAAAAAAGAAACAAAACCCATAGAACTATACAATACAAAGAGTGAACACTAGTGTAAACTATGCATGCACTTTTAGTTAATATAATTATTATAATATTGGTTCATTAATCGTAACAAATGTACACTAGTGCAAAATGTTAATAATGGAGAAAAGTGGGGGTGGGGAGAATGGATGAACTTAAAAACCATGGTGAGGGATTGAATTTATCCTAAATGCAATGGGAAGTTAGGGCAGGATTTTAAGCAGGCGAGGGAGGGCCCTGGTCTGGTCTGACTCAGGTGTTCACTGGGGCCCTCTGCTCTGTGAGGGGCACAGACTGGGGCAGGGGGAGCTCAGGGAGACCAGCGAAGAGGCTGCTGCTGTGGTCCAGGTGGGAGTAGGGGTGGACAGGACCAGGGAGGGGAGGAAGCCATGGAGGAGGGAGGACTGGGAGGATTTAGGATGAATGTGCCCGGGTGAAAGGAGGCAAGGAAGAGGGAACAATCAGGGCTGCTGGTAGGCTTTGCACCTGAGCAACAAGGAGTGCGGAGAGTTTTATTCAAATGAGAACGGACTCAAGTTGCTGTCCGACAGGGTGCAGGGAGGGGATTGCGTCACAGTCCAATTACTGGGGATGAGATTAGAAGACATGGCTGCTCCAGGGATGGGAGCTGCAAGGATCCTCCCCCACCTCTCCCAAAGGTACTTAAAGGACCCAGCGGCGAAGGATGCCCAGGACCTGACCAGAGACCCAGGAGTGTCTGTCGGTTCTCTTCAAAGCAGGGTAGGGCTGAGCTCAGCCAGAGCAGGGCAGCCTCCTGCCCAGTTTGGAGGGCAAGCCCAGGATTCGTGTGCCTGGTCCCGTGGGAAAGCCCCTCAGGCTTTGGGCCATCTGCCCCTCTCTGCCTGCTCCTGGTAGGCACTGAGAAAGCTTCCAGACCAAGCGCTCAGAGATGGAGCGAACGGTCTCGGTCAAGTAGGTTTAAAGACTCCTTTAATTGCCAGCCTTGAGGCCTCTTCCCGGCAGCCACCCGTGGGCAGTATAACAGGAAGAGCTGATGTACCCATTGAAGGCCCAAGGGGCAGCAGGTGGGGAGCTCAGGAGGAGTCCAAAGGGGCTCCGCATGAAGTAGCAAGGCCAATGGAGCTTAGTGGCACCTTTAGGCTTGCCATTTCTGCACCCTCCCTCCTTGGAACCCTCAAGTTTTCAGTCATAATTTGTTAAATGCCACTTTCCATTGTTAATGCTATTTAGGGAAACAAAGAGGAGAGGGCTGTGTCCTCACAGATGGGAACCTGGAGAACAGATCCCAGGATGTTGAGAGGCGACTATGGAAGCAGCTGAAATGGCAGCCTAGAGCGAACAGTGACAGGTGACTCCCAAGATGGCATCTGGAGACAGCGCCAAGTGTGTGTGATCCTGCAACGTGCCAAGCTAAACTTCCCGCGCATCAACCCACGTCAATTAAGTGGGTGCTATTATTGTTTCCCATCTGTAAAAGCGAGGCATATGGAGTAAGAGATATACCCAAAGGCCACCCAGCTGAGTGTGATCCCAGTCTTTCTCTCACACCAGGCCTCTCAAATGCTCAAAGGATGATCTTCCTGGACCTAGGGGTTGGGAAAGTGGGACAAGAAATGGCATCCAAAGGAGGGAATAGAGGCCATTTCTCCTCCAGAGCAGCCATGGCCAGTTGTACAGGTTGTAATCCAAATGGGGGCACCTGTCAAGTGGGTGAGTGGGAGTTGTGCCCTCCTGGAGGGGGTGCCTTTTCTAACTTGCACAAACATACAGATGAAAAGCAGCTTCCCGGTCCTCCCTCCTTCTACCTCATTCAGAGCTGGCTCCCAAGTCCTGAGCTACAGAAGTACCCGTTTGTTAGCATCCCCAGGATTTGGAAACACCCTAGTTCCTGCCCCTGCTCAGGACGTAAGTCCTGGGCAAAGGGCGTCCGAGCCAGCCCTGGCTCCGTCAGTGCCCTCAGGAATGATAGGTGGGAGTGCAGGCGAGCAGGGAGGGCTGGGAAGGCTGGCAGCCCAGTGCCCCGCCTCCACCGTGGGCAAAGTTCACACATGCCGGCCAGCAAGAGCTAAGTGTCCGCCAAGGCAGCGGCCAGTCTACACCAAGGACTGCACGCCCACCAAGGCTCTCAATCTCCTCTATTTCCAAGGCAGGCACCATGTTCCCGTCCCACGGAGGAAGCTAACAGGCTCAGAGGGGAAGACCCACCCACTCGAATGTCTGATATACCTCACCTGTAAAATGAGAATGAAAACCAACTCTGCTGAGACTCCACAACACGAGCAGGGACTCCTGACCAGTGACACACAGAAAGGGGGCGGACTGGGGGCTCTAGGAGGGAGACCAGCCTGGCTAAAGGGGAAGCCGCTGCCCAGCACTGGCATGTTTGGAGAGGGGGAAACCCCTATTTTCTCATCAAGTCTCTTCCAATAGAATATTCTGAGACTAGTTTGCAACATGGGGGAAAATCCTTTGAAACTGGAATAATGGCTCCCATTTTCAAGGCGCCGAGAGCAACTGGCAAGAGCGCAGAAGCCAGCAGTCTCCCCCGTCCACAGAGGAAACCAGGCACAGGAGGACAGAGTCACTGGCCAAGGACACACTATGGTCAAGTGACATCAGGACCGGAGGCAGAGAGAGGGCCCCCTCGCGCCTGCATCACCAAGGCCGAGGCACCCCTCCCAACCAGGAAAGCAGGAATTCAAGAGGGAAGGGCGGGCTGGACTCCTCTGTCCTATTCACACCCAGTTCCTCTGGGCTGACCGGGGGGGGGGGGGAGAAGGGCACGCATTCTTCCCCAGAGTCCCACTGGTGACCTGACAAGGTCAGGAGGGTGGTGGTGGAAGGTCTGTTGCTGGGGCAGGGATAGAAATTGAGGGAAGGAGGAGAAGAGGTGGAAGTCCCGCCAAGGGCCCCAGCCAGAATAGAGGGGACTCCAGCAAAGGGCAGGGTGGAGGCCTGCTCCTGGGCTCCCTCTGGTGGAGAAGGGGCGGACACAGGAAGCCAAGGAGGAGGAGACAGCATGGCCAAGAAACCTTCAACAAAATTTTTTTTTTTTTTTTTTTACCGGGAGGTACCGGGGATCGAACCCCGGTCTCTCCATATGGTAGACGGACGCCGAACCTCTTGAGCCACATCCGTTTCCCATCAACAAATCTTTATTGAACGCCTGGCATGTTACTGGGAGGAAGCCATGATGCTGGACACACCTGTTGAGAAGAGAAGGGGTCAAGGTGGGAAGAATGGGAGATGAACTTTCCACCACCAACCAGAGGACCCACAATTCTTGAGGGGCAACAGTTTGCAAACCCCACCTGGGCCCAGATTGCCAGCGCAAAAGCAGTTTGAAACCTAGGTTCAAATCCCAGCTGGGCCACTTAGCAGCTGGGGAACCTGAAGTAAGTTACTTAACATCCTATGCATCAGCTTCCCTGGCTGTAAAGAGGGATGATGCCAGCATCTACCCCGTAGGACTGTTTTGAGTGCAGTTGCTTAGAGCAATACCTGCTACTAAGCACATGCAAACTATTACCGTCACTAACTCAGTGACGTTTGTCATGTACCATGTGCAGGACACTCTACACGCTGATTTGTATCTCCTCACTGCAGAACCCTTTACTCAAGTGGGTTCTCCCGAAGAACCCAACACAGTGGGGCACTGCCCATTCAGAGGCGAGGCGCCAGAGTCCACAGGTGCAGATGTTACTGCCCGCCCAATCTTGCTCCTCAGTTAGGAACTGAAAGAGCTGGTCTGCACTGAGAAGCCCCAGTGCATCAATGCATATATTTAAAATACCAGAATCACACTCAGGGAGGCGGGAGGCCCAGGGTCCAAGGGAGCAGCAGCCCCCACACATACACCAGTCCCCAGTCTCACTCACTCCAAGGTGCCCATTCAGTGAGCAGCCTGGAGAGGTGGTGCATGCTAAATGAAGAGCTACTTTGATCTCTTTATAGTTGAGCCATCGGTTGAATCTGTTAAATACGCCTATGAAGGTGACAACAACATTTATGGAGCTGAGGGCCTGGCTCTTTTACTAAGTGTTATGCATGAATTATCCCCCTTCACGCTCGTAACTCCAGAAGGCGGAAAGAGGTATGATATTTGGTAACTCTTGTTAATGATACATACCTCACAGGGACATTTGAAGACCAAATGACTTAAGTGTAAAAAACTGCATGTTTGTCTAATTATTGTTGCTGTCACCCCCATTTTTTAGATGAGAAAACTGAAGCATAGAAAGGTAAAACCACTTGCCCAAAGTCACAAGCTACGAAGTAGAGAAGGTAAGATTCCAACCTGGCTAACCCACCTCCAGAGCCCACACTTCCAGATGCTAGGGCTGAGACTCCACAGGCCCAAGGGTAAAGGAGAGTCACCTGACAGAGCCTCTGGGACCAGTAAGGGTGTCGGACATCCTACAAGGCCCCTCTGGGCTCTAGGAAGTCTTGCTCAGTGCTGTGGGCAGGTCATGCGACCTGGAGGTCCCAGGGAAGGCTACCCAGCACCTCCTCACTACTCCCTGGGTGGGCAGCCCCACAGAAGAGGACAGTGGAGTCTGGGAGATGGGAATCTCTGGCTTTGCACAGGAACAATCTACTTG
Source organism: Tolypeutes matacus (assembly GCA_026826555.1). NCBI lineage: Eukaryota > Metazoa > Chordata > Mammalia > Cingulata > Chlamyphoridae > Tolypeutes > Tolypeutes matacus. Next base: position 10,641,721 of record JAKSZT010054134.1, read on the forward strand.
AGGCCTTTGGGCCCAGCCCTGATCTCCCCGCCCCCCCGCTGAGACCTGAGGCCTGCGGCTGCCACTCACTGTCAAAGTCAATCTTCTCCACGATATTCTTGGGCTTAATGCTCTCTTCCTGACTGCAGATGAAGATCTGGCCTGATTCATCGGTGCTCCAGCCATACTTGCTCATCCACACCTTTAGCTGGTTGTCTGCGAATGACAAGGGATAGCGCAGGGGCTTTGGTCATCTCAATCCCACCACCCAGGGGGTTCTGGGGGCCAAGAGAATGGAGGCCCACCAGGCCAGGGCACCCTCCTTGCCTGATTGCTCCAGTATGGCCCAAGGGAAGCCACGAGCAGCTACTGCCAGGACAGCCTGACTGGTCTCACTTGGGCTACCCCTGCCCTTCCATAGTTTCTTCTCCAAATGGCAGTCAGGGGAAACCTTTTAGTTTTCTCATTCTTTACATTACAGGGCTTCTCTCCTCCTTTTTATTTTATACTTATCTCTTTCTCTCCCACTAAAAAAGCTTGGTTCTCAGTAAGAGTAATGGATTTACTCATGTTCCTTTCCCCACAACATACATGACATGGTTTTAGAAGTACACTGCCTTCGTTACCACTGACAATGATGCTACTGCATCAGGTTCGAGATTTCCTCGTTGCTCTGTTGCCCTTAGAAAACATGCCCGTGTGAATGTATGGCCTGGGTAGTGTTGTTACTTGAAATTATGCTTTTCTGTGTGAATGTTATCAATTTGATAAATTTACATTTATTTGTTTCTCTTTACACATATTCAGTTCTAAGGCTTTTTTCCCTTTAATTTAAATCCCTTTTAATTCAACTTTTTAATACATAAAACATCTACCTGATATAATGTACTTCGTATAATTCCTGAGACATATTGTCCAATAAGCTACCTTTCACCAACAATGGAACTAAACTACTTGGGTCAAAATTAAAACAATATAAGAAGGTATTCAGAGACACTACACCCCAAAATGCCCCTTCTTCTTCCCTCTCCCTAGAAATGATGCTTTTTATTAGTTCCTTGATCTTTCTGTGTTTCTTTTTGTAAAAATAAGCGAACACTTATATACACAATTATCTCCCTTTGAGAGACCTTTTAAAGCCATAAATCTTATCAGGTCGCTCCCTGCTCAGAACCCCCCCATGGCTCCGTCTCACTCAGAGGAAAGGACAAAGTCCTCACGAGGGCCCATTTGATCTAGGGCTCCCCCAGGTCCTGCGCACACTCACTCTGCTCCAGCCACATTGGCCTCCTGGCTGCTCTGTGAACTTGAACACTGCCCCCTCCTCACTGCCTTCCCCACCCCCTGCTCTTCTCTATGAGCTCTCTTGCTTCCCTTCACAGCATGAACCACCACTTGACATGGACATCTGACTTTGTTATCTGCTTTTGCTATCTCCATGAGGATGAAGCTGAGCTGTTATCTGTTTTGTCCGCTGCTGGGCGTCTGACCCAGAGCAGGCATCAATTTACATGAACAAATGGACAGCTGGCATAGCATCTCCACCTCCAAGGTAGGGAACATCTTTCAACTCCTATTTCCTCCTCGGGCTGGGCCTTTCCTACTGCTGAGCTGGCCAGGGCTCACTGCCCCAACCATCACCCCCAGCTCCCAGATTTGTACATGGGACCCAGTGGACCTTACCTGTTAGGTCTCCGAGCATCTCGGCCAGTAGCCAACGGTCAATGTGCTGGTACGTGATGCCCACGACGTGGCAGATAACTGCAGAAGCCAGAGACAACGGTGGTGAGTGTGCACCCCCAGGACCCTACTATCCCTCCCGCTCCCCTGCTGGAAGCCCAGGCTCAGAAAGGGGGCCTTACACTTTCGGACAGAGTCTTCAAAGCCAGTGATGCCTTCCAACAGGTCCATGTTTTCATCCAAGGCTTGCTGTGAGGGGAATGATAACATTCACAGTAATGTTACACATTATTAACCTCTGGGACAGCCTGTGATGTAATAGTTATTGTGCTGTGTCCATTTAGGTGATGAGGAGACCAAGGCTCAGAGCAGCTAAGTGATCTGGCCCGGTCAGAGAGCTGCAGTTTCGACCCTTGCAGACAGGACCCACAGTCCCAAGAGAAGGGACAGGTACATAATAGCTAACTGTACCCAACAACTTCCTCTTGCTCCTGTCTCATTCAGGGCAAAAGTGACCGTTCCCACCATGGCCCATGAGGCCCCACACATTGTGCCTGACCTGCCTCCTCGCCCATCCTGCTCCAGCCATGCAGGTCTCTGCACTGGCTGCTCCTATTTCTGGAACTCTCTTCCCTCATGACTAGACTAACATCCTCACCTCCTTCGTGTTTCTGCTCAAATATCACCTTCTCAGCAAGGTGAGGAAATGACAGTAGTGAGGAAAATGAGCAGAAAGCCACAAGGACGCTAAGGATCAGTGAGCCAGGAGTAAACCAAGAGCTGCTGTCCTGGAAGCCAAATGAAAAAAGCATTTGAGGAGCAGGATGTGATCACTTGTATCAGAGGTGGCTGACAGCACAGGTGAGATGAGGCCTGAGAACTGCCTACTGGATCTAGCCAGGTGGCGCTCACTGTTGGTTTCGGGAGCAGTTTCAGTGGAGTGTGTATTGCAGGTGTGGTTGGGGCATGTGTGTGGAGGACACAGATGTCCCAAAAGCCTGAATGGAGTGGGTTTAAGAGAGTAGGGGAGAAGGGGAGATGGGGAGACAGAGCACACACAGCCTGTCCTAGGAGCAGGGGGATCACCCGCCCTGGTTTGCCTAAGATGGATGGGTTTCCTGGGATGTGAAACTTTCAGTTTTTAAACCACGTAAACCAGGTTAATTGGTCCCCCTACCCAGGAGTGGGGCTATAAAGGGAAGCAGGGGGGGTGGGTACAGTAGCTGCTAAGGAATGTGGAAATCAAGGGAGGATTTTCCTTTTTAACCTAGGAGAAACAACCACATTAGATGTGCTTCCATGGTAACAGAAATAATCTAAAAAGGACAAGCTTGATGTTCTGGGGGAGTAGGGAGAACCCTGAGTGGGTGAGAGGGAAGAGGACCCAGTGTCCCAGTGGAGAGGTGGTTTTAAGATGGGAGAAGGGACAATTCAACCACCGAAGACAGAAAAGGATGTGGCTCAGTTGCAGGGAGCATGTCAGGAATGGTGACAGGAACATGTGCAAGTTTGGTTGCTATCTTCCCACAAAGCAAGAAGCCACATCCTAAGTGGTAAGAAGATAGGAGAAGAGATGAGAAAGTATGAAGCAATGTCCAGGAGAAGCAAGGAGGCAAGAAACTGGGGAAGGAAGCAAGAGTGCTGGGAGGGGCTGCAGAGAGTCATGTACTCGTGGTGAGCTTTTCTCCAGCCACATTCTTCGTTCCATACCTAGGCATGAAGGGGGCAGGACCCCACCGGCCTGCTCTGCCGGGCAAGTGTGATGACGGGGAGGGAGGGGGAGAGCCCGTGACTGATCCTGCTAAAGGAGGAAGAAGGATGCGAGGAGCACAGAGGGCAGGAGCTGCTCGGCAGCTCAAGGATGGCGGGATGGAAAGCTCACGGCAAAGAACTGGGAAGGCAGGAACAAGTGGGCAGTGGGGGGAAAGCTTTGAAATTCAGGGGGTGAGGAGGGAAGTTGTTATTTATTAATTTATTTATTAATTAATTTATTAATTAATCTATTAATTTATTAATCTATTTATCTATTTATCTATTTATTTATTTATAGATTTTATCTATTCACTCATTTATCCCCTACCTGCTGCTCGTGCTCACCGGGTCAGCCAACCACGCCGTGCGGGCAGGCCCGCCCCCACCAGGAGGACCCGGGAACCGAACCCGGGGCCTCCCATATGGTAAACGGGAGCCCCACTGATTGAGCCACAGCCGCCTCCCGGGATGCAATTAATTGATGAGGACAGGTCTAGGGCAGTGGTTCCCAAACTTGGATCCATGTCAGAATCAGCTGGGATAATTTTTTAAATCTCTAAGCCTAGACCACACCCAGACTAATTACCTCAGACCCTATGAGGGCAGGACCCAAAAGCACCAATATTCCTGGCTCCAACAAGCTGAGACGTGGCCTAGGGTCTGCCCATGGGAATATGGGGCTGAGGTCAGGTAGAGGGCAAGATCAAGGGACAAAAGACTACAGAACCAAGAGGTGGGGCTGCTGAAGGATCATCTACTTGGCTTTCCAAACACCGAAGCAGCAGGATGGGAGTAGTAAAGAGTGGCAGTGGAAGGGACTGTCATCTAGGGGTCTGAAGCTTACACCAACAAAGTGGAGCAGTAAAAGACTGACACTGCCAACATGAGCTTCAGGACTGGGGGGTTTGGGGAGGGGGAGGAAGAGGAATGAGGGGATTTATGAACAGCTCTACTGGGAAGGGCCACAGGAAAAGGCACAGCCTCAGCAGGGCCAGGCTCCAGTCTGAGCAAGAAAGGGAGAGAAGAGGCTGAGGAGACTGAGGGCTTTTGCTTATGGCAGATGGTGTGCACTAGAGGGCCCGTGGAAGGGGGGAATGGGGGAAAGGGAGACAGAGTCAGCCTGAGTTCTATGAAGTCTTGGTGCCAGGCGAGCTGATGCATGCAAAGCACCGAGTGCAGGCCTGTCTCCACAGAGACGGTCAGTGAACGTGCAGGCACCATTACCCAGCCGTCTGCTCAACTTGGCCCAGCTCCAACTGATCCTGTGCCCATCCATGCTGCCCCTGGACCCAAGGGAAGTTACCCAGAAGGCCTGGAAGTGGCAGGTCTCCAGCAAGTCTCCAAGGTACAGAATCTGTCGAATTGGCCGCTCTTCTTGCTGGGAGGAGGACATGTTAAAGAGAAAAATGGCCTGGGAGCCTGAGAAGGATGGTGCTGGGTCCCAAATCACCATTCCCCACCTACGCTCGTCTAGCTCCATTCTTCCAACAGTTCAGTTCAGAAAAAGAACTGGAAAATGAAACCACCTCCTGCAGACGTCTGCAGGAGAGAAGGTGTTCACCACAGCACTGTCTTTAACAGCAGAAGATGAGCAACAACCAGCTCAAAGGAGCAAATGTGAGTCCATCACCAGCCTGGTGATAGGGATGACTAAATAAACTCTGCACATCCATTCACTGGTACACTGGGAGCAAGTCAACTCTCACGGAAGCGACAAGGAGGACCTGTCGATACACTGCAACCCAGGAAAAGCAAGAAGCAGAACACCATCTGGGTGGGGACGTGTGTATGCACCACACACATCCCTATTTCTGTGTCTACAGAGCATCTGTGGAAAGGTACCTGAGAATTGCAAAGTGTTGCCTCTTGGGAGTGGAATGAGGTAGCTGTGGACAGGAGAGGGAAGAAGTCTCACTTTGTCAACTGTATAATCCCACACTTTTAAAGTGTATACCATTTGCCTTTTTTTTTTTTTTAAAGCCACCAGAACACACCTCTGAGTGACGTGGACAATCTCTTAGAAGGCAGGAACTCAGACACCCAATCCCTTGCAAAGTGGAGTCACCCACCACTTCTCAGCTCAATTCACCAATGAGCAGGTAAGCATAACAGCCCGCTGGACTGGGAGCTCCGTGAACACAAGGTCCCACTGCCTTACCCATTTATCAAATGATTAAATCAAAGCTGAGGCTCACCTGGTCAGGCTTTGGCTTAGCCACAAAAATGCATATCAAGACAGTCCATTGATTTTCACTGAACATTCACTGAAGGCTGGTTCTAAGCCAGACAAAATGTTGCTTTATATCCTGGGGATTCCTGTGTAATTCCTGCCCTCAATCCAGATCTTCATGTCCCCTCCATGCCACCCACCCCCTCATTAGCCCCCATCCTCTCTTGCCTCGTCTGGTGGTTTCCTCCTCAGCTGGGAACCCTCAGGGGGATCCTTCTAAAGCCTAACTTGACCCACATCACTGTATCACTGAAGCTTTAAAGTCTTCCCATAGCTTCCAGCACCCTTTCTGATTGTAACCACATTCAAAAAAGTTCATGGCTATGCTGACTTTCCTCTACTGTCTTGACAAGATGGCACCAAGTTATGGTTTTTGTCCAGGCCTCCTGAAGTGCTGTTCCCTCTGCCTGGCTATCCCTTCCCTAGCTCTTCACGTAATACCTCATCTTCCAGACGTTCCCTTCTCCAGGAAACTTTCCCCAACCCCACCCCTGAGCACTCTGAGCTGTCAATGACAGGGGACCTGTCTGTCACCCTCACTGGACCGTGAGCTCCGTTAGGGCTGGGCTGGCCAGCGGGCACTCAGTGAGTGCCTTTCCTGTGACCGTGTCCACGCTACCCCCATCCCCTCCCCTCAAAAACTCGGGAGCAGGAAGGATACGTGTGCCTGATCGATCATGCACTTGCACAAAGTGAAGTCGGTGTGGGGCAGGTTGGTGAGGGCCTTCAGCAGGATCTGGGCAGTGACCGTGGTCTGGAAGAAGGCTGGGTTGAACTGGTACCTAAGAAGGGGAATGAGAGATGTGGCAACAGTGGCACCTCCAGGTCCCCAAGCCTCACCAGGTGCCAGGCAAGATGTCCACTGCTTTGGCCACATTCAGGTCTGGGGCTTGGGAAGTGGACATGCCTGGGCTCCAATCCCACAATACCTTCTGGCCATATGGCTTTCATTTCCCTAAGTCTCACTTTGGCTCTGCAGATGGGGACGGTTAACCTTTACCACCACTCAATGAGGCAGATATCGGAAAGTGGTTCAAGTTTTAAAGGAGCATATAAAAAGCCATCAAGAGTAATGGGTAAGGTTCTGGAGCCAGACTGCCCAAGTTTAAACTTCCCTGCTGGGTGACCCTGGACTACTTATTTTGAATTCTCAGTGCCTTAGTTTCCTCCCTTGCAAATGGGGATAATAATCATACCTACCTCACAGGGACAATACAGCAATACGTATATAAGTTCAGACATATAAAGGGCATACACAGTAGCTAGCAGTGGGTATCACCAATAATGGTCTGAACAACCTCACAGATAAAAGCATGATTATCCCCATTGTACAGATTACACAGCTGGCAGTGTGTCAAGAAAGCAACTGAGGGGGAATAACCCAAAATGCCCATCAATAAGAAAGCTGTAAGTAGGACAGAGTCACACAGTGGAACACGATTCAGCAATGACAGTGAACAAACTAGAGTCACGTAAAAAAAAAACAAAAACGGATGGTTCCCACAAACCCAGTGTTGAGCAGAAAATGGCAGATAAAGAAGACCTCATGCTGTATGATTCCATTTGTGTTAAGTTCAAAGCAGGCAAAACTGACCTAAGCTGATGAGGATGCATGCACGTGTGGTCAACTATCACAGAAAGCCAGGCAATGAGAGTGGTTACCAAAACGGGAGGGGGGGTGCGTTGACTGGTACAGAGCATATGTGGCAGAGGGCTCTTAGGGTGCCAGCAACACTTGATTTTGCATTATGGATGATGATCACTTGGGTGTTCACTTATATTTATTTGCTAAACTGTACATTTTATGCACTATTTTGTGCATATGTTTTGCAATTAATGTCTTAAAAATGTACTCCCTCTCACCCCAACTTCCGTGGCTTCCTGGTCTTGCAAACCAAGAGAAGCCACATCCTGCAGGGTAACCCCCCAGCCCCACCCTGTTTTGGGAGTGGTACCATTCTGGCTGCTGGCACAGGGGTGGCAACGGAGGCAGATACTCACAGCTTCAGGACAGCTAGGTTGGCTTCTAGATCATAAGCATTCTCCTTGGCCTGGGTCTCTACATAGCGCTCCAGGGTGGCCAGGTTCTCAGGATTGTACCTAGAAGAAGGGCAAAATGGGTGAGCAGTGAGGAGACAGGAGCTGAGGCCACTTTATGAGGCCCATTGCATCTTCTCTCTAAATCTGGCACTGAATACTTGCCCCACCCCAATCCTGAATCAGCACTGTAACCTCTAGTAAAATCTGTCCATATCCAAGACCTCTTGCCCAAGCTCCAGACCCCACTGGAGTCTTGTCCAGGATGCCTCCCCCACTCCTTAGCCCATCAGTCCCTGTTTGGCCTCCAAAGATCTTTGCCACCCACCTTTTCCTCCTCTCCCCAGAACCCTGCTCTGTTCCAGCCCCATCCTCTCCTACCTGGTCTTCCAGTGTTCCCCAGACTTACCCTGCCCCCCTACTCTCCACACACAAGCCAAACGGATCTTTCTAAAGCACAAATATAACCAGGTCCCTCTCCTGCATAAAATCATTCTATAGTCCCCAGTGCTCTCCCTCCAGGATCTGGGCCCTTGCAATGTGGCTGGCTCCATTTCTCACCACACCTAACTCTCACTCCACATTTCAGCCTAACTATAATTAATGGCTTTCAACTCCTAAAATCATTAAACTAATCTCCTCTGAGAGCCTTTGTCCATAATGTTTCCTCCATCTAGAACACCATTCTTCCTTTTTACCCAAGTCTAGTCTTTCCCTACACCTCTTCATTTACTTCATTTCCAGATCTTAACTTAGATTTTATCACCTTCAAAAAGCCTTCCCTGGCCCAGGCTCAGTCAGGTGTTCCCTTTACTTCAGACTTCCACAGCCGCCTTAAGTTCCCCCCATTCTAGCCTGACCCTTCTGCCTGTGCTCCCTCCATCGTGGTCTTGACCCCTCAGCCTGTGCTTCCTCCATCACAGCCTAACTACTCTGGCCTCTACTTTCTCCACCACAGCCCTGACCATTCCCAGCCATCACTGTCTATGGTCAGTTCTGTCTCGCCTCTGGACTGGGAACTCCATGAACTCACGGGCAGCACCTGTCTTGGTCACCACTGGTCCCCCTGCATCAACCCACAATGACAGAGTAGATTTCAGTGAACGTATGTCGAATAAGTGACATGAGATGGAAAGAAGGGCGAGATCGAGAGGCACTGAGAGACACAGTAAGACTGAGGAGCAGAGAGGCAGGAGACCCAGGGGCGGAGAGAAGACTGAGGAACAGGGAGGCTTTCATGCAATAAAGTAGGGAGAGCTGAGTGACAGACAAGCTCCTCTCTCGCCTCTAGGTCTTTGCAGCGCTGTTTCCTTTGACATGCCCTCCTCTAGGATGACCCCCCTAAACACAAACACCTAGAATGACGAGGAGACTCCACCCCAGAACAGTCCCCTCGATGTTTCTGGAAAATCCTCTCCTCCACCCCACCTGGCCAGAAGCGCTCCCTCCGACCATGCTCAGACCTGTCGATACCCTTGAGTAACTTGCCCACGTTCGCTCTCATCTGTTCAAACATCGCCATGACCACCACAGCCTCTCACACCAAGGATGAAGCCGAACACCGAGCCGGCACGGTGTTCCCAAAGCCGAGAAGCGGAAGAGGTGGCGGAAGCGGAAATACGTACTGTCGCCTCTCCGACCCCGGGGGGGGGCGGAGAAAGGGGAGGCTCTTGCAGCTGCCGCCAATCTTTCCGGCTACCACGTGACTTCTTCCCAGCAGGCGCGATGGGCGCGTGCGCATTCTCTCCGTCCGCGCTGGACCAGCGGTGTGAGAAAAAGCCTATTCTATCCCAGTGCGCAGGTGCTCTCTCGGGTCGGGAAGGCGGGGCTGAGCTTTTCCCGGGCCTCGCGTTTTAAGTCTCGGAGCGCGCGCGTGTATAGGCGTGAACTCCCTCGCGAAGGAGACGAATTTCTCACGGCGGGCGCGTTGCGTGCGGCTGTGAATACATGAAAACGCGTGGGAGCATGGGAGCGCATTTGTTGTAGCTCTCCCTTTGGGCCAGATCTCGAAAAATGTCCTCCCTGAGGTCCCCTCTGGCCCAGGCCTGGGCACTTAAGGCAGGACCCTGAGATCCCAGTTTCAAGTTCTGAACCCTGGTATCCACTTTCCCTCCCAGGTCCACGGGGAGAGTCCCGCAGGGCTGTTTTGCTCTGCCTGGCAGGGGCTGTGGTGAGGGGCTTCTGGACCACGCGGGATCGCGCCCATTCCCTATTAGGCTCCAGTCTTGGGGGCTAAAGCTTGTCTGGGGCAGAAGGCAAGCACCCCATATGTGTTTAGTCTCTGCACATGGCAGGCGCGAGTGCACAGGCATGTGCCGTGTACCTGGAGGCCTGTGTTCTGGATACATACACGTTTGTGCAGGCGGGTAAGCAGGCATTTGCCACATCTGCAGGTCTATGAACCAAACAGGCGAGTACTACATAAATGCATGTATGTTTCCCAATTGAACAGGCACTATGCGGCCATCCCCTCTGCAGATCTGCCACTTCCAGGTTGTGGCCAAACCCTCAAGCACCCAGCAGAGCTTCAACTAAGGCCCTGGCCCAGAACGGGGGGAGGGAGTGCTAAGGCACACACACACGTAGAGGTCACAATTAAGATCATTTGCATCTCATTTACATCCAGCTCCGGTGCCTGGGGGTGGATCGGGTCCCCTGGGTCCCAGGCAAGCTGCCCCTCACAGGCTCTCAAGGCCCAAGGGACAGGGGGTGGAGCCGGCTGCACCGCCCTGCACTGGGGCAGGAAGCGAGAGTGGGGAGGGGGGAGGCCGCAGCTCGCGGGCGCAAAGCGGGTGCCTGGTGTGGAGGGAGGGAGGGAGGTTCCAGTACTCGAGCCCTGAGGCCCTGCTGGCCCCTGGGCGCAGGCCCAGCTCCGGCCCCCAGGGATGGACCTCGTGGACCCTGACATCTTTAATAGGGACCCCCGGGACCACTACGACCTGCTGCAACGGCTAGGGGGCGGCACCTATGGGGAAGTCTTCAAGGTGAGGAGCCCCTCCCCCCACATACCGTCTCTATCACCCTCCAAGCGGTGACTTTAGAAGGAGGCCTAGGAAGGGAAAGGGATGTAGGGGGGCCTTGGCCTTGGCTCAGGGATGCTGAGGAGAGACTCAGGGGAGTGGGGCCCTTCTGACTTCCAACTTCCCCTTACAAGGCCCGAGACAAGGTGACGAGGGACCTGGTAGCATTGAAGATGGTGAAGATGGAGCCTGGTGAGATGAGGACTCAGGAGCTCCCTCCCCACACCCCTACCCCCACCTCCTGGGACCCCCGGATGGCCTTCCCCATACCCCCGTTCCTGTAGCAGCCTTTTCTCTCTCCCCCTCCTTGAAGATGATGATGTCTCCACCCTTCATAAGGAAATCCTCATCTTGAAAACTTGCCGGCACGCCAACATTGTGGCCTACCATGGGAGTTATCTCTGGTGAGGAGCCTGGGCCCAGCCCTGGGACCCAGCCAGCCCCCAGCCTGCAACCCTCATTTCTGATTGGGTTACCCCTAACTTGATCCCCCAAATCTGAACCCCTATTTCTGACCAGGGCCATCCCTAATCTGATCTCCAATCCTGAGCTCCCATTTCTGACCTGGGCACCCAAACCTGACCATCAGTCCTGAACCCCCATTCCTAACTGGGGCACCACGAACCTCATGGCTAGTTCCAAGATCTGTTTTCTGACCAAAGCACCCCCTATTCTGATCCCTAATTTAGAGCTCCCATTTCTGACTAGGGATCCCAAAATTGATCCCTTCATAGTAATCAAATGTGAAACCCGTCTCTTCACACTAATCTGTCATCATTCTGGCTTTTGGGTCCCTGAGTTTCACTTTCTGCTTCTTTAATATGAACCCTTCAATTCCCTGGCCCAAAAATGAATATACCAGATACCCCAATAATGACTTCTGCTCCCCAGACCTGGCCCCCTGGGCATCTCTCCCCTCCCAACCTCCCCAACCTGTAAGATGTCTACCATATCTCCTGGGTTTGCATGGGGCAAAAGAGGGTGCCCTGGGTTTGGAGCCCAAAGACCTGGGTTCGAGTCCACTTGACTGTGAAAGCACATATCCTCTCTGAGCCTCAATTTGCCATCTGTAAAATGGGGAGCTAGAGAGATGACTGCTATTCCACTGGAGTGCTTGTTGAACTAGAACAAGATGGACAAAAAACTAGGGGCTCCCCTATAAATAATATTGTTACTACCATCATCATCATCATCATTGTCCTCATCGTTATTATTATTATTATTATCACTGAACCGTTGTAGGCTGCAGAAGCTCTGGATCTGCATGGAATTCTGTGGGGCTGGTTCTCTCCAAGATATCTACCAGGGTGAGAGGAGGGACAAGGGAATCCAGGCACCCTCCACACCTTGTGTCCACCTCTCCTGTCTCCTCTTGTCTGTGTTTGCTTCTGCCTGGGATACTTTTTCTAGACCCATAGCTCATGCACTGAGCTCCTGCTCTGGGCTGGGGCCCTGCCCCCCAGGAACAGACAGCCTACCCCAATCTTTCAGCCTGCAAGGATCCCTTCTACCTTCCCTCCACAGTATCTGTCTCTATCCTGCCCCCCATATTTGTCTCTACTTCCCTCACCCATCTCTGTGTCTACATTTTCTTATCAAGCAAGATCCATCCGTGTGTTGGAATATTTCTGCATTTCTGGTACATAGTCAATGCCTAAGTGTCCACTGAATGAGTGAATGAATTTCTGGATCTCTCTCTCAGCCTGCCTTTCACTCTCAGAGAATTTGAGGGTAGGGATGAGCCTCTGCACAGCTCTCTGAATTTCTGATGCCCACCTCTTGTCTTCCACCTTCTCCCTGACTCCCTCCAGCCCAAGCCTTCAGGTATCAGAAAAGGAAGGACTCAGAAGTCTTCAAGGGGGGTGGGGGGGGGGAGAACTGAGGCCCATTGAGAGGAAATGGCTCACATAGCAGTTACACCTGGTCTGTGACCACCTCTCTGTGTCTCTCTGACAATCTCTCTGTCTATTGTCTCTCACTACCCTTCTGTGCCTTTCTCTTTCTAAATATGTCTGTTGTCCCACAAGCTGCTCCCTGATCCTCTTTTTCCTGACCATCTCTTTTTCTCTCTGCTTCACCTGGGATCTGTCCTGCTTCTCTGTCTGTCTTCTCTGTCTGTCTCTGCCTTCCCTCATTTTGCAATCACCTCACTCTCCTGGTCAGAGCATGCCCCCCCCCTCCACCATGGCTCCCATTTCCCTTTGAAGAGATGCCCAAAGTCCTCATGGGGTCCTGGTCTGACCCTGGCCTCCCCTAGTCCCCTGTCACCCCCCACCCCCCGCCGACCTACTCCTCCTCCCACCGCTTTCCTCCTCTTCATGGACTCCAGACTCTGCAGCACTCGCCTCGCTGCTTCTCCTCAGATCAGGTCACTCAGTCTTTATCCAAATGCCATCTTCTCAGAGGGGCCATCCCTGACCACCCCGGCAAAACCTTCACACCCCTCCCTACACTTATTTCCTGTTGTCCTTTCTTGCTTCATTTTGCTTTTCACTATTTAGAAACATCTCACATTCTGTCTGTTTTACTCATTTCTCTTGTGTACCGTCTGCCTCCCCCACTGGAATGTTCTCTCTGCAAGAGCAGGGTCTTTGTTCATGGCGCCTGGCACCCATCTGTTCTGTCTCCCTCTGGCCTCTGCGTTGCCGCTTCTCTGTGGCTCAGCAGACCTCTGTCTCGCCCCCCTCGTGGCACTCTTCCAGGCAGTGTGGGTGGGAGCCGGGGACACCTGGGTCCAGGTTCCCTGGCTCCCCACCTAATGCTGTGCCTTGGGTGAACTTTGCAGTGACTGGCCCCCTGTCAGAACTTCAGATCAGCTATGTCTGCCGGGAAGTGCTCCAGGTGAGGTGAGGCCTGAGTGGGCCTGCAACCACCCCAGCCCTGGCCCCCATGCCCACCTTCCCATCTCTGCGCCAGGCACTCACAGCTCCCTTGCCCACCCCTCTCCCCAGGGACTGGCCTATTTGCACTCACAGAAGAAGATACACAGAGACATCAAGGTCGTCTGGGGGCAGTGGGGTGGCATTAGGGGCATGGGGGCCCAGGGGATGGGAGTAGCATTTGGGATCTCAGGGACCTGGGTGGTGTTGAGCTGTGGGGCAGGGGAACCCGGGGCGGGGGGCAGTGTTGGGCTGTGGAGGGGGTCTCTGACAGCCTCTGACCCCCTCTCTTGCCCCCAGGGAGCCAACATCCTCATCAATGACGCTGGGGAGGTCAGACTGGGTGAGTGTGGCTGGTGGGGGTGGGCAGAGGGTCTGGCTGGGAGCCTGGGGGACCCCAGGTGACTGTCTCCCTCTGCCTCCAGCTGACTTTGGTATCTCAGCCCAGATTGGGGCAACGCTGGCTCGACGCCTCTCCTTCATTGGGACACCTTACTGGTGAGGGGTGCCTGGCAGGCAGCTGGGGTAGATGGGGGACAGCGGCTTTTCCTGCCCTAGTTCTCAGGAGTCTCCTTCCTGGCACCTTTGCCCATGGTCTTTCTCTGTCGAACATGTTGTCCTGGCTCTCTCTTGAGTTTTTCATTTCCTCACATCTCTTCAGGTTTCTCTGTGTTTGTCTCATTTTTAACTTGATCTCTGTCTCCCCATCTCTGTCGGTTTCTGTCTTTTCCCTCTCTGTCCAATAGTGGCTCTCTTTGTCCTTGGTTTCTGCCCCTCATTCTGTCTCTCTTTGTCTCTGGCTCCCCGTGTCTTCCTGTCTCAATTTCTGCCTTCCTCTCCATCTTGCTGTTTCTCTCTCCCTCTGGCTCTGTCTACTGCTCATCTCCCTTTTCCCTCTCTGTGTCACTCCCCACACCAAGGCCTCTCTCCCCTTCTCTTGCCTTCCCCTCCCTTTGCTGCCCCTGGCTCTCTGAGGGTCTCTGCCCCCAGGATGGCTCCAGAAGTAGCGGCAGTGGCCCTGAAGGGGGGATACAACGAGCTGTGTGACATCTGGTCCCTGGGCATCACCGCCATCGAACTAGCCGAGCTGCAGCCACCGCTCTTCGACGTGCACCCTCTTCGGTAGGTGGGCATGTTGGGACCCTGGGGCCCAGAAGCCCTGCACAGCCCTGACCCTGCAGACCCCCCAGCCTGCCTCCCTGCATTTCAAGATCCTCCTGCAGGTGACCCCTTTCCTCAGAGCCCAATCTGAGCCCCTCAAGGATTTCCCCAACCCAGAAAACCTCTTCAGCTCTCCATACCAAGAGCCCCCATCCTGAGCTTCCCTCTGCCTCAGTCTGTAACATGATATAAAGGCGCCCCCTGGGGGTGGCATCCTGGCACCTGTAATACCCCAACCTCACTCTCCACTCCACCCCACCCCGCCCCACCGGCACCCCCCCACCCCACCGGCACCCTCATTGATCTCCTGCTGACCTCAGGGCTGTAGGGCTTCTGGGAGGGTCCGGGGACCCCTCCAGCCATGAGGTCTCTCCCTACTCTTCTAGAGTTCTTTTTCTCATGACCAAGAGTGGCTACCAGCCCCCCCGGCTAAAGGAAAAGGGCAAATGGTGAGAGAGGGGATTGTGGGGGAGGGAGGGTGTGGGAAGAACTAAGGTTGGGGGACTGATGGGAAGGCCTCTGGTTCCCTAGCCCCAGAACCTGGCTTCTTCCTCCCCAGGTCAGCTGCCTTCCACAACTTCATCAAAGTTGCCCTCACTAAGAGCCCCAAGAAACGACCCGGCGCCACCAAGATGCTCAGTGTAAATCTCCCCTCCTTGAGAAATTCCCCCCAAAACTCTTGTCACCCCAGAATTCCCCAGGGCCTTCCATGACTCCACAGAACTTTCATAATTTAATTCCACAGAAACCCTGTGGCCCTTTCAAAGTCCCTAGCCCCCCAGAATTTTCCAGGATCTCCCCCAAACCTTCAAATTGTTCCCCAGACCTTGCAAGAGTCCTGAATTGCCAAAATGCACAAATTTCCATGGGCATCAAGATCCATTCCTCTGTGTCCTTTTGGAATTCTAGGGGAACCCCATCCTCTCTAAGACAGTTCTGGAATTCTCTAAGCACCCCCTCCAAGGAACCCCAAATTCTTCTAGGTCCCTAAAACTACTCCAAATCCCTTCAGGTCTCGAAACTCCTTAGCCTTCCTTTCCTTCCCTCTCATTTGACACTTTCCCCCAACCAGATCCCAGTAGACAAGTTCTCAAGACCCTATCCCAACCCCTCTCTCCACACCAGTCCTCTCTCTGCTGATACTCTCCTCCCCTCCTCTAGCACCAACTGGTGTCCCAGCCTGGGCTCAGTAGGGGTCTGATCCTAGATCTTCTTGATAAACTGAGGAATCCAACGAAGGGATCCCCAGCTGGCGAGATTGAAGATGAGGAGCCTGAGGTGAGGGCCCCGGCTGATGGTGGCATCAAAGCCTCATGGCCTTTGCTCAGGCCATTCCCTCTGCCTGGAGTGCTTCCAGCCTTCCTGCTGCCTCTCTTCAGAGGAGAAAAGAGGAGGGAGGACAGGGCGCCTGGCACAGGGCTAGAGACACAGAGGGTTATAGGGCAGAGGAAGGCCTGAGGCTGGGCCCACAGGGTAGTGGGGGGCTACTTTGGGGCTGGGAGCCCTGATATGGCTGCACCTCTGCCCAGATACCCCCTGCCATCCCTCGGCGGATCAGATCCACCCATCGGTTCAGCTCTCTGGGGGTCCCAGATGCAGACTGCAGTCGTGAGTAGAGAACTCTTAAGCTTGGGGACCCCAGAACCTCTAACAGACCCAAGAGACCTCCATCACCCCCCATCAGACTGCCAGGGACTCCCATTAGTACCTGACCTTATTACAAGCCCCAGTGGCCCTCGTCACTCCCAAACAGACCCTAGGAGACCTCTAGCACCAGCTGACTCCTAAACAGAGCCCCAGAGCCTCTGTCATCCCCAACAGGCCTGCCAAGACCCCATCACCACCTGACCCCATTAGAGACCCCAGAGACCCACAAAAGATCAGAGATCCCCCACAGACCCTGTGAGATCCCCCCATCACCACCCTGACCCCAAAAGAGACCTCAGAAATCTCTCTCACACCCCACAATGCCCAAGTTCTGAAAACCCTCTATAACCTCTGTGAGCCCCTAGTTCCCTGATCCCAAATCCTAACCTCCAAATGAGACCCTTGTGAACCAAGACCCCTCCAAGAGACAGCCCCAATCCCTAAGACCCTGACTCCAAGTCCCCCAAATTGTTCTCTTCCCAAAGCTGTCTCTGTAGACTCTCCCCAACTGTATTACGTCTCCCCCTACCCCTCAGGACGGCACATGGAGTTCAGGAAACTCAGAGGAATGGAGTCCAGACCCCCAACCAATACCGTGAGCCACTTCCCCCTGCTCTCCTCAGACACCCCCACCTCCCTAGACCACTGCTGACCCTTCCTCTGTCCGGCAGGCTCCCTCCCAGCCCCCTGGAGATGCGAGGAGCAGCAGCCCCAGGTCAGAGCCCCCCGGGGGGGAGGGGAGGGGCAGGGATGTCTGTAGGAGTCACCTAAGGCTCAGGCCTGTCACTCTTCAGGAGGCACCTGTCGGAGTCTGATGACGACTATGACG
The DNA here is from genome assembly GCA_026826555.1 of Tolypeutes matacus. Lineage (NCBI taxonomy): Eukaryota > Metazoa > Chordata > Mammalia > Cingulata > Chlamyphoridae > Tolypeutes > Tolypeutes matacus. Next base: position 10,658,935 of record JAKSZT010054134.1, read on the forward strand.
ACGTGGACATGTAAGACGGGGCCCAGCCCTGAGTGCCACAGGTCCTCGGCTCAGCCCCCACCTTCCTACAAACCCCCAACTTGGCCCGCACCTTCCTTCCACCCCTGAACCCTGACTGAATGTGCAATGCAGCCCCCGCCTTCCTCCTACCCTGGGCCCCCAGCCCAGCCTGCATCTTCCTTCTTCCCCAACCCCTGACCAAGACAACCTCCAACCTGTCCCCCAACTTCCTTCATCCCTAACCTCTGATCCCTATCCCTGTCCCAACCTCAGCCCTTACCTCTAGACCCGGTCCCAGCCTCGGCCCTCATCTTTCTTCTACCTTCTTATAGGACCTTTGACCTGACCCCCAAATTCAGTCACACCTGCTCTCAATCCCAGACCCAATCCTAGTTCCTGATTCCTTCCAGAATGTCTTCCTGCCTCAACCAAGATACCATCCAACTCAGCCCTGGTTCCTCAGCTCCAACCTAGTCCCTAGCCCCTCCTTGATTTTGCTTCAACCCCCAGGCCCACCCCCAGACTTCAGCTCTAGCCCCAACCCTCAACCCTAAGTCCTCATCTTTCTTCATCTTCTCACCCAACCAGGCTGAACCTTGACCCATTGAAATTTCCCTAATGCCAGACTCTTAGCCCCAGACTCAAACCTCAACCCCAACAGTCAATCCCAGCCCCCATCTTCCCCCAAGCCCAGGGCCAGTGTCAGTCACACAGCTTGTATGTAGTGGGCATCCAGTGGGAACCTGACACACAGGAGCTAACATTAACTGTGGTACTAGGTGGTTGTGAAGTTCAGAGTGCTAGCACAAGACCTGACGGGTTTCAGCGCTTGACATCAAAGAGTTGCTGTTGTAATTATCATCACTGATATTAGTCTTTTAGTCCAGCTGCTGTCCAGACTGAGTCACCCCCTTACCTTCCTGACCTCAGACCCCAATCTCCAATTCCAGCCTTCAACCGTCCCACTGTCCCCCAGTCTTTGTTCCCAGACCCCACCCACTAACCCCATCTTTATGTTTCAGCCCCACCCCAGCAGAGGACATCCCTCCTCCACTGCCCCCCAAGGTAAAGCCCTGGGCAGGAGCTGGGAGGCTGGGGCCTGGCACCCCTGGGGAACCAGGAAGCCAGGCTTATCAGATGCTGAGAGACTGGGCTCTCCAGGGCTGGGATCTGGGATGATGGGGACATTGGGATCTGGAAGTGGTATCCCTGAACCTATAGGTGGGATTTGAAACACTGGCCAGTAGCTGGTTCTAGGGACTCTCTGTTGCATCCTGCATTAACCCTTTAGTTGCTGGAGTGTGTGGAAGCCCAAGGGTCACAGGGAAGGATTGGAGTGGTGGAAGGGATGTTGGGAGGAGGGCCAGAGCCACGGCTGAATGTCATTTCAAGTAGAGGTGGGCATTGGGGTTCCAGGCCACCCCCTCTCTGAGCTCATCTGATGTATTTCTCCATGCCCCTTCCCTATCCCCAAAGCCCAAGTTCCGTTCTCCATCGGATGAGGGTCCTGGGGGGGCTGGGGACGAGGGAGAGCTGGGCCCCGGGGTGCTGGTCCGGTGTGCCAGTGGGCCTCCCCCACGCACCCCTCACCTGGGGCCTCCCCCAGCCACCCCCAGCCCCCACCTCACCGCCCATTCAGGTAATGGGGCAGGCCAGGGAGGGGGGGTAGGCAGGGGTGGGCCCCGGGGACTGATTGTCCCCCCAACCCCTCCCAGAACCCTCACTCTGGAGCCCAGACCCCCGGGAGCCTGACCAGCCCCCACGGCTGCCCCCCAAGAAGGAAAAGATGAAGAGAAAGGTGAGGGAGCCATGCTGAGTACTCACACCTGGAGATAGGGCTGGGGGTGCCTGGCAGGAATGGGGTGGCAGGACCAATGATATCAGTTGACATTTCCTGAGCCCTTCCTCTCTGCCAAACACTTACCTTATGTTTTTGCATGGAGTAACACGTCTGACCTCTCATAGATAGGGGTAGATATCACAGAGCTAGAGATTACACCCCCCCCCAATTTACAGATGGGAAAACTGAGGCACAGAGAGGGTAAGGAGCTAGCCCAAGGCCATAGGCCTTTGAGGAGACAGAGGCAGGATTTGAATCCTGCATTTTTGCTCCGGAGCCTGTAGTCTTCACCACTGCACCTTCCTGTCCCCTGCTCCCCTTTGCTACATCCTGTCGACTGGATCTGCTGCCCATGGCCTACCCAGGGATGTGCCCACCTCGTGAAGCTGTTCAATGGCTGCCCCCTCCGGATCCACAGCACAGCGGCCTGGACACACCCCTCCTCCAAGGGTGGGCATTTAGGAGGGTGGAGGAGTGCCTGGGAGGGGTGGGGAGGGGTCTTCCTGGAAGGAGCAAAGGCAGGCGCAGGGGTAGGGCCTTCATGGGCAGGTGAGACAAAGCTGGGGCAGAGCCTGGGGTTACAGCTGGGCTTTGGGGATTAAAAATGGGTAGAGGGAAGATGAATTTGAGAGGGAAAACTAGGAAAGTGAGAGTTTGGGGACCAGGAGTATCAGAATGTAGCAGAAAGGTCAGAGTTTGGGGTACAAGATAGGAGGACGGAAGTTCAGTTGAAGGTTAATAGGAGGGAGATGGGGATCACTGTTTGGGGGTCAGGAGTTTTGCAGGTCAGAATGCAGTGGGAAAGGTCAAGGGTGTGGAGACAAGGTGAGCTGGGGGTAAGTCTTAAGGAAACAGGATCAGGGTTTAGGGGTTATGTTAGACAGGAAAAGTCACATGGAGGTCAGAGGTTGAGGATCAGTGTTGAGATCAGGTTAGAATTTGGGGGTCAGAACTGGGGAGGGAGAGGGGCAGAGCATAGAGGGAGTCAGAGGGCCTAAGTTTGGGGTCAGATCTGAGGAGACAGGGTTGGTATTGACAGGTCAGAGACAGAAGAATCAGGGACTGGGCTAAAGGACCGGGTTAAGATTGGGGAGACCGAGACTGGCAGTGTCAATTGGGAAGTGAGTTGGAGAACAAAGGGTCAAAGCTGGGGCACAGTGCCAGTGATTGGGGTCAGAGTGGGGGAATCTGGGGGCCCCTGAGGATGAGGCAGGTCTCAGCTTCCTTATATCTGTCCCCACAGATCAGCACCTGCTCCTGGGGGCAGAGGAAGGCATCTTCATCTTGAACCGGTGTGACCGGGAGGCCACTCTGGAGATGGTGAGGCGCAGCACCTAGGGTGGGGCAAGGGCAGGGCTTGGAGTTGGGGGTTCCTGGGCTGTTACAGAAACCATTCCCTCCCCTATTCTCTATAGCTCTTCCCTGGCCGGACCACCTGGGTGTACTCCATCAACAATGTCCTCATGTCTCTCTCAGGTCTGGCTGTGAGTTGGGTGGGAGAGGGCAGGGTCAGAAGTCAAGGGGTCGAGGGTCAAGGAGCTGAGAGTTAGATGGGCACAGTGGAAAAAACTTAGGCTCCCCCTTTACAGAGCCCTTGGTTCAAATTCCAGCCACTTTTTTACTGTGGGACTTAGGGCAAGGGACTTCTGTTCCTGGAGCCTCAGTTTCCTTATCTGTAAAATGGAACTCACAGTAGTCTCCATGTATTAGTCAGGGTTCTCTAAGGAAACAGAATTGACGGGAGATATCTGTAAATAGTATAAGATTTTATAAAATTCTCTCATGTGACCATGGGGATGCACATGTTCAAATTCCGCAGGCAGGATGCAAACCAGGGGCTCTGTTGAAGGTCCTTGTTGAGTTCCCAGGAGATGGTGACTGTCCAAAGCTGAGTTGGAAAATTCTCGGAATGCTGAAATCACTTCCCCTTTTAAGGCATTCAACTAATTGGATAAAATGTCACTCATTGCTGATGGCAATCTCCTTGGTTGATTGTAGATGTAATCAGCCATCTATGCAATCAACTCACTGATGATTAAAGTCCATTAATGTCCTTGTATTATAATTAGCCCAGTGCTTGCTGGACCAAACAACTGGGCAGAGTTACCTGGCTGAGTTGACATGTTAGCCTAACCATTACACTCCACCTCTGATGTTATTTCTGTAATAGGTAATTTCTACAATAGAAATTGCCTTTGATGTTCAGATGATCATGAGAACTTATTCCACATTTTACTAACATGGAGTGAGCAAGATTAAAATATTGTGTGGATTGTTTTATAGATATTTTGTGTAAATGAAGTTCTAATTTGGGGGCAATTGCCAAGCCAAATAGGATTCATGAGCTAAGGATTAAAGAGTTGGTTAAAGTCACATCTGTGATGGGAAAACTTTAGAAGAATTTCTAGACATGTTTCCTCTTAAACTTTGCAATATGTGTAACTGCATCTGACTGGGTGTCAGTAACTTCTTAGGCAGCTACAAGCCCCATGAGGGTTCACCAGGGCCAAGCCCAGTGCCTGACCTCTGGCAGGCACTGCAAATGCATTGAGTGAGAAAGAAATGAATGAAAAGGGCTTGAGACTTACTGCCTCAGCCTTTAAAACAAAGGGATGGGACCAAGTGTAGGGGTGGGGGAAGGGAGGGAGAATACAGGGTCCTTTAACTGCCTACTTCCCCCCACATACACGCACCCTGCAGGAAAGACCCCCCACCTGTATTCTCATAGCATCCTGGGCCTGCTGGAACGGAAAGAGACCAGAGCAGGGAGCCCAATTGCGCACATTAGCCCCCACCGGCTCCTGGCGAGGTACCAGCCCCCCTGCAGCCCCCGACCCTTCTCATCCCGGCCCTACTGCTGACCCCCCTCCCATTCACGCCTACTGCCTTCTGCAGGAAGAACATGGCCTCCACCAAGATCCAGGACACCAAAGGCTGCCGGGCGTGCTGTGTGGGTGAGAGACCCCCGCGGGAGTGCGGGAGGGGAGGCGGGACCGGGCCAGGGGCAGGGTTTGGGGCCCGCATCCTCCCCTAGAAGGTTGCCGAGTTAAGGCAGGATGACCGGGGCCCCGGGAGTCAGGCGTGGCGGTCTGGTAGTCAGGCCTTGGGGACCGGAGGGGGTGGGGGTGGGAGATGTGGAAACTGACCCTGACCTATCCCTCCCCCATCCGCCCACAGCGGAGGGTGCAAACTCCGGGGGCCCGTTCCTGTGCGGGGCGCTGGAGACGTCCGTGGTCTTGCTCCAGTGGTACCAGCCCATGAACAAGTTTCTGCTCGTCCGGGTAGGGGCCGTCGGGGCTGGGGGCCCAGGGGCGTGCCGCGGCGGGGACCTCTCTTGGCGCTTCCCTCAGAGCTCCACGAAGCCCCACCTCAGCCCTGCCCCCGGGACCCGCTCACCTGCGGCGCGTGCTGGGGGTCCCGGCCCCTCACACCTGGGTGTAGCTGGTCCTCAGGCCTGTGCCCCACCCCGGTCTCTGAGGCGCGGGCTTGGAGGCTCTAGGGGGGGCCCCCCCGCTGCCTTGGAGGCCCCGCCCCCTCGGCCACGGTGGCCCTCCCCCCAGGAAGCCACGCCCACCGAGGCCCCACCCCCTCGCCTTCTAAGGCAGCACCCCCTTACCGCTTGGATGCCTCGCTCCCTGATGTTTCCAAGTGGCACCTCCCAAGACCGGGGGCCCCTTGCCCCCGAGGCCCCGCCCCTCAGGCCCCGCCCCGGGCCTCCTTTGAGCCCGCCCCTCCCTGTGCGGCCCGCAGCAGGTGCTGTTCCCGCTGCCGACGCCGCTGCCAGTGTTCGCGCTGCTGACGGCGCCGGGCTCCGAGCTGCCGGCCGTGTGCATCGGCGTGAGCGCGGGGCGGTCGGCGAGGTCGGTGCTCTTCCACACGGTGCGCTTCGGCGCGCTCTCCTGCTGGCTGGGCGAGATGAGTACCGGTGCGTGGGGGCGGGGCCCCGGGGGCGGGGCTGCCGGGAGGACCTGCCGCGGGGCGGGGCTGTCGGGAGGACCTGCCGGGGGCGGGGCTGCCGGGTGGGGCGGGGCTGCCCGGCACTTAGCCTGGAGCGTGGGAGGAACCTAGTGTAGTCTGGAGGGGAGGGGGAAGAAGGGCAGGTCTTACTTAATTGGTGAGTTTGGGGGCGGGGCCTGAAGGGGGCGGGGCTTCGCCTGCTGTCTCGGCGTGCCTAGCTGACAGACTGGCCGTTTTAGTGGGGCTCTGGCATGGGGCCTAGGGAACCGGGCGGAATTGGTCCTTGAAACCCTCCTCTCAACAGAGCACAAGGGACCAGTGCAGGTGACCCAGGTGGAGGACGATACGGTGATGGTGTTGATGGACGGTAAGCTCCATCCCCCCACCCCGGACCTTGGATCTCTGCCCCCAGAAGCCTCTAGGGCGCTCAGAAACGCTGAGGCCCCTCCAGGTTCCCCCCAACCTTCTTTGCTCCTCGCACTAATTTATTGCACAGTGCCTCAGTGATCTCCTAATCATCTCCCCCCACAACTCTTAAAACCCTCTCTCTACCCCCTCCAAGGCTCTCTGAAGCTGGTAACCCCAGAAGGGACCCCCATCCGGGGTCTTCGTTCCTCGGAGATCCCCATGAGCGAAGCGGTGGAGGCCGTGGGTATGTACCGGGGTGGGAGGGCCCCGGGGCCAGGGTGGAGGCTCCAGTGATCCCAAGGGTGGGTGACCACCACTGCTTTCCCCCCAGCCATGGTCGGCGGTCAGCTCCAGGCCTTCTGGAAGCATGGAGTGCAGGTGTGGGCTCTAGGCTCGGACCAGGTAAGCACCCCCACAATCCCACCCTTGCCCCCTCAGTCACTGCAGTCATCAGATGGGCTGGAAACCTGAGTTAGGGTGGGAATCCTGGAGGGGAGACACTTCCTCCAGCCTCTGCTCTGACAGGTCCCCTTCTCTACCCCAGGATCTCTTGGGTCCTCATCTCATCCAGACCACTGTGTGACTTGTGCAAGGGACTTGGCTTCTCTCTGAGCCTCGGTTCCCCACCCCCTGTAGAAACATATGGGAGGTCTGGGTTAGAATCCAGATGTGACCTTTGGCAAGTGACTTAACCTCCCCGCGCCTCACATTCCTCCCCTGGAAATGGACAGAAAAATAGTGTTATTTCAAAGAACTCTGTGTGTCAGAATCTGCCCTGACATTTTCAGGCTTTACTCTTCACAGTCACAGGTAGGTATAGGTGAGTAATCTCAGGCACAGAGAGGTTAAGCATCTTGCCAGAGTCACACAGCTGGTGAGTAGTATTGGCAAGAGTGATTATTTCTAGGCCTGAGGCCAGAAGTTGAGGAACTTCCTCTGCAATATGTGGGGAGAGGGGAGGGAACTTCTAGACACTGATACACACGCTACCTTTTCCCCAGCTGCTGCAGGAACTGCGAGACCCCACCCTCACCTTTCGTCTGCTTGGCTCCCCCAGGTACCGTAGGGATGGGGAGGGGACTTCTGATGTGGAGAGGTCGTCCCCAGCCACCTGTAGCTTTGGCCTGGAGAATCTTACCTGGTTTCTCTGCTTCTATCCCTGCCCCCTATAGTCCATTCTCCCGACAGCAACCAAGAGGATAGTTTCATTTTTTAAATTTTAACTTTATTTTGATTTAATTTTAGACTCACAGAGAAATTGCAAAAATAGTACAAAAAATTCTTATATCCCCTTCACCCAGATTGGTCAGATGCTTTCTCCTCTTTTCGTTTCTCCCTCTCTCTCTTTCTCTCTCTTTCTTTTTTTTTTTTTTTTTTTTTTATGGCTCAACATAATTTATTTTTTTTATGTTAAAATGTACAGAGTTCTTTTGAAAGTACTTGCTAGAAAGGGGAAAAAAAAGTGATATTACATACAAGGAGAGGAAGGGAGGCCGACTGGCCCAGGAGCGCATGACATGGTCTTTCTCTCTTTTTCTAAACCACTTGGGATTAAGTGACAGACATGATACTCATTTGCCGTAAATACTTAAGTGTATGTTTTCTAAGTCAAAATAAGGACATACTCTTACATGACCACAACACAGTTGCCAAAATCAAGAAAGTAACAGAGACATCACTATCTTCTAATGCACACACCCATTCATGTTTCACCAGGTGTCCCAATGATGCCCTTTATAACAAAAAGAATAATTTTTTTTTTCTAGCCTGGGATTCAATCCAGGATCACAGGTTGCATTTAGAAGTCATGTTTCTTTAGTCTTTAGCCTGGAACAATTCTTCAGACTCTCTTTTATGACCTTGACACTTTTGAAGAGTACAGGAAAGTTGTTTTGTAGAATGTCCCTCATTTAGGTTTGTTTAAGGTTTTCAGGTTCTGCATTTTTGCCAGGAATGCCACAGAAATGATATGGTGCCCTCCTCATTGCATCATCTCAGGAGGCCCAGGATGTCAGTTTGTCCCATTCCTGGTGATGTTATCTTCGATTATTTGATTTGGAATCAGCCAGGTTTCTTCACTGTAAGGTTACTCTTTTTGTTCCTTTGTAATAAGAAGTATCTTGTGGGGAGATCCATTGAGACTATGTAAAATACTGTTTCTCATCAGACTTTGCAAAACTCACTAATTTTAGCAACTATTGATGATTTTTGTCTGAATCTATTATTATTGGAATGGTTACCAACTATCATTCTTTGTACATCTATCAGTTGGCATTCTATGTAGGGAAGAGCTGTCCCTTATCCACTATTTGTTTATATCAGCACGGTCTCATGGATTTCCATGTTACTTGATGGGTTATAATCTACTACTATAATTATTTATTTTTGGTGCACAAATAGTTTGATATTTAACTAGTGGGAACCCCTTCAAGGAGCCCGAGTCCTTTTTTTTTTTTAAAGATTTATTTATTCCCCCCAGTTGCTTGCACTCTCTGTCTGTTCGTTGTGTGCTGTGTCTGCTTGTCTTCTTTTAGGAGGCACCAGGAACTGAATTGGGACCTCCCATGTGGGAGGGAGGCATCCAGTTGCTTGAGCCACATCCGCTCCCTGCTTGTTGTGTCTCTTGTTGTGTCTCCTCGTTGTGACATCTCATTGTGTCATTTCGTTGCGTCAGCTCACTGTCTTGCTCGTCTTCTTCAGGAGGCACTGGTAACTGAACCCGGCACCTCCCATGTGGGAGGCAGGTGCCCAAGTGCTTGAGCCACATCAGCTCCCCACCCCATGTCCTTTTGACATGCCAGAGGGGTCTTTTTATTTTTTTTTATTTTTTTTATTTTTTTACTATTTTTTTTAATAGACAATTGCTAAAGACACATTTATTGAATGAAGATTTATATGGGATATAAAAAGGATTATACCATACCACATAACATTTCTTACAGAATTTACTTTCAATAGAGGGGTCTTTTTATTTTATTTTTATTTTTATTTATTTTTATTTTATTTATTTATTCATTTATCTCCCCCGTGCTGCTTGTGCTCGCTGGGTCAGCTAACCACGCCGTGCGGGCGGGCCTGCCCTCACCAGGTGTTCAGGGGCCTCCCATATGGTAAACGGGAGCCCTACTGATTAAGCCACAGCCGCTTCCCTAGAGGGGTCTTTTTAAAATTCAGATCTGATTGTGTATCTCTCCCTGTGGCCTCAAGATAAATACCCAATCCTGGCCACAGCCCACAAAGCCAGGACATCTCCATTCATGCCCCAGGCTCCCTTCCACCTCTAGGCCTTTGCATAAGCTGTTCCCTCTGCCCAGAACACTCTTCCCTGCTCTTTTCACTAAGTTCCCTCCTGAGCCTGCTTCAGATTGCAGCTCCACCATCCATTCTTTGGGGGAGCCTTGGCTGACCTTCTGGATTAGGTTTCCCCGCTCTCTGCCCTATGCTTCTTTGCATACAGATAGTTCACTGCTTTGTGTTGATCTCCCGCTCTAGACTGTGAGCTCCCTGAGGGCAGGGACCACGTTTGCTCATTTACTGCTATAGCCCGACTTTGAGCTGGCACAGCCTCTATCTATAACTACTTTGTGGATAAATGAATGAACGAGTGAATGAACCGACTTCTCCCTTCCTTCCCCAGGCCTGTGGTGGTGGAGACACGCCCAGCAGATGATCCCACTGCCCCCAGTAACCTCTACATCCAGGAATGAGCCCCTGGGGGAGGGGGAGGCCTAGGACCTGTTCCCTGCACTCCTCTCTCCAACCGACACACACTAGTAGTCATGCCATGCCCCTGTCCCCCAATAAAAGTAACTTCAGACTCTGTTGCCATCTTGTTTTACTGGGAGGGAGGCAGAATTCCTGGACGCTCACTCTCAAAAAAACTCCCAACTCAGCACGGTGTTGCCAGGGGGTATAGCACAGACTTTATTTCTCCAACACATGGTCATGTCTCTCCCAACTGCCTGGCAGAGGGAGTGGGGTGGCAGTGACGGCCGTGGGGACAAAGGGGCTTGCCGAGAGAATAAGGCACTTGAGGTGGGGGGGGAGAGCCAGCTGGAGGGAGTCTCAGCTAAGCTGGTCCTCGTACTGCTTGCGGAAACAATCACCGGCAGGGAAGAAATCCCAGCATCGCTCCTGGTACATCTTCCAGACATAGGACTCCTAGGATTGGGAAGTGGGGAAGAGCCAGTTGGCCACATCCTCACACGTCCCTGCCCACTGTCCTCCCCCTGACGATTCCTTACCTGGCCCGTGTGTTCTGTCTCGTCCTTGTTTATCAGATACATCAAGAAAAACCTGGGGCAGGACGACAACGGGAAACGCGTCAGGACTGCCTTTCCCGCTTTCCTGATTGGCTGGCTGGGGATCCACTCACGTGGACACCACACCCCCTGGTTGGCTGAGGCCCAGCGTCCTGCCCCTGGCCAGCGGCGGCCACACCCCACCCTGGTGACTGGCCAGCAGGCCTGCGCTCACATGTAATTGGCCAGGTTGTGCTCCTCGAGCGTGTGAGTCTCAAACCCGTGCGGTGTCGTATCGAAGTAGTCGCTGCCGATTCCGCAGATGAAGCACTTGGTCTGTGGGTGGCGGGAGACATCAGCGTCAAGGCCCATTTGACGTCCCCAGTTTCCCTGAATCCCTCTGGGCTGCCCCAGACATGACCCACCTCCATGTCCTCCTTCACTTGTTCTTGCTGGTCTCGGAGTTCACCAAAAGCGTCAATGATCAGACCTGGGGGCAGGGGCAGGCGCAGGTCAGTGGTGACCCCGACCCGGTTCAGACCGCCCCCCTCTGGCTACTGACCTCTGGGCCTTGCTTTCCATTTCCTTCTCCCCAGTCTCACCCCAACTCCTAAGAATAATCCCTAGCATTTATGAAGCAGACACTTAAGACATAAGAACCAACTCCATCCTCACAAAAATGGGGGTAAAATTAATACTCCCATTTTATAGCTGGAGAAACTGAGGCCCAGAGAGGTGACTTGCCCAAGGTCTCACCATGGAGAGAGGCAGAGCTGGGATTTGAAGCCAGGCAGACTGGCTTGCCTGCCTGCACACTCAGCTATGGAGGTGGCCTGGCTCTGGGCACCGAGCCCTCACCCCCACGACCCCAGCAGCACTGACCCTGGATGATGGCCAGTAGGATGACGATGACAAAGAAGAAGAAGGTGATGTCGAAGACCACGCGGTACAGCTCGTACTCGTCACCTGCTGGGTCCTCGATCTCGTCCCCAATGCCCCCGCCAGCCCGGACGCCCACGTACATGTGAAACAGGTAACACTGCAGAGGGGGAGCATATTGGCCATTCATCTAATCAGCCCATATCCACTGGGTACCCTGGGCTAGGTGGGGCCGGACACACAGCCTCAGCTGGAGCCCACCCTCACAGAGCTCAGAGACGTGGCATCAGACAGCGATATCCAGACGTGGTCAGGGTTGGCACGGGGGAGGCACAGGCGGAGGGGTCGGGACTGGGATGGGGGAAGCATGGGAAGCTCTGAGAGCCCAGTGGAGGCTCCTGGCCCTCCTCCTGAGTGACCAGGTGAGGCCTAGAAGAGGGGACATGTGTGAGGTGAAGGGGAGGTGGGAGAGAATGTTCCAGGCAGAGAAAACCACATGTACTATGTCACCATTGGAGAGGAAAGAATAAACCCTGCTTCTGTGAGGAACTGAAAGAGCTTTAGTGAGGCTAATAACTAGAGTTCCTGTGAGCGAAAGCTGAGGAATGAGGCAACACCTGGCCTCAGGGCTCTGCAAGCCCAGACCCAGCCAATAGCCAGGGATGGCTTCCTGTAGGAGGTGGCATTTAAGCTGAAAGGTGACAATGTCAAGTGAAGGAGCATGTGTGTGTATGTGTACATGGGGCCTGGGGTGGGGAGGCAGGTGAAAGGGCCTGAATAGGGAGGAAACAGGTGGCCTTAGGGGAAGTGAAAGAGGACCAGGTGGCTGGAGACCAAAAAGCGAGAGGGACTGTGGTCAGACTGAGGCAGGACCGGCTCCTCCTGGGCTTTATAAGTCATGGTAGAGGGACTGGATTTTATCCAGAGGCCTCTGGGGAGCCACGAGAAAGTTCTGAGCAGAGGGGAATCATGGACCTCCTGGCACTTGGGGAAGACATCACGCTTGTTCTGTCCCTGTCTCCTAGAAGTGAGAGAACCCAAGCTGTCTTACATAAGAGCTGACTACATCACTCGACTATGGTGGGGGCCGGGCTGTGGGCAGGCAAGGCCAGGTCTAGTGGAGCCCAGTTGCTGGGCTTTGTCCTGTGAGCAGGGGACCCATGGAACCAGGTGGCAGGACACCTTTTGAGACAATCCCCTGAAATGGCTCGTTCGATTGTGGCCCTTGATTCTAGTAGGATAAAATCAATTTGGGTTGTGACTATTGTTAGAATAGAAGAGAAAATATAAGCAAGCATTGCATGCCAGTTCTTTGGGTCAACTCTTCCTTGTAGGGGACGATGACAGCAGCTAACATCTATATAATGTGTGCCAGGCACTGTTCTAAGACTTGGCTGTTTTAGGTGACTGGGGAGGGCCATTTAGTCCTAAAAGCAGCCCTAGGAAGTAGGCGCTGTTGCTATACACCCATTTGACAGGTGAGCAAGCCAGGACACGGGAGGCCGTATAGCCTGCCCCGAATCACACACCTCCTCAGTGGCAGGGGACTTTGCTGGAGCACCTTCCCAGTAATGATAATTTCAAAAGCACAAAGAATAGTAAAGCAATGGCTAGCGTTGCCTGGGCGCTCATCGCGTGTCTTGCGCTGTTCAGAGTGCTTGGCGTGCATCAGCTCGCTGACCCCTCACAACCACTCCAGGAGGGAGGTCAGGGAACCCCCTTTAAAACGGGAAAACGAAGGGCCAGGGAGGGGCCGTGCCTTGCCCGTGCACTGGGGCCGGGGGCTCACCGTCATCATGTCGTCGCACTTCATGTCGGGCTCGTCCTCGTCCTCGCTCTTGTTGTAGAACTTGCGGAAGAAGTTGAACGCCACCACGGTGTACAGGTAGACCACCACCGCCAGGAGGCCCACGGTCATCACCAGCTGGGGGCGGGCCGGGGGGGGTCAGGGCCAGGCTCGCTCCCTCCCCGCGCCCGGCCTTGCCGGCCTCATCTCCAGGCCTGGTCCTCACACTCGTCCTTGACGCAGCCAGCCCAGCTTCGCACCCCCCCGCCCCATGCCAGCTGCCCAGTCCTCACCCCCCACCTCTACCCAGACTGCCCGGCCCCCCGTCGCCCCCGCCTCTCTGCACCTGTTTCCCGTTGTGGGTGACGGAGGAGAGGATGGTGCGCAGTGTCTTGACTCCCATGGCAATGTCCAGGAGGTGGGCGGCAAAGAAGAAGTTGTTGTAGTGTCCCAGGAGGGACATCGCCATGTACCAGCCCAGGTACAGGAAGGACTGTGGGCACACAGGGGCTGGGGTCAGGGAGCGCTCCGGCAAAGAGGACACATTCGAGAGGGTTGGGGGTGCTCTGGGGGGCTGGCTGGGGAGTACTTGGGAGATCAGGAGCACTCTAGGAGAGAAGGCATCCTGGAGGGAGTTGGAGAGCCTTCTGCAGAAGGAAGGAGCCTGGAATTCAAGAGCTCTCTGGAGGACTCCAAGGATGTTCTGGGGACAAGGAGCTGTGGGTATGGGGGTCAGAGAGTATCCTGGGATTAGAGGTAGACCAAGGGCTTGGGAGTCGTTCCCTGGTCAGGGACGCCAGGGGCGGGGCCCCCAACTCTCCTAGCACCCTCCCATGCCTTCTTACATTGTCTGTGAAGATGACCCCGAACTTCCAGATCTGGTACTTGATGTCGATGGACATGAGCCTGCATGGGGGGAGGAGGCCAGATGCCCGGAGGTCAGACCCTGGCCGCCTCCCAGCTGGCCCCAGGCCCGCACAGGGCCGTTCAGCTCACCAGGTTAGCAGCCCCGGCGGTGGCTCCGGCTTCCGCTCGCTGTGGGCTTTGATCTCCAGCGTGGCCAGGTCCATGCCCAGCAGCTCGGCAATCCGCTCCCGCCCATAGATGTCCCCGTGCTTGTCCAAGACCTAGACGGGAGGGCGTCGGGCAGTGCGGGCGTGGCTGGCGGGGGGCTCACGGCTGGCTTGGGAGGGGGGACTGGGGACACCCTGAACTTTGTGTGAGAAATTGGGAGAAGGACCACAGCTTTCTCCAGATCCTTAGGGATGGGTCCAAAGATAATGAAGGTCCAGTCCATTTATTAGCCAAATTAATTGGGATAATTTCATTACTTTCAGGCAGGCAGGCAAGGAAGCTTAAATCAGGATTCCTGTCACCCCCTGCCCTCACCTTCCCCCACTCACCCCCTTGCTCACTCTGCTCCAGCCACATAGGCTTCCTTGCAGTTCTTCAAATCCACCAGGCACCTTCCTGCCTCGGGGCCTTTGCACTGGCTGTTCCCCTGTCTAGGACACTCTTCCCCCAGATGCAAGTCTCCTGCCTCACCTGCACTTCCCCCGGATCTGCTCACTCCCTCACCTCTTTTTTCATTAGCATGACCTGTCCTGACCACCCTACATAGACTAGCAACCTCTCCTTACCAACACACACTCCCCATCCCTCTTCACTGTGTTATTTTTTCAAAATAATCACCAGCCGAACATTATAAATACATCCACCATCTTGCCATTCTGACGCAAATGTAAGAATCACTGTTTTGTCTACTGCTGAATCCCAGGTCCTTAAGACCATTCCTGGTACACAGTAGGTGCTCAATATAAACATTTGTTGAATGAATGATAATGGAAAAGGCCAATACTTATTGAGTGTTTTCCTACATGCCAGATATTGCTCATGTAGTCATCCAGTCCTTACAACCACCCTGTGAGGCTGGCACTATTACTACCCCACGAAACTGAGGCACAGAAAGGTTGACACAGTTAGGAGGACAAAGGCAGGCAATCTGGCTCCAGAGTCTGTGTGCTTAAAATACTCTGCCTCAGGAGTGGCTGTGGCTTGAGCAGTTGAGCACCTGCTTCCCACATGGGAGGTCCCGGGTTTGGTCCCCGGTGCCTCCTAAAAACAAAAATAAACAACAAGCAAACAAAGAAACCAACACAGAGAAGCTGATGTGGCTCAGTGGTTGAGCGCTGGCTTCCCACATACAAGGTCCCAGGTTCAATCCCCGCCCCGGTACCTCAAAAAAAAAAAAAAGACAACAAAAAACTCTGCCGCGCTTCCTCCCTCATGACTAATATTTATTGAGTTTTTACCCTGTGCCTTGCACTTTACATGTACTGTCTCATTTGGGAGAGGCAGGTGTGATTATTTCCAGATGGGGAAACTGAGGTGCTCCTCAGAGAGGCAAAGTCCTTTGCCCAAGGTCACACAGCAAGTGCTTGGCAGGGCTGGGATGGTCTGGTGGCAGCAAGGGACCCAGACTGGGAGGCCCCTCCACCTCCCTACCCGTGTGCTCTCACCTTCCGCTTTACAAACTTGTCCCAGTAGTTGCTGGGGAAAGACCTGCGGAGAGACCGTGAGACGTCAGAGTGAGAAGGGATAGAAGCCAGCAGCCAGGATGGAGGGTGATGGGCAGAAAGGCTTGAAATTCATTTCCTCAGTAGGGAACATGGGTTCCAACGCTTTTTTTTTGCAGGTACCCGGTCCAGTGGGGTTGCATCTCACTCGGAGTTGGGTTCTAAACACTCCATGCCTCAGGTCAGTCCTTACCCACTGCCATCTGCAGTGAAGCGCAGGTGAGGTAGGAGACTTACGTTCCGAGCCCGGATGCACTCGGGCGGGGAGGGGCTGGCACGGTCAAGGACGGAAGGGGCCCGAGGCAATGGCCTGGCCCTTCTGCAGCTCACACCATTTTAGTTAGCTTTTAAAGTTTAGTTGGTGATTCTTGCCCTTTATTTGCTAGTTTTCAGAGTAATAAGTTGATGCTCTAGCATCCTGCAAAGGTGGCTGATGAGCTGGGATTTTTTTGGGGGGTTGGGGAGCCAGGGGCGAGTGGAGGTTTGTTATGGATTCTTGGATTTAAACCTATCTGATGTGTTTCACTTCACTGCAGCTCACATCCTTTGCTGGTGCTCAAATTGTCCTTGGTTGTCCATTGGGAGCCACATTCCAGGTGGCTCCTGGGTCCTTTGGGCATGTCCCCATTTTTCTTTGAGGACATTCTTGCTTTCAGACCCAACAAAATACTCCAGGCTCACCTTGGACTTCCCCTGTCCTGGACCTGAAATTGGCCACTTCTCCAAAGGGCCTGCTGCCTTTTCACGGGAAATGGTATTAGAAGTCAAGATCTGGGCAGGCACTATTTTAAACAGCTCGCTCTCGCTCTCTGTTGTTAAGCATATGTACTTGAATGTGTGTACGTTAAATCTGCCTTTGACAGTGACAGACAGCATAAGATTTGCCAGGTGGGGCTCATCCCCTTTTCTCCTCATACTTCCTCTCCCAGGCAGGAGCCCAAAATAAAATAACTTCCAGCCCTTTTCCAGGACATACTGTGCCCCTAGAAACCACATGAACTCATTTAATCATCATAAGATCCTTGGGAGGGTGGTGCTAGGACTCTACCCACTTTACAGATGTGGAAACTGAGACACAGAGTGGCTATGTGACTTCGCCTAGAATTCACAGCTAGGGCATGGCCAACCAGGGGTTTGAACCCAGGTGTTATGGGCTGAATTGTGTCCCCTCAAAGGCCATGTTGAAGTCCTAACTCTCCAGTACCTCAGAATGTGACCTGATTTGGAAATAGGGTGGTTGCAGATGGAATTAGTTAAATTAAGATGAGGACATCCTCATGATCCTGTACTTAGAAAATCCTGAAGTATCTACAACAAAGCTACTTGAACTAATGAGTTCAGCAAAGTGGCAGGATACAAGATCAACATGTAAAAATCAGTAATGTTTTTGTACACTAGAACTGAACAATCTGAGGAGGAAATCAGGAGGAAAATTCCATTTACAATAGCAACAAAAAGACTCAAATACCTAAGAACTAATTTAACCAAAGAAGTACAAGACCTATATGCAAAAAAATTACAAAACAATGCAAAAATAAATTAAAAGGGACCTAAACAAATGGAAAGACATTCCGTGTTCATGGATTGGAAGAATAAATATCGTGAAGATGTCAATCTTGCCCAAACTGATTTATAGATTCAATGCAATACCAATCAGAATCCCAACAGCTTACTTTACAGAATTAGAGAAGGCAATTACCAAATTCATTTGGAAGAGAAAGTGCACCTGAATAGCCAAAAGCATTCTTAAAAAGAAGAGCAGCATGGGAGGAATTTCACTGCCTGACCCTGAAACATATTACAAAGCTACAGTGGTCGAAACAGCATGATGGGGGGATATGGCCCAAATGGTTGGGTGTCCATCTCCCATAGGACCTCCCAGGAAAAATAAAAGAAAAATACAGAAGGCGCGTGGGCCGCCAGACCCCGCCAAGCCACGCAGCAAGATGATGACGTAACAGGAGGGAGAGTCAAGATGAGACACGCCAAAAAAACAGGAACTAAGGTGATGCAGGTGGTAGGATGCCTTTCTCCGAAATCGGAAGTTCCCAGGATGGAATCCCAGTGAAGACAGGAGGAGAAGGATGAGAGGAGAGGGCAGGAAACGGACACGGAGAGTTGCCCAGTGAATGGGCACAAAAAAACAGCAAAGAAACGGATGAGGAGGCGGGGTAAAAATGGATAAAAGTAAATAAATAAATAAATCTTAAAAAAAACAACAGCAGCATGGTACTGGCTTACAGATAGACACCTCGATCAGTGGAGCAGAATTGAGAATCCAGAAATAAACCTTCCCCTATACAGTTAACATTTTTTTTTTTTTTTTTTTTAAGATTTATTTATTTCTCCCCCTGCCCCTTGTTGTTTGTCACACTCACTGTCTGCTTTCTGTGTCCATTCTCTGTGTGCTCTTCTGTGTCTGCTTGTCCTCTCTTTAGGCTGCACTAGGAACTGATCCTGGGACCTTCCAGAGTGGGAGAATGGTGCTCAATCTCTTGCACCACCTCAGTTCCCTGGTCTGCTGCATTGCTTATTGTCTCTACTCTGTGTCTCTTTTTGTTGCGTCATCTTGCTGTGCCAGCTCTCCGTGCGGGCCAGCACTCCACGCAGGCTAGCTCTCCACCCGGACCAGCTTGCCTTTCACCAGGAGGCCCCGGGAAATGAACCCTGGACCTCCTTTATGGTAGACAGGAGCCCAGTTGCTTGAGCCACATCCGTTTCCTGTCAACTGGTTTTTGACAAACCTACCAAGTTAATGTTAACAGGACAAATCAGTCTCTTCAACAAATGGTGCTGGGACAACTGGATATCTATAACCAAAAGAATGAAAGAGGACCCTATCTCACTCCCTATACAAGAATCAACTCAAAATGGATCAAACACCTAAATATAAAAGCCAGGACCATAAAACTACTAGAAGAAAATGTAGGGAAGCATCTTCAAGACCTTGTAGTAGGTGGTTTCTCGGACCTTACATCCAAAGCATGTGCAACAAAAGAAAAAATAGATAAATGGGGCCTCCTCAAAATTAAACACTTTTGTGCCTCACAGACTTTGTTAAAAGGGTGAGAAAGCAGCCAACACAATGGGAGAAAATATTTGGAAATCACATGTCTGATAAAGATTTAATATCCCAGATATATAAAGAGATGTTACAACTCAACAATAAAAAGACAAACGACTTGAATAGACATTTCTCCAAAGAAGAAATATAAATGGCAAAAAAACACATGAAGAAATGCTCAACATCACTCATGATTAGGGAAATGCAAATCAAAACTACAATGAGATATCATTTCACACCTATCAGAATGGTCACTATGAAAAAGACAGAGAACTACAAGTGTTGGGGAGGATGTGGAGAGATAGGAACACTTCTTCACTGTTGGTGGGAATGCAGGATGGTACAACCACTATGGAGGACTGTTTGGCAGTTCCTAAAGAAGTTGAATATAGACTTGCCATGTGACCCTGCAATACCACTACTGGGTATATACCCAGAAGAACTGAGACCAGTGACACGAACAGACTTCTGCACATCGATGTTCATAGCCACATTATTCACCATTGCCAAAAGCTGGAAACAACCCAGGTGTCCATCAACAGATGAATGGATAAACAAACTGTGGTCTAGTCACACGATGGAATATTATGCAGCTGTAAGAAGAAATGAAGTCATAAAGCATATGGCAACATGGATGAAGCTGGAGGACATTATGTTGAGTGAAGCAGGCCAGATACAAAAGGACAAATACTGGGGACGATGTGGCTCAAACGGTTGGGCATCCATCTTCCATATGGAGGGATCTGGGTTTGATCTCCGGGACCTCCCGGTAAAAACAAACAAACAAACAAAAAAACAAAAGGACAAATACTGTATGAATGCATTACTATGAACCAAATACATTTTGTAACATATTGTATGATTTAAAATTTTTTTATATGTATCCAGTACATCTAATTGAGAAATGGATGTTTTTATTCAACTGTGTTTTCTTTTTAGTTTTTAATTGTTTATATTTTTAATTATTAAATGTACAAAATAATTTTTTTTTTTTTTAAAGATGAGGTCATCCTGGAGTTGGGAGGAGGCCCTAGTCCAACATGACCATTGTCCTCATAAGAAAACAAGAGGTAGAGAGCAGGCCACGTGAGGACGAGGCAGAGACTGGAGGGACACATTGACAAGCCAAGGAGTGCCGAAGATGGCCGGCAAACACCAGAAGCTAGAAAAGGCAAGAAAGGTTGCCAACTCCTTGATTTTAGACTTCTGCCTCCAGAACTGTGAGACAATAAATTTCTGTTGTTTTAAGCCATGAAATTTATGGTCCTCTGTTTTGGCCGTCCTAGGATACCCGTGCACCAGCTATGTTTCCTGAACCAGGGTTGCTACTCTGCAGATGCCCCCTAACGATGCAGGCCTTCTGTGTAAACGCACGAGATGGGACGGGATCTGGGGAAAAGTAGAGGGGGGCTGGGGGTACAGGTTGAGGGTTTGGAGTCCCACCACCTTGTGCTCACACGCCTTCACCCTCCCATTGGGCCCAGTTTAAAAACCAAATGATTTCAGAGTTCCCACTCACGGCACCTGGGAGCGAATCACGGCTGGGGGCCAGGTTTGAAATGCAGGTTCCTGGGCCCTACCCCAGACTCACTGAACAGAATGGCCAGGGCTGGGGCCAGGAATCTCCATGTGTCACCTGCACGATGACAGGTCCTTTAATGTGAGGAAAATTTGTGTGTTTTATGGAAAGGAAGACTAAGGCGGGGGGAGAAAACAGGTGAGATCCCACAGGGACTGGAACCCCAGTTTTTTGAGACCCAGGCCCAGGCTGGAGTGGAAACCCAGATCCCCTACCCCCACCCATCCGGCAGTGGGGGCTGGGTCCTTACGGCGTGTTGAGCACCAGGCGGTCCCACTGCCCCTTAACGTCGTCATCCTCGGGCTGCTCCGTGATGTAGAGGCCATCGAACTCCAGCTTCCGGGCCAGCTCCTTCTCCCGTTTAAAGATCACCAGGGGCACCTAGAGTGTGGAGGGGGCAGGCGTCAGGCCCCGTGGGGAGACCACGGCCTCAGCAGGAGCCACGAGGTCTTGCTGGAGCCCATGTGAAACCCTACATCAGAGGAGCATTCCCAGAGGGCTCAGGGCTGGGATGGGGGAAGGACGGGGGCCATGGGGGCCCGAGGTGGTGCAGCCTGGAGCTTCTGAAGGAGGGAGGAGCAAACTCAGACATTAAAGATGTGGGAAACCGAGGCAGGTGGGAGTGGTTGGGAGTGGGGCAAAGCATCCGAGGCCGAGGCAGGAACGCCCTGTTCATCCAGTAGTAAAGTGTCAAGATTCTTACAGCCAGACCTCATGGTGCCCAAGCTGAAGCCCTCCTAATGCCTTACAGGGCATCGCAGACCTCAGGCATATCGGGTGTCAGCACCCACATCCTCTGTTAGTACCCTCATTACATCTGAGACCCCACCGATGCCCACAGGTCTTAATTCCCCAGCTGTCCTGCGTGCAGAAAATCAACATTCCCAGGGACCAGTTGGCCTTGCCGTGCAGAAATGAACAGTGACCCGCACGTGGCAGGGGTCACCCAGGACCCCCAGCTCCTCAGCCAGGGCCAAGGCAGGTCCCGGCTAGACGTGCTTCTTGCTGAAGACCCCAGGCCCGTGGGCCCCAGCCCACCTTGAGGCAGTTGTAGCCAATGATGCAGAGGAAGGCCACGAGGGTGTGCAGTAGGCTCAGGCAGCGCAGGGCCGGCTCCATGTAGCCCGTGCTCTCCTCCAGGAAGTAGTACACCATGTTCTCGTCCTCGTCACCCTCCGTCTCCT
This sequence comes from Tolypeutes matacus, assembly GCA_026826555.1. Classification (NCBI taxonomy): domain Eukaryota; kingdom Metazoa; phylum Chordata; class Mammalia; order Cingulata; family Chlamyphoridae; genus Tolypeutes; species Tolypeutes matacus. The sequence continues at coordinate 10,680,449 of JAKSZT010054134.1, forward strand.
CGCCCGCCCCGGAGCCGCCGCCTGACCCTGCGCCTGACAGGTCTCCTGCCGCTGAGCCCTCCAGGTCATCCTCACCTGGTGGAGAGTCTGAGACCTGAAAAAGGGGTGTGCAGAGGTCAGGTGTGTGTGGGGGCAACCTGGGTATTCTGGCGCCTGGTCTGTCACACCTGTGACCTACTAACAAAATGAACAGCCTCGGGGACCGAGGTTGAACTGGGACCCCATCAGATACGATCTTGGAAGGGCTGTCAATCAAGATGGAGAGGCAGGCCTAGGACCCTAGCTAGCCAATCAGACTCTGTCCTGGGAGTTTGACTACTCAGCTGAATGACCAGAGGGAAACGGTTGATTCCACACCATGGTGGAGCCCTAAGACTAGCCACTAATATTAATACTCCTACGATGACTACTAGTAGCTAACATTTACACAGCATTTTCTCTATACCTGGTTCAGTTTTTTTTTTTTTTTTTTTTTTTTTAACCTGGTTCAGTTTTAAGCACTTTATGCATGTTCATTCTCTTTTTTTTTTTTTTTTTTAAGATTTTATTTATTTATTCATTTATCCCCCCCCTTGCTGCTTGTGCTCGCTGGGTCAGCTAACCACGCCGTGCGGGCGGGCTTGCCTTCACCAGGAGGCCCCGGGAACTGAACCCGGGGCTTCCCATATGATAAACGGGAGCCCCACTGATTGAGCCACAGCCGCTTCCCTGTTCATTCTCTTTTAATCCCCACAACTTTAAGAGGCACTGTTGTTATCCCCTATTTTATGGTTGAGGAAATGGAAGCACAGAAATATCAAGCACCTTACCTAACATCACACAGTCAATGAGTGGTGAAGCCAGGATTGGATCCCACAGAACCCCTGCTTTGCTCACTCTGCTAGTCTGCTTCTCTGTCCTGTTACTTAGACCCCTGGCATGACCCCAAGGCCCCTTCATCCTTTCAGGAGGCCTGGTTCTTAACCCTTTCCTTCCATTCTATGAGCTGCCCATTTCTTCCTCCCCACAAATATTCATCCTGAGTGAAAGCAACCAGGCTTAACCAAATCTCTGGGCACTGCAGAGAGGTGCAAGCATGTCCCCAGGGCACAGGGCAGGCAAGTGGCAGAGCTGGGCATGGAACCCAGATCTAGCACCCTGCTCTAACTCTCAAAGGCACTTGGGCCTCTGTCCCAGATGGGCCCAGGCACCCACACTCACCCTCACAGAGGGCCCCAGGGTCCAGATGTCCAGCCCAAGCCCTCCGAGGAACCCCACGCCCAACACCTTCACTGCAGGGGCCCTGGGAGCCTGCGGGGGGGGGGGCTGAGCCTCCCGCCCCACAGCCATGGTCAGGCCCGACCCTCCTGGTTGCTCACAACCAGCACCTTGTAAAACAGCAAGATGAAGTTGATAGCAAATGCCAAGAAGAGGGCAAGGAATCGCAGGGTGTAGAAGTTCCGGGAGAGGTAGTTCTAAGATGAGGAGAGAAAGAGAAAGAGAAAGCTCACAGTCTAGCCTTTTCCCCGGAGAACCCATCCCATCATTTGCCCACAGGTGAAGCACCTGGGTCGTCAACACCTGATCCTACAGCCTCCTATTTATTTAGTGCTTACTGTATGCCAAGACCTGGGCTAAGAGCTTTATAATGCATGAATGTGTTTAATTCTCATCACAAACCCAAGAATTCGGTACTGCCATAATTCTCACTTTACAGATGAGGAAACTGAGGCTCAGGGAAGGGGACTTCTTGTCCAAGGCCACAAAGCTGGGAAGTAGCATAGCTGGGACCTGAACCCAGGCCATCAGGCTCCAGCATCCACTCTCCCAAGAACTCTTCTATGCTGCTCCCCATGTGGTTACCCTGCCGTTTCTGCCATGTCTTTCCTTCCTCTTCTTCTCTCCACCTTTCCCTCCACCTCTCATTCTGCCCATGAATTCCCACTGAACTACCTTCTATCCATCCCCCGTATCAGGATGGCCTGGAGAGGAGCCAGGACAGACAGGGCCCTGGTCCTATTCTCCCAAACGCCCTCCCTTCTTAGGCTGGATGAGGAGGTGAGTTCTTCCGCAGGAACGGGGAGGGCTCAAGCCCCCCCCCCCCCAGAGAGGAGTTGGAGCTGGTGTGGGCCCAGGCCTGAAGGCCAAGAACCGAGAAGTGGGCCACAGTGGGAGGAGCACAGCCAGGGCCTCAGCTGGACTTAGCTGAGCCTGGGGTGGAAGGCCAAGGCAGGTGGTCTAGGAGGAGCAAAGGTGTGGAGGCTGGGACGAGGCCCGTGAGGAAGGGGCTGGTGAGGAGCCAAGGAAGGGCCATCTGAAAATGCTGCCACGCGCCCAGGTCCTGGCTCTGTCTGGGGACTTCTCTGCCCAGCCCTGGTTCCTCTCAGAGCTGAGCCTGGCATGGGTGGAACTCAAGAACAGTGTAGAGAGGCGAAGTGAGTGACAATGCCAGGGCCTCCCTGGGGCAGGAAGTTTCAGCGTGCCCTTGCTGGGCCCTCACCAAAAACTTCACCCTCTGCACTTCCAGTTCTTCCCAGAATTCCACGCCTGCACCTCTGGCTTCCTCCTTCTTTGGAGGGGTTGGGGAAGGCGCTGTCTTCTTGGGAGGCTCTGGTGGGGGTCCGGGGACTTCTTCCTTCTCTCCATTTTCAGTACTGCGGGGCGGGACACAGAGAGCAGTCAGGAGGTGCCTAGGCCATTCATTCATTCAAAACCTTGTCCTGGGTTTTTCACCCTGTGTTTGGCCCAGGGCTGGGTGGTGCTGGAGACACAGGGTGATGACACAGCCCCCAGCCCTGTTCTCAGGAGGCTCCAGGCCAGGGGAGAGAGAGAGACTCATCGGCAGGCAGCGATGGCTCTGAGTGTCAGGGGAGTGTGGGAGCCCACAGGAGATACCCCTTCAATTTAGGGGTGTATGTGTGTCAAGGTAGGCTTCCTGGAGGAGACGTGTGAGCCGGGACGGAAAGCAGGAGGAAGACTTGGGTGAAGCATGGGGGAAAGTGTTCCAGACAGAGGGACCTGGGTTTCAGAAGAGAACATTCCCTTATCTGTTCCCTTTCCTGAGCCCCTCCTCTGTGCCCAGCCCTGGGCTGTGTGATGCTGACAACACAGGGTGACCAGGACAGCCTCGTGCCCGGACCCCTGGGGACTCCCAGGCCAAGGGACAGAAGCTGGGCTCCTTATGCCCCAAGGCCACTCACTCGGCTTTCTCGGGCTCCGGCTCCGGCTTGGGCTCTGGAGGCAGCTCCTCCTCCTCCTCTCCATCCACCTGGGGGCAGGGCAAGCATCAGGCCCACCCCCACCCCAAGCCCTTCTCAGGGCTGGCCTGCCTCTTCCTCTCTGTTGCCCTTTCTATTTATTTCCTCTGAGTAATCGAAACTTTACACCCCTCACCCCACCAGAAAGAAGAGGGATTACCATTCCCATTTTACAGAGAGGAAACTGAGGCTGAGAGGTCAGGTGCCCTGCCCCAAGCACTGTACAGGGTCAGGCCAACTTCAAGTAGCGCTGTTCACCCCAAGGCTTCCCATCACCTTGGCAACCCACACCCCACCATGACCAAGGGCCTGAGGATGCTCTGGGGGCCTCTTTCACATGGGCTACTTAGTCTCCCACGACCTTGTGTGTCGTTTTAGTTCTTGGTCCCTTTATCACTTTATTACCGTTTCTGGCTCTCTATCCCTCTTTCTCCCAGCATCGCTGCCTGAGAACTTCCCTCCAGTCTCTCTGCCTGCTCTCCGCTCTTTCTTGGTGCGTTTTTCTCCTCCTGTCTCTATGCCTCGACGGTTGTGTCTCTAGGTCCTCAGAGCCTATCTCGAAGGCTCTCTCTCCTCCCTCTCTGTGCATTCCGCCTCCCCTTCCCCTGCCCAGTCTCTGAGTCTCTCCCCCTCTTTCCCCCCACCCCTCCGTCCCCAATCTTCCTCCAGGACTCTGAAGCCCGCCCTCTCACCACCAGTTTCCTCTTGAGAATGGGGGAGCCCTCGGGCGTGGGCGGCTCCGCCGGCGTCGTGTCGCCCATGTCGCCGAGGCCGCCGGCCCCATCGTGCCGGAAGGGGCCCCCCTCGGCCACGGCCACGGTCCCGTCGGCGCCGCCAGGGCCGGCCTCCTGCTCCGCCGCCTCCTCGTCCCCCGCGCCTTCGGCGGCGTCGCCCGCGCCCTCGCCTGCACCCTCGCCGTCCGCGTCGACGCCGGGTCCGGCCAGCTGCTCGCCGTGCACCTCGTCGCCCGTGGGGTCGGGCATGCCCGCCAGCAGCTCGGTCACCGTCACCTTCTTGGCCCCCTCCACGAGGCCGCCGCCGAAGAGCGAGCGCCAGAGCAGGCGCAGCGCGCCCGTGGCCGCCCCCGCGGCCGCCGCCCCGACGTGCGCCGCCGCGGCCCAGAGCAGCGCGGCCAGGATCGCCGCCGCCTCGCGCGCAGTCAGCCGCC
>JAKSZT010054134.1:10685252-10754125 GCA_026826555.1 Tolypeutes matacus
TGACTTTGATTTAATACTCTGGGCCTTAGTTTCCCCCTCCTTATAGTGGGGATAATAAGGGGGCCTACGTTTGAGGATTGTTGCAAGGATGAAATGAGTTAAGAGGTGCTGAGAAGTTGGAATGGCAGGTGGTGGTACCTAAGAGATACTCTACAGGTTTGCTGTGATTAGTGCACAGCTGCAGCAGTGCCGGAATTCCACGTGGGCTTATGTGGAGAGTGGATGCTCATGGGAAGTGGGAACCAGAAGGGGTGAGCAGGAGGAAGTGAGCCTTTGGAGGATGGACACTGAAGGGGAGACTGTGCAGGTGGGGAGCACGTGACTACAGAAGGTGGGGGAAGGGTGGTGGTTCTCCCACAGCAAGTTCAGAAATGAGTGTAAGAGGCAGCATTGAACAGGGGCTTTCTGCACATGTGGGCATGTGCAGACATTGCTGGTGTAAGAGTGCAAGGATGGTGCAACCCCAATTGGGCCAGATAGTGGTAAGTGTGCAACAGGGACACGGATTGTGTGAAAGAGCTTGTGGAGTATGGGGGGGGCATCAGGGATCAGGGCGCCAGGTGTGAGGAGGGCGTGGTGGAATGGGAGGGTGTAGGGAAGGTGTGGCTATCGGGGCTCAGTGTACATGGGGACATGGGGGGTGAGTGTGAGAGGGGCCTGCAAGTTGTCCAGCCAGTGTGTGAGGTGGGAATGAGTGTGTCTGGGGGACACAGGAGTCAGTGTAAGAGGGCCCAGAACATAGTCCAGGTGTTTGTGAGTCATTGGGGAGACACGAGGGGCTCAGTTGTTGAGGAGGTGATGGGTGTGCAAGCCTCATGGGCTACAAGTATGAGGTGGGAGGGGGTGTGCAAGAACATGGAGGAGTGTGTGCACATGTATGGTGACATTGGAGGAACAAATGGTAAGTGTGAGTGCAAGGGGCATGCAAGGGGATGCAGGCTTGTGCAAGGTGTGTGGGCATGAGGGCCACCAGGGAGACGGATGCAGCGCTGAGGCTGTGTGGGGGCATCTGGGGAGTACAAGAGAACAAGGGATGGAAGCTAAGTGTGTGAGGTGAGCAGAGGGTGTGCCAGGGCCACGTGAGTGTACTCGTGGGGCAAGTGAGCATGAGGGGGGTGTCTAAGCACTTGCGGGCCAAGCATTTGAGGGGGCTGAGGCAGGGCACATGAGGCTAGGGAGGAGGCTCCAAGCATCTCAGGACACGTGGGTGCCCTGGGAGCACTGAGAGGATGGTCCTAGCATGAAGGCAGACCTGCACCTGTGGATGGTGGGTGAGTGAGGGGTGGACAACCACATGGCATGTCAGGGGTGCAGGGGGGCACACCGAAATTCTTAGGGTGATTGTGCAAAAGGCATGCACCCACATGAGGGCTTACAATGAGTGGAGGGGGCATGGTGTGCTAGACCCTCAGAAGGGGTGACTGGCGAGGGATGGGCCAGCAGGCCAGGGCACGCCGGAGCCCACAAGGTGAGTGTGCAAAGGAGTGGAGCCAGAACCAAGAGGGGGCACACCAGTGGCTGCTGGAAGGTGAACAAGAGATTTACAACCATGTGGGTCCAAGCACGTAAGAGTGTGAGGGTGTTGGCATCAGGGCTATAAGGGCACACACAGGCTGTGGGTGCAAGGGGTAGGAATGGCGTGGGAGCAGCCACAGGGGGGGCACGCCCGGCACTGCTGCATGTGGAACAGGTGTTCAGCTACCGTGGGCCAAGTGTGCAAGAGGTGGGCGTGGGAGGGCCAGGGGTGTGCAAAGCATACACAGCCCCACGTGGGCCTAAGTGTGCCAGAAGTGGGCACGGGCATGTCTGGAAGCCCCGGGAAGTGAGCATGCACGTGCGCCGACCTGGGGCATCTCCCACTGGGCACGGTTGGTCTCGGAGATCTCGAAGTAGATGCGCTCGATGCGGCGCGAGGCGCCCATGATCTCGATGCGGCCCAGGTAGGGCCGGAAGTACTCGAGGATGCTCTCGGCCAGCTCGAGGAAGGTGCGCAGGCGCGGGTCGTGCGGCACGTGCTCCGACAGGTTGGTCAGCAGCACCGCCACGTTGAAGCCGATGTCGCGGGCTGGCTCCTGGAAGCGGCTGGCGAACTCCTCGCAGTCGATCATCTCGTTCTCGTCGGCCTCGGAGCAGGAAAGCAGGAACTGGATTTCCGGGCCCGAGAACTGCTTTTGGCTGTCCATGGCCTGGGGGGTGGGCAGAGGCAGGCAGGGGAGGTCAGCCGGGGGCCTGCGGAGCCTCTGTAATTTTTTTTTTTTTTTTTTTTTTTTTTCCCCTCCCAGAAGGTACCGATGAGCAAACTGAGACCTTGTACATGGGAAGCAGGCGCTCAACCACTTGAGCTATATCTGCCACCTGTGCTTTTCTTAACATAACTATGGACTTTTCATAAAGATAGAAGAGTCCGGAATCTCATAACCAGCAAGGCTGACACCCAGTCGGTGGCACGGGTAAGGTTGTACGAGCCATTAAAATACTGGAATGCTGCGTTTCCACGAAGCTGAGCTGCCCCCACTGTAAGATGCATTCCATTTTCAGAGATGATAAAAGGTGAAAAATGTGCCTCTAAGAATTGAGGAAAGTTGGTTCTTTTCTAACAACTGGTAAAGAGACACCACCCAAGCTCTCCAAGTGCCATCCTGGTGTGCCCCTCCAGATCTGCTCTCCCTCCACCTCGTGATAAGCCTGAGGTCTGCACCAGGGGCTCTGTGCTCTGGCTTCCTGCCAGTGGGGTCCATCCATTTGGGATCAGGGAGAAAGAGGAGAGTGGACTTGTGGTATTTGTCTCCCTGGCTTCCTTCCTGTGTTGGCCGTATCCCTCTCTCAAAGGTCACAGCTTCAGCACAGTCCTCTCTGCAAAGCCCCTTCTGTCTCTGAGTTGGGTAACTTTTTCCTCCAGGCCAGTACCCTCCAGTCTAGAGAGAGAAACAGCTCCCAGCATTTTGTTAACCCGGGAGGGCTGCACAGCCCCAGTGGCTTCCCTCCACCCTGCCTGCCCACTGCTTTGTAAACACTGCCTTGAGTCAACGCTCTTTAACTCATCCAGCTGCATGTGCTGTTTTCTGCAGGGACTCAAATACACCCCACTGCCTCAGCCCCTTCCCCAGTTCCCCTCTTATCCCCCCCACCACCATGTCTAGCAACTAATTAATTGACACCTGGCACAGCGGAAGCCTCTGAATATCATCTGGGGACAGTGACGCCCCCACACCCAGAATTAGCAAATACTCATCATGGCATTTTTCAAACACTCTGTTTCTTAAGACCTACGACATTACAGGTATGTAGAGCAAATGTGGCAACATGTTAAAATCGGTGGATCTGGGTGGGGGACATGTTGGAATTCTCTGTGAGGGTTTTGTATTATTTTTGCATATTTTTTTGCAACTGTTCCATAAGTTTGAAATTATTTCAGAACAAAAGTTTAAGGAAAAAACTATGGGTATGATTGAAGCTTCTGTGTATCCTTCCTTTGCCCCATTTTCTCCCACCCTCCCCAGAATGTGTTAGTACTGCTACTTCTGACACCCAGTCATCTATCCACAAACAATATACAGAATCATTCTGTGCATTTTTAAAGTTAGAGCACTGCTATGAAAATCATGTAATTTTAAACTTTTTTTTTTTTTTTAAGATTTTTGTTTATTTGTCCCCCCCTTGCTGCTGCTGCTCGCTGTGTCTGTTAGCTTTATGTTTTTCTGTGTCTGCTTGTTTCTCTTTTGTTGCGTCATCTTGCTGAGCCAGCTCACCACACCACGCGGGCCATCAACACACCGCACCGCGTGGGCTGGCTGCCTCCACCAGGAGGCCCCAGGAATCGAACCCAGGGCCTCCCATATGGCAAACGGGAGCCCAACCAATTGAGCCACAGCCGCTTCCCTTAAACTTGTTTTTTTCACTCAGTTGTATGCTTTCAAGATCCATCCACAGCAAATGGACACAGCAAGCACAAGCAGCAAGGGGGGGGGGATAAATAAATAAATAAAATCTTTAAAAAGATCCATCCATGTTATGTCTATAGATCAAATACAATCATTTTCATTGCCATATAGTATTCCTCTTTATAAATATAACACTATTTTCTTGATGGTTTCCAGGTTTTCACTTTACAGACACTGGTTATTGGACATTCTTTTGCTGATCTCCTTAGCATTTTTGCAAGAGGTTCCCTAGGGCAATTTTTCAAATGTTTTCGATTGCAACTAGCAGTAAGAATGTATTTTACAATGTGACTCAAAAAATACACTCATATAACAAAAAGAATAGTTTCATGACACATTTCTGATTTTTACTATGCAATGTACTCTATAATATTCTATTTAATTTTTAAAGATGTTGGTCATGACTTACTAATTTCATGACCGACAGATGAACAGTGACACCTAGTTTGAAAAATGTTGCTGTTGGGTATGAAAAGAAGCGAAATTTCTGACTCTATAAAATGCTTTGTAAAAGTCAAGAATTTTGCAAAATGCTTTCTATATGAGTAACATGCTCTGCAAATCATAAAGGGCTCTAGAAACCGCAGAGCATGGAGACAAGATCACACAGGAACTCCTCACTTTCTACTCTTGCTCCACCAACCTGCCTTTCCTCCCATATGATGCAGTGTGACACTGCCCTTTTCAAAAAGCTCACCCCTCCACGGGGGCCCGGTTCCCCATTCCCTTCATGCACTCTTGGACTCTGCTCTTGTGATTTACTGCTTTCTCTTTGGCATCGTCCATTTGTCAACCCGTTTCTTTGGAAATATCTTCTTCTCTGACTGTTGTCAATTTCCTGGAGTCTCCTGCTCTTCCAGACATCTAATATTGTGGGGGGGAGCGGGGGGGCGGGGAAGGGGGCCAGGGCTAAATTCCACATGCCCTTCTTTTTTTCCCTTTTATTTGTATTTTTTTTCCACATGCCCTTCTTGAGATAAACATTTTCCATGAATATATCATTGAGACCCAAAGCTCTGAAAGCCATCCTAAGTCAGTGATTGCCAAGACTACATCCCCAGCCCTGACTGCTGCCCCAGAATCAAGACACTTACTAGCTGAGCCCCAACCTGACATCTCTTTGTGGACGTCTAATGGGTACTCTAAATTAGAAACAGCCAAAACTGAGTTCTTGATTTCTACTTCAAAACCTCTCCTCCTACAGTCTTACCCATCTTGGGAATAGCATCACCACCCACCCAAGTGCTTATGCTAAAATCTCTGAGTCATCCTTGATTCCTTTCTTTTATTTCACCACCCACACCTTATCATCAAACCTGGTCGCTCTGCTTTCAAAATAGATCCAGGACCCACACACTTCTGCCCCCCTCCAAGCTATACCTTGGTCCTGTCCATCCTCTCTCCTGCCTGGACCATCCCAGCAGCTTCCTCACTGGTCTTCCTGCTCCCACCCCTGTTCCCCACCCACAAGCCATATCCCATTTCTCCCCTGCTGAGAAGCCTCCCTTGGTTCCTCTCACTCGTGTTAAAAGCCAAGTCCTTCCTACAGCCAACCAGACTGTGCATGATCTGCACCCCCTGACTTTATTTCTCTTCTCCAGCCACACTGGCCTCCTTTCTGTCCCTCAGGTTCCCACTTTTCAGCCTTTACATTTACTGTCCCCTTTGCCTGGGATGCCCCCACCCTCTCCCACCATGGTGCCTTCACATCTTTCGGCTCTAGCTGAAATGTGCCCTCCTCCTCTCTCTGACCACCCAGTTTACAGGGGATTCTCCACCCCTGCCTTCTCTAGCATACCATTCTGGTCACATATTATAGCCTGAAACATTTTTGTTTATTTAATAGTTATTTCTTGGGAAGCGGCTGTGGCTCAATCAGTAGGGCTCCCGTTTACCATGTGGGAGGCCCCAGGTTCGGTTCCCGGGGCCTCCTGGTGAAGGCGAGCCCACCTGCGTGGCGTGGTTGGCTGACCCAGCGAGCACAGGCAGCAAGGGGGGGATGAATGAATAAATAAATAAAATCTTAAAAAAAAAAAAAATAGTTATTTCTTTTCATCTATCCCTTCCCACGGGACCATCGGTTCCTCGAGAGTGCAGGTCTCTGTCTGATTTGTTCACTGCTGTACCCTCAGCGCTAGAGTGGTGCCTGGCACCCAGTAGGTGCTGGATTCATATTTGTCAAGCGAAGGAAGCATTCTGAAAACTGAGAAGAGTCTTTAACTTTATTACCCTTTTTGAAAATTAAAAAGTCCTTTTTTTTTTTTTTTCTTTAAAAAACACAACCCCTGGGAAATGGATGTGGCTCAAGAGTTTCGGCGTCCATCTACCATATGGAGAGACCAGGGTTCGATCCCTGGTACCTCCCGGTAAAAAAAAAAAAAAAAGATACAACCCTGAACATGCCTTCTAGGACTTAAAGAAACTGAAAAGCGTGTTGTAAAATACAGCTGTGTATTTATACAAAGATTTATAAAGAATTTGTGAAACCACATGAGGCTTTGTAAATGTACAAGCATTTAGAAAGGAGAATATCACCATTTTGCAATCATCCAAGAACTAATGTGTCCGGGCGCTGAAGAGCAACGGCCACTGACATAAGGACAAACACCGGGACAGGATGTGCCTCCTGATGGACACACACAGCACCACATAGAAAGGTTCTGGTAAAGAACACCCCAAGCCTGAATCTGATCAAGCCTCTCGGCCTAAATTCCAGTTCACAGGAAACACAGGGGACAGAAGAACATGCTGAATGACACTGCAAGGATGCTCAGCCAGATCCAGCTGTGGGCAATGCTACAGCTAGGACAACACGAAAGCCCCACAGGACTACTGAGCATTTGAAATGTGACTGGTGCAGAGCGAGATGTGCTGGAAGTGTAAAATACACATGCATTCTAAAGATTTAGTATGAGAAGAAAGAATGCAATATATCTAATTAATATTTTTTATATATTACATGGTGAAATAATATTTTGGATATACTAGGTTAAATAAAATATATTGTTAAAATTATTTTCGCTTGTTTTTACTTTTTTAAACATGGTCACTAGAACTTTTTAATTATAATGTGGCTCATATATTTCTGTGGGACAGCACTGCTCTGCAGGACCAACAACTTGGCCTTCAGTTGGTAAATTACAGGGAAAAGAAAAAGCAATGAAGGAAACAATAGCTTAAAGGAGATTTAAAGAAATAGTAACCATAGGTGTAACATGGGGCATTTTTGGGACATTGGAATTTTTCTGCATGATATAGCAATGATGGATATAAGCCGTTATATATTTTGTCCAAACCTATAAAATTGTGCCGTGCAAAGTATAAACCATAATGTAAACTATAGGCCATGGTAAAGTAGCAATGCTTCAATATGTGTTCATCAGTTGTAACAAACATACCGCACTAATGAAAGATGTTAATGGGGGAACATGTAGGAGGGGGAGGAGGGGGGGTATATAGGAAGCTCCTTTATTTTAGATGTAACAGTTATGTAATCTAAAGCTCCTTTAAAAATAAAGGGAAAAAATGCTGAAAAAAAAAAAAAAAAAGAAGAGGAATAGTAACCAACTGCAATGGGTGGACCTTGTTTGCATCATAATTCAAAGAAACTACCAAAAATTGTACACGACAATTTTTATTATGAGATATTTGAAAATTTGAACACTGACTAGTATTTGATGATTTTAAGGAACTGTGAGTTTTGTTTTTATTGTTTTGTTTTTGGCTAGGAGTGATGATGGATTATGGTTTGTTAAATAAAAGGGAAGTCTTTTCAGACCACATATTGTATGATTCCATTTACATGACGTGTCCAGAATAGGCAAATCTACAGAGACAGAGTATATTAGTGGTTGCCTAGGGCGGCGGGGCGGGGTGGGGAATGAGAAGTGACTGCTAACAGGTATGGAGTTTCTGTTTTGGTGTGATGAAAATGTTCTAAAGTAAGATTGCAGTAATGGTTACTCAACTCTGTGACTGTACTAAAAACCACTGAACTATACTTCTTCAGTGGGTGTATTTTGAGGTATTTGAATTACAGCTTGATAAAAATGTTTAAAAAAGGAAGTCTTTTACTTTAGACATACATGCCAAAATATTTATAGATGGGAAAAAATAAAGAAAACCTCAAAAACAGTTTACTGACTAGGAATAAACCAGTAGCCTAAAATTTGTTTTGACCAACAGACAGGGCTTTCCTAACTATGGTAGATGTTTTGGAATCTGCAAACTACTTCATCAGTGGAGACCATGCTTTGTAAAAACTGTCAGAACTCTGTCAACTCTGAAGAATTTGGGAAACGATAAAGCAATACTATATTTTTTCTATGCAGATTTACATATAAGTGGAAATGCAGAAAAACCTCTGGAGGGGTATACCCTAAATGGGTAACAGTGGCAGCTTTTGGAGAGGTGAGATGAGAACAGGATCAGGAGTACGAGCCAAAGGTGACCTTAATCAAACATATAAAGTCTGAATTTTTTACAAGAGGAATATATTCTGCTTTTACCTATATAGTTCAAAATTAATGAAATACTTAAAATTCATTTCTACATAAAAATCAAGGATTCTGCATGGCTGAACAGCACCATAAGTAAAAAGACAAATGATGGAATGGAATGGGAAAAATCATTGCAAATCCTACCGCTAACAAAGGACTAATTGGCCTAATATATAAAGAGCACCCAGAAATCAAGAAGAAAAGTATCAATATCCCAGTAGAAAAATATGCCAAAGACACGATTAGTTCAAAGTAATACAAAAAGAAATAGCATGCAGAAGTGCTTAATTGCATTCATAACAGAGAAATGCAAATTAAAACTGCACCACAGGGGAGTGGATGTGGGTCAAGCAGTTGGGTGCCCGCCTCCCATATGGGAGGTCCTGGGTTTGGTTCCTAGTGCCTCCCAAAGAGGACGAGCAGACATAACGAGCAGAGATAACAAGCAGACAGAGTAAGCAGACAGATGATGTAGCCATCTCAGGGTGGGGGGAATAAATAAATATTTAAAAAACAACAGCAACAACAAACTGCACCACAATACCATTTTTCACCTACTGAATTGGCAAAAATCCAAAAATTTGACACTGTGGTCTGATGGTGAGGCTGTGGGAAAAAAGCCATTCTCATACATTGTTAATGAGAGGGGGAAATGGAGGGCAATACCTGTCCAAGGGCAAATAAATTTACCCTTTAGCGCAGTAAATGTATTTAGCCCTTTAGCCCACTCCTGGGGTATTTATCATTCGCCAGAACTGCACATGTACAGAATGACATGTACTGCCACAAGCATTGCTAGTGGCCCACTTAGTTCCATCTGCTGAAAATCTGCAGAAATACATGAACAAATTTACATGTACAAGTACAAATTTACAACATCACCCTTGGTCAGTGCACAACTTGCACAACAATACATGGCAGCCCTGACTGCAGCATGAGTTGTGATAGCAAAAGATTGGGAGCAAAACAAGTATCTGTCAGCAGGAACTAGTCAAATAAACCATAATATATACACAAAATGGAATACTGAGCATCTGTAAAAAAGAATGAAGAAACTCCCTGTATCTGCAGAATATGTTGTTAAGTGAGAAAAAGCAAGATTGAACAGTGTATGTCGTGCATGACTAGTTGTTTAAGGAAGGGGGAAAATAACAGTATCTGTTCATATTTGCATGGAAAAAATAAAAAGAAACTAATAAAAGTGATTGCTCAGCAGCTCTTTTTCCTGGAGGTGGAAGGCTCAGGGATAAGGATATTTAAGAGGCAGAGAGGGACTGGCTGGAGAGGTGGGGGTCCGGGGAGTGAGCTGCACAGGTGTCCCAGGAAGCAGGGTTTGGGGTGGGGGGATGGAAGATGGCCGACTACAGCAAATGCTAATAAGATAAGTCAGAGGAGAGACTGAACAGCAAAGAAGTCACTGGTGATCTTGGGCGGGATAGTTGCGGAAGAGTGACAGGAACAGAAGAAAGCAAGTCCTGATCCAGGGAAGGAGCAGGGCATGAGAAAGCAGAGTGTGCAGGGACAGACAGTCCTTGGGACGTGTGACTGAGAAGGAGGAAGAGTGGTAGGGAGGCCGTCAGAGGACAACTGGGAGGCCTGGGGCACTTTATTTTTTAACTCAGGGGACACTTGAATTTATTTAAATCTTGATGGACAATAATGAGTGCAACCCATAAAATAAAACAGGAGCCCACGAGTCCACACTGTTAATGGACTAATGAATAAATAAATGGGGGAGAAGGGAAAAACTCTTCCTTGCAGTGGAATGCCAGCTAAGCAAGCTGAAGGTCCGGTGAAACTGGAAAATCACCATTTGGCAACCACCAGAGCCATAATCGTGTCAGCCAAGAATCATCAGTGGATGTTAAACTGAGAGGGTGATAAGGGAATTCTGCACAATTGCATGATTGTTCTGTAAGTTCACAACTTTTCTAATAAAATATATATTAAAAAAAAAAAAAACAACTTAGAGGGTGAGCAGGATGCTTATAGGCTCAAAGTCTGTCCTCACAAGATGCTTATTAATTATGAAGAGAATAAGAGTAACTTCAGTGGAGACTCTGTTAACCTCAACCACGTGGCCTCGGTGACCTCAACAGCGCCTGGAAGAACCGACTTGGCACCGTGGGCCTCCTCAAATGAGGGCTGAGAAGGACACTGCCTCGTTTCTGTGCTATTCTGCCAAAGATGTGTGACCTGAATCTAATCATGAGGACAACTCGGGGGGGGGGAACCCCACACTGAGGGGCATTCTACAAAATAACTCACCTGAATTCTTCAAAAACACCAAGGTCGTGAAACCCAAAGACAGACCGAGGAACAGTTCCAGACTGAAGGGGACTAAAGAGTGAGGATACCTAAGCAATCCTCACTCTTTAGTGCAATTCCTAAGCCTGAGTCAGATCATTGACAGGGAAAACGTTTTCTTCAATGAGTGCAAATTGATTAGAGAGCAGCATTGGTAGCAGTGTTCATTTCTTCATTTGCGTAAGTATCCTGGAGGTTATATAGAATGAACTTGCTCTCAGGAGGTACACGCTGAAGTACAAGGGAGGTGAAGGGAATTGTGATAAAACAAAGATGGCAATCTGGGGGAAGAGTATTCAGAAATGCTATCTACTTATTCTTGCAACTTTTGTGTGAGCCTGAAATCATTTCAAGATAAAAAGCTACAACACTGCTGATAAAGAAGATCTGGCAGTAATAAGAGCAGCTAGCATCTCTTGAACTCTCACAGTCTTCCAGAACTGTCCATCCTTACAGCTGCCCTGTGAGGCAGGAACAGAGAAGGAGACCGAGGCCCTGAGATGGAGACAACTTGCCCAGGGTCATGTAGGAAGAGAAAGAGGTCAGAGCCAGGACGGGAAGGGTTGACAGAGGAGGGGTAAGTGCATTCCTGGAGAAAGCTGGTTCTCAACTCCCTCCTAACAGCCTCGCTATTTAGACCTGTAATGACCTGGTTAGTGACCACCTTCCCCAGTAGACTAGAAGTCCCATGGGGGGAGGGACTGTGTCTGTTTTCGTAATTGCTGCATCCACAGTGCCAGCACAGGACCCAGCACAGAGAAGAAACCCAGTAAGTGTTTGTTGATTGAATAACTGATCCTTATTCATAATGATGGTAATATTAGGTCTATTAATAATGATAACAGAAAAAAATAAAGTAAACAAAACAAAACAAAAACAGGAATAATGGTTCCCATTTGTGTTAGTACATTTAATCCTCAAAACGACTGCAAGGACTGTTATATCCCCATTTTACAGATAAGAAAACTGAGGCCCAGAGAGGTGTTGCTTGGCCAAGGCAGCCAGCCAGGAAGGGTGTGGCCAGCCCTCAACCTTCGTAGGCATGGCCTTCAGCACCCCCACCCAGGTCCCAACCTGTGCCCACCTTCTGGAAGTCCTTCTTGGAGATGAGGCCGCGGGGATCAGTGACGTAGTCCTGGAAGGCCTCAGAACCCACAATGTCCTTGAGTTTTAGAAACATGTCGAAGAACTTGAGGATCATTTCCACGTTGGACGAGGATTCCACGAGCATGTCCACCATCTGCCGGGCAATCATGCCGTTCACCACGTTCCCTGCGGGCAGCCCCTGGTCAGTGCCCGGCAGAGCCTCCTTTCTGGAGCCCCACCGAGCCGGCCTCCCTCCCCATCCTGGTGGAAGCTTCCCTGGCCATCTCCTAAGCTTCTCCCCAAAAGGCCACAGGTCGCTTCCAGATTTGCACTAGCATCGTGTGCAGCATGGGCTGATCCTG
This sequence comes from Tolypeutes matacus, assembly GCA_026826555.1. Lineage (NCBI taxonomy): Eukaryota > Metazoa > Chordata > Mammalia > Cingulata > Chlamyphoridae > Tolypeutes > Tolypeutes matacus. The sequence goes on from JAKSZT010054134.1 coordinate 10,697,448, forward strand.
CCTTTGTTCAGCTCCCCCATCAGCAATAAAAACACCAAGGACACAAGCCAATAGTTGGTGCCAGGGGTGGTGCCAAGTGCCACCCTCGCCTGATCTCACACCAGCATTGTAAGATCTCATACCTCATCTCTTTACAGATGAGGAAACTGAGGCTCAGAGAAAGTCACACACCCAAGGTTACATAGCCATTACAGACATGGGAGGATTTGAACCCAGGCCTGCATGAATTCAGAGCTTACACATTTATGCCCTTCACTAGGCTTCAGAGACCAGGCAGGTACACCGATGAGTGAGGCAGGCCAAAGGTAAGACAGCAGGGAGGGGTGGAGACTATGGCCAACTGGGAGCCCACCCACTCCTCTAAATGGGGCAGTTGAAGCTTGGCTCCAGCTTATTTTTATATCTTTTAATTTTAATATAATTTCAAATGTATGTAAAAGTTGCAGGAATAGTGCAGGGAAACTTCATTTAGTCCAGATTCACCAACTGTTTCCATTGTGCCCCATTTGCTTTATAATTCTATTTCTGTGTGTGTGTGTGTGTGTACATATACCATTTGACAATAAGTTGCAGACATGCAAGAAGCCCCTTTCAGAGCATATTTCCTAAAAGACAAGGGCATCTCTTATATAACCACAGTACAGTTATCAAAATCAGGAAATTTAACATTGTTAAAATACAACTATCTAATTCAGTCCAGCTGATTTTCACCATGTGGAAATGTGGGTCCGGGGTCAGCAAATCTTGCAATTTTTCAAGAAAAGATGGAAATCTGGATGTCTAAAGGGAACCTTCTGATTTTTAAAAGCTAATGTCTAATTGTTGGTTTTTTTTTCTTTTTTTTCCTTTTACCGGGAGGTCCCAGGGATCGAACCCAGGTTCCTCCATATGGGAGATGGACGCCCAACCATTTGAGCCACATCTGCCCCTAGTTTATAAAAAATTAAAACATCACATTATTGTTTGTACTTGCAAAAGATTTGCAGAAAACTGAATGTCTACCAGCAGGGAGCTGGTTAAATGAATTAATGCACACCAACACAGTGGAGTTACTATGCAGCCATATAAAAGAATGAGGATGCTTTTCATGAACCCCAATAGAAGAAACTCTCTAGAAAAAAGTCTATTAGTTTTTAAAAAGTACAAAAAAAAAAAAAAAAAAAAAAAAGCACAGTATTCTACCCTATTTTGAGCAGAAAATTTACAAAGAATGAGTATGTATGTATGCATTTGCTTGTTTATACATAGACTTTCTCTGAAGGACATACAAGAAACTGGAAAGCAGTGACTCTCCCAGGGGGAAGGACCTGATGTCTGCAGGGTCTGGGGAAGGAAAGGGACTGTGCTGTTCAGAATTGTGAACCATGATAAATCTTACCTATTCAAAATAAAATAAAATTGCATTTTAAACAAATCTAGGTGATGGCTGTCTCCAAAGATGGTGTCTACCCATTCCTCCCTCTAGATGCACGTGCCACCCCTTCCCTTGAATCTGAGCTGGCCTTGGGACTTCCTTCAGTCAACAGGACATGTAGAGGTAATAATGTACCAGTTCTGGGACAAGTCCCCTAAGAGACCCGGCAGCTTCTGCATTGACTCTCTTGGCGACCCGAGCCTCCATGTAAGGAAGTCCAAGCTATCCTGCTGGAGAGACCAGCCCACAGCCACCACAACAGCTCCAGACATGTGAGTCCATCTTGGACCTTCCAGCCCAGCCCAGCCCAGCCATGCTGAAAGCAGCCACATGAGTGAACCTCAGCAAGACCAGTAGAAGAACTGCCCAGTGGACCACAGAATCCTGGGAAAGAATACCTTATGGCTGTTTGAAGTCACTCAGTTTTGGGGAGGTTTGTTATGCAGCAAAAACTGACACATTTAGCAAATAAATAAATATTAAGGACATAAATAAATTAAAAAGTGTCCAGGCCACCCACTTTATTACAATTTCTCTGTAAATTTGATAAGTTAGTATATGTACAATCAAGGCCTGGTACAAAGTAAATGCTCAAAAAGTGTCTGTTGAGCTTATTATAGCAACGTGTTCATCACCTCATTGACACTGACATGACTTTAGGTGGGGTGGTTGCGGGTTAGGGGCTCTTGGGTCTCAGAGGAGCTTCCTTGGACTTGTACCTCGGTACCTCCCCTCATCCCACCCACTGGGTGTTTACCTTCCAGCAGTGACAGCAACATCACCACCATATCCTTCTGTAGATCCAGCAGCTCCTTCAACAGCCTGATCTGGCTCGAGTCCTGGAGAACCCCACACCCCAGCCATGTCAGGGCCAGTTTCTGCAGAGACACCTCCCCCACCCCAGCTGCTCCTGCCCCTCCTCACTCACCCAGCAAGACCTGAGACAGCCTCTCTCCCCCCTCTTACCTCCGAGGGGACCCGAGTCCAGACATGTTCCTCGGAAGCAGGGGAGGGGGCAGAGAGACAAGATTGGGGCTTGGGGTTGGCACTTTGAGGGAAGCAGGCCCAATCAGTGATGTGTGAGGGTAAGGGGCTAGGAGACGAAAGGCCTGGGAGGAGCAGGGAGAGACAGACAGAGAGGGACAAATAGCAGGGACAGAGTCACAGATCTGGGAAGGGATGAGAGCCCAGCACTTTGCCTGGCCCATGGTGGGCACTTGACTCATGTTTGTTGAATGAATGTGTGATGGTAAAAGAGGGACTCTGGTTCAAGAAGAAGGCTGGAGGAGATAGCCACATGTTTCTGGTAAGCCAGGTGGGGGAAATGGGGCCTCCAACACAGTCTAAGTTCTGAGTCATGGTTCCCTATTAGTTTTAGCCCGAGCACACAAAATTCCTGATATTTGACTATTTTTAACTCACAAAAATGGCAATTTCATATAGTTCCACCTAATAAAATGTGTGTGTGTGGGGAGTATACCAGATAAATGGGATGTAAAGCTTCTCCCACCCCAGCATCGATGAGGAGTTCTTGATTCTAATCCTACCACACTTTCACAGGTCCAAAGCTCTGCACTTTGGTTTACAGTTCCAACATTCCAGGAGCTCAAGATTCTGACACGGATGGGTGCCTGTGGTTTGTGTCTGCCCATGACCCAGTCCCTCTCTTCTAACAAGACTTCAACTTTCAATCAGGGAACCCTGATTCCCTCTCTCAGAGCATATGGGGCTTATCCCACCCACCCCCACCCCCGGCTCCAGGGGTGAGGACATGACCAGGCCTGATTAACCAGAATTTTCCTCACCCTGGCCTCAGTGATTGGGCCAGGAAAGGGTCTGGGACCCAAGCAACCCAATCAGGGAATTGCAGGTCTTTCACTAGAGCTCCCGGGAAAGAGTTCTCTTCCTGTGGGGTTCCTAAGAGAAGCCTGCGGCTGCATCTCTCCAGCATGCAGCCTTCCTGAGGATGAAGAGGCTGACGGGCATGTTTTGTGTTTCTGGCCCTTGCAGCCCAGACCAGGGCCGTGGCTGATGGGTTAACAGGGCAGGATTTGGAAGTCTCTACAATACCAACATTCTCAGCAACCTTCACTGCAATGACACTGAGGAACTGCATTCTAAGGAATAAACATTTTAAAAAATCAGGTGGCACCAGCCAGGGCTTCTGCCAGTCCCTGTGGCACCTGGTAAATTAGAACAAAGTTCCCCTTCTTCAAGACCCTTCCTGGTGGGAAATTATAATATGCAGAATACTTTGCTGCCATCTGCTGGAAAACATTTGTAATAGACATTCCAACATATTTAGGATGTCTAGGATGCGAATGGTGGCCCCTCAGACGTGGTGTCCTTGTACAGTGGACAACCTGCCCAACTGTATATGGCAGCCTTGAATGCATTTACTAGTGTGGGGAGACAGAAGCAGAGCAAATGGATGAGGTGCACGTGAGATACTGACAAGGATGCAAAGGGATGGGAGTGGTAGGGAAGAAAGAAGTGCAAGAATTCTAGAGGTGGGGGGTGGGGCACAACAGGGACCTCACATGCTAGATGCCTGGGATGGGTGTCACCTGCCCCAGGAGGGACAAAGAAGCAAAAATACTCCCTCAGCTCCCAGCCCTGATCTGGAAGCTCATCCCCAGGGCTATCCAATCTTATCCCCAAGGGGTGTCCAAATCTAAATGACCTCATCAGAGAGAAAAGACCACCAACCAATCACAGTGGAGAGCTGAGCCATAGGGGGCGTGGCCCAAATAGCCCAGTGGAAGTGTGGGTGAGAAACCAGGTGCCTGGTGGTGGCAGAAGAGAAGAGATGGGGTCATGCCAGAAAGCCAGCCAGAGGGAAGCTGAATGTGGCCACGAGGAGGGACCCAGCCTGGAACAGGCCAGCAGCACGTGGGTGAGACCTTGGCCAATGCGGGTGGGGGTGGGGTGATGCCCGGAAACAGGGAGCGTGAAGACCTGAGGTGCCCAAACCTGAGCGAGCTTCATCATCATGTGAGCAAACACATGCAGGAATCCCACCACGGCGTCCCAGAGGCGGCTGTGCGCCAGGCTCTGCTGGTTCCCCGTGCAAGGGCCCTGGGGGACACAGGGCTGCATGAGCTCCGGGCAAGGTGGGGGGTGTGGGCCAGCCCGCCCCGCCCTAAAGTGTGGGCCCTACCTGGATGTACTCAGTCAGGCTGTTGAACACCTGTTTAGCCACTGACATGGCCTTGGAAAAGTTCCTCTTGCCCTGCTCCTCAATGACATCCTTGCCCGAGTAGTACCAGTAGAAGTCGCTGATGGACTCCTGGGGGCGGGCAGGAGGTGAGGGGGTGCTCTGGCCAGCCATCGCCCCACAGCTCCCCATCCAGGTGTCCTCCCCCAGCTGGGCGGCCTCCCAGCCCCACCTGCAGCCGCAGGAGGTAGTCCACCGTGCAGATGATGATGTTGATCGTGGTCGTGTTTCCTGTCTGTGTCCTCAGGTAGTTTTGGAAATCTAGGGAGATGCAAAGTCATTCGGTGACCACCTACCATATGTTAGGGGAAATGGACAATGGGTTGTTTACTCATTTATGCACTAAGTATTGACTGCCTACTGCATGCCGGAAGTTATAATTATTCATTTATTTAATAACTATCAAGTACCTTCTATATGTCAGAGGAAGATGGAGGGTCATTTACTCATTTATCTAATATATTGAGGACTTACGATGCCAGATGTGGTGGAGGATCATTTACTTACTCATTTTCCCCCTAAGTGCTTATTGAGCGCTTGCTAGAAACCAAGGGCAGGTGAAGGATCATTTATTGGATCATTTATCCAGTATACTAGTGAGAGAAGGAAGTCATTCACTTATTCTTTGATTCAACAAATTTACTGAGCACTTATTATATACCATGTACTATTCTAGGCCGTAAGGACAAAGCAGTGAGAAAAAAAGCAAGTCCATGATTTAATGAAGTTTATATTCTGGTGCAGTAATTTTTCAGTCTTTTCTAACTGCAACCTACAGTCAGAAATCCATTTGACATTGAGGCCTAGTACGTGTTTAACCAGAAATTATATCTGCATATACCTGAGACCGGAGCTTCACATATCCTTACTATGGGCCACGCATTCTGGTATTTTCTGTCATATGCTAGGCTAGTTAATTACAAAAGAATTCTGACCACAACCCACTAAATTAGTGGTTTGCAACCTCTCAAACTTGGTTGCACATTAGAGCCTCCTGGGGGATTTTAAAAATCCCTATGCTCAGGTCCCACCCCAGACCAATTAATTGAGAATCTCTGGGGGTGAAACACAGGCTTCAGTATCTTTTTTTTTTTTTTAACTTTATTTTGTACATTTAATAATTGAAAACATAGCAATAAAAAACTAAAAAGTAAACACAGATGAATAAATATATACATTTCTCAATTAAATGTAATGGATACATGTAAATTTTTTTGTTGTTTTGTTTTTTGTTTGTTGTTTTTTTTGTGTGTGTGAATCAAACAATATATTACACAATATATTTGGTTCATAGTAATGCATTCATACAGTATTTGTCCTTTTGTGTCTGGCTTGCTTCACTCAACATAATGTCCTCCAGATTCATCCATGTTGCCATATGCTTTATGACTTCATTTCTTCTTACAGCTGCATAATATTCCATCGTGTGAATAGACCACAGTTTGTTTATCCATTCATCTGTTGATGGACAACTGGGTTGTTTCCAACTTTTGGCAATGGTGAATAATGTGGCTATGAACATTGGTGTGCAGATGTCTGTTCGTGTCACTGCTCTCAGTTCTTCTGGGTATATACCCAGTAGTGGTATTGCAGGGTCACATGGCAAGTCTATATTCAACTACTTTAGGAACTGCCAAACAGTCCTCCATAGTGGTTGTACCATCCTGCATTCCCACCAACAGTGAAGAAGTGTTCCTATCTCTCCACATCCTCGCCAACACTTGTAGTTCTCTGTATTTTTAATAGTGGCCATTCTGATAGGTGTGAAATGATATCTCATTGTAGTTTTGATTTGCATTTCCCTAATCATGAGTGATGTTGAGCATTTCTTCATGTGTTTTTTTGCCATTTGTATTTCTTCTTCGGAGAAATGTCTATTCAAGTCTTTGGCCCATTTTTTAATTGGGTCATTTGTCTTTTTATTGTTGAGCTGTAACATCTCTTTATATATCCTGGATATTAAACCCTTATCAGATATGAGATTTCCAAATATTTTTTCCCATTGAGTCGGCTGCCTTTTCACCCTTCTGACAAAGTCCTGTGAGGCGCAAAAGTGTTTAATTTTGAGGAGGTCCCATTTATCTACTTTTTCTTTTGTTGCATGTGCTTTGGGTGTGAGGTCCAAGAAACCACCACCTACTACTAGGTCTTGAAGATGTTTCCCTACATTTTCTTCTAGTAGTTTTATGGTCCTGGCTTTTATATTTAGATCTTTGATCCATTTTGAGTTGATTCTTGTGTAGGGGGTGAGATAGGGGTCCTCTTTCATTCTTTTGGTTATAGATATCCAGTTCTCCCAACACCATTTGTTGAAGAGACTGTTTTTTCCCATTAGCATGGGCTTGGTAGGTTTGTCAAAAACCAGTTGACTGTATAGGTGAGGGTTTATTTCTGGATTCTCAATTCTATTCCACTGATCGATATGTCTATCTTTATGCCAGTTACCATGCTGTTTTGACCACTGTAGCTTTGTAATATGTTTCAAGGTCAGGAGGTGAAATTCCTCCCACATTGCTCTTCTTTTTTAGAATACTTTTGGCTATTCGGGTGCACTTACCCTTCCAGATGAATTTGGTAATTGCCTTCTCTAATTCTGTAAAGTAAGCTGTTGGGATTTTGATTGGTATTGCATTGAATCTCTAAATCAGTTTGGGCAAGATTGACATCTTCACGATATTTATTCTTCCAATCCATGAACATGGAATGTCTTTCCATTTGTTTAGGTCTTTTTAAATTTCTTTTAGCATTGTTTTGTAGTTTTCTGCATATAGGTCCTGTACTTCCTTGGTTAAATTAACTCCTAGGTATTTGAGTCTTTTTGTTGCTATTGCAAATGGAATTTTCTTCCTGATTTCCTCCTCAGATTGTTCAGTACTAGTGTACAAAAACATTACTGATTTTTGCGTGTTGATCTTATATCCTGCCACTTCGCTGAACTCATTTATTAGTTCAAGTAGCTTTGTCGTGGATACTTCAGGATTTTCTAAATACAGGATCATGTCATCCGCAAACAGTGAGAGGTTTACTTCCTCTTTTCCTATTTGGACGCCTTTAATTTTTTTGTCTTGTCTAATTGCCCTAGCTAGAACTTCTAGTACAATGTTGAATAACAATGGTGACAGTGGGCATCCTTGTCTTGTTCCTGATCTTAGGGGGAAAGCTTTCAACCTTTCCCCATTGAGTATGATGTTGGCTGTGGGTTTTTCATATATGCCTTTTATCATATTGAGGAATTTTCCTTTTATTCCTATCTTTTGAAGTATTTTAATCAAAAAAGGATGTTGGATTTTGTCGAATGCCTTTTCTGCATCTATTGAGATGATCATGTGGTTTTTTTCCTTCAACTTGTTAATGTGGTGTATTACATTGATTGATTTTCTTATGTTGAACCAGCCTTGCATACCAGGAATAAAGCCCACTTGGTCGTGATGTATAAGTCTTTTGATATGCTGTTGGATTCGATTTGCAAGTATTTTGTTGAGAATTTTTGCATCTATGTTCATGAGAGAGATTGGTCTGTAATTTTCTTTTCTTGTGGAATCTTTGTCTGGCTTTGGTATTAGGGTGATGTTGGCTTCATAAAATGTGTTGGGTAATTTTCCCTCCTCTTCAATTTTTTGGAAGAGTTTAAACAGGATTGGTGTTAATTCTTTTAGAAATGCTTGGTAGAACTCACCTGTGAAGCCATCTGGTCCTGGACTTTGCTTTGCTGGGAGATTTTTGATGACGGATTCAATCTCCTTAATTGTGATTGGTTTGTTAAGTTCTTGTATTTCTTGTTGTGTCAGTGTAGGTTGGTTATGAGTTTCTAGAAATTTGTCCATTTCATCCAGGTTGTCTAGTTTGTTGGCATATAGTTTCTCATAATATACTCTTATGATTCTTTTTATTTCTGTGAGGTCATTTGTAATTTCCCCCCTTTCATTTCTGATTGTATTTATTTGCATCTTCTCTCTTTTTTTCTTTGTCAGTCTAGCGAGGGGTTTGTCAATCTTATTGATCTTCTCAAAGAACCAGCTTTTGGTTTTGTTGATTTTCTCTATTGTTTTTTTGTTCTCATTTTCATTTATTTCCGCTCTAATCTTTATTATTTCTTTCCTTCTTTTTGCTTTGTGATTGGTTTGCTGTTCTTTCTCTAGTTTCTCAAGTTGTTCAGTTAAGTCTTTGAGTTTAGCTCTTTCTTGTTTCTTAATATAGGCAGTTAGGGCTATAAATTTCCCTCTCAAGACTGCCTTTGCTGTATTCCATAAGTTTTGATATGTTGTGTTCTCATTTTCATTTGTCTCAATATATTTACTGATTTCACTTGCAATTTCTTCTTTGACCCACTGAATATTTAGGAGTGTGTTGTTCAGTCTCCACACATTTGCAAATTTCCTTTTTTCCTGTCTGTTATTGATTTCTACTTTCATTCCATTATGATCTGAGAAGGTGCTTTGTATAATTTCAATCTTTTTATATTTATTGAGAGCTGTATTGTGACCTAACATGTGGTCTATCCTGGAGAAAGATCCATGGGCACTTGAGAAGAATGTATAACCCTCTGAGTTTGGATGCAGTGTTCTGTATATGTCGGTTGGGTCTAACTTGTTTATCATATTGTTCAAGTTCTCTGTTTCCTTGTTGATCTTCTGTCTAGTTGTTCTATCTAATGATGTGAGAGGGGTGTTGAAATCCCCGACGATTATTGTAGAAATGTCTATTTCTCCCTTCAGTTTTGCCAGAATTTGTCTCATATATTTTGGGGCACCCTGGTTCGGTGTGTAGATATTTATGACTGTTATATCTTCCTGGAGGATCGTCCCTTTTATTAATATATAATGGCCTTCCGCATCTCTTATCACTTTTTTGCATTTGAAGTCTGTTTTGTCTGATATTAGTATAGCTACCCCTGCTCTTTTCTGTTTACTATTCGCATGGAGTATCTTTTTCCAACCTTTTACTTTCAGCCGGCTTGTATCCTTGTGTCTGAGATGAGTTTCTTGTAAGCAGCATATGGATGGCTCATGTTTTTTTATCCATTCTGTCAGCCTGTATCTTTTGATTGGGGAATTTAATCCATTCACATTCAATGATATTACTGAAAATGCACTACTTCCTCCATTTTATTCTTTGGTTTTCATATGTCATCTTATTTTTGTCTTTCTTTTTACTCTTTTGGTTATCCTTTCTGCTTTTCTTTCTTCTATACTCTCCTCCAAGCCTCTCTCTCCTGTCTTTTTCTTTCAGGTTCTAAGGCTTCCTTTAATATTTCCTGCAAAGGTGGAATCTTTTTTGCAAACTCTCTTAGTTTCTGTTTGTTTGTGAATACTTTATATTCACCTTCATGTTTGAAGGACAGTTTTGCTGGGTAAAGAATTCTCGGCTGGCAGTTTTTCTCTTTCAATTTCCTAATTGTATCATACCACTGTCTTCTTGCCTCCATGGTTTCTGAAGAGAAATCTGCACAAAGTCTTACTGGACGTCCTTTGTACGTGATCGTTTGCTTCTCTCTTGCTGCTCTGAGCATTTTCTCTTTATCTTTTACATTTGACATTCTGAGTAATATGTGTCTTGGCGTAGGTCTATTTGATTTATTCTTATTGGGGTACGGTGTGCTTCTTGGACATGAATGTTCATTTCTTTCGTGAGAGTTGGGAAATTTTCAGCTATTATTTCCTCAAATACTCTTTCTGCCCCTTTTCCTTTCTCTTCTCCTTCTGGAACTCCAGTGACACGTATGTTCTTGCGTTTTGTGTTGTCATTCAACTCTCTGAGCCCCTGCTCAATTTTTTCCATTCTTTTCTCTCTCTGTTCTTTTCTCTCCAATTTTAGCTGCTCTGTCTTCAGTATCACTTATTCTTTCTTCTATCATTTCGAGTCTGCTGTTGTATGCTTCAAATGTATTTTTTACTTCACCTATTGTGTCTTTCATACCCATGAACTCCGTTACTTTTCTGTTCATGATTTCAAATTCTTCTTTACGTTCACGCAATGACTTCTTTTTTTTTTTTTAAAGATTTTATTTATTTATTTATTTATTCATTTATCCCCCCCTTGCTGCTTGTGCTCACTGGGTCAGCTAACCACGCCATGCGGACGGGCCTGCCTTCACCAGGAAGCCCCGGGAACCGAACCCGGGGCCTCCCATATGGTAAACGGGAGCCCTACTGATTGAGCCACAGCCGCTTCCCCGCCATGACTTCTTGATGTCATTGATCTCTTTAACTATATTCTCTTTCATCTCATTAATTTGATTTTGGAAATGTGTGCTCATCTCACTGATTAGTTCTCTCAAATTCTGCATCTCTTCTGGGACTTTGCTGTATTCCTTTTCTTGGGCCATGTCTTCTATTTTCTTAGTATGGCCCGTAATTTTTTGTTGGTGCTTAGGCATCTGGTTAGTTTGTATTTTACTTAGATGCTCTATCTCTTTCTCTTTTATGGGGTTTTAGTGGCAGGAGGCTGTGAGTCACCACCGCTCTTTGATTTTTGGCTCAACCTTGATTGTTAGGATTGTTCTGCTGGTTGCTCAAAACTGGACACTGGACCCAGTAATTGGTTGTAGAGTCGTTTCCTAGGACCTTGGGCAGGGAGGCTATAGAGGCCAGGAAAAGACTCTTACTTATTAATTTTCTTATGTGTACTTCCTTGGTCTGCCAGGAGATGGCGTTTGTTGGCTGCTCTCGATTCAATGCCTGGTCGGAATGTATTTGTTGGTGACACAGACCAGATCAATGTGATAGAGCTTCCTGTCTGGGGGCTAAGAGCCCTGTGATTCAAACTTTCTGAGACAGTTCTCCAGACTTCTCTCGTAGTGCCCCCCTTTTCCCAGCTAGGAAATATTTCCACTCCCTTCTGATTCCTCAACAATCAGTCCCTGTTAGTAGAGGATGAGATTGGGAGGTTTGTATATCTTTAGCCCCTTGCAGGCTCCAAGGCAAACAATGGCGCAGCCCCACCCTGCCTGGAAGGGCTCTCGGGACAGGGCAGACCAAACCTGGGAGTCCAAAGCAGGGTCAGCCCCAGGCTCTCTCTCCCCTCTCCCGTGGTGTCCTCAACAATTAGTCCAGGCTAGAAGAGAGGGAGGTTGCGAGGATTGGATTTCTCCAGTCCTTTCCGGGCTCCCAGGGCAAACCACCGTGTGGAAGGATCCGTGGGGCTCTGCAGCCGATATTTCAGGTCAGAACCTGAGTCAGCCTAAGGCTGTGTCCCTCTCTCTCCCCTTTCCGGGAGTGGCAGATCCCTGAAGCCCCCTTTGTCTGTGGTCGCAGGCCCAGGGGCCCGAGAATTCTGAAGAGTGTGGGGGAGGGTGCCGGCAGCAGCAGAAGCTGCTCCTTGCAACTCACGGTTCTGTTGTCGCGATTTCCCTCTTTTGTCCCTCTCTCCTCTGGGTGGTGTGCAGCCTTCACCTGTTGACCTAAACCCTAGAAGATCTTTTTCAGGGCTGTTTCAGCTTGTCCTCTAGCTATTTTTCTGGAGAAGAGATTCCCGTGTCTTACTAGTCCGCCATCTTCCCGGAAGTCCTGACAAAATCGCTTCAGTATCTTTTAAAGCTCCTCAGGGCCTGCCGATGTGCAGTTAGGATGAGAATGTCTGCGTTAAGCTGGTTTCACGAGCCTCTGGTGGGTTGCTTCCCACTATCTGAAAAACACTGTTGTCTGATGGAAAGCTGGTGACTGTTGAAGCTATGTGATGGGTGTTTGGGGGCTCATTAGACCATTCTGTCTACTTTAATGTATGATTGATACGTTCCATAATAATAATAATAATTAGTATTATTATAAAGATAAACACTATTAATGGGTGGCAGGATGGGAGTGGAGAGCACTGTGCAGAATGATCAGGCTTGTGATGGGGAAGCCCAGAGAAGATGTCCAACCCAGCATGGGTGGTCAGGGAAGTCTCCTTGGAGGAGAGGACTCCAGAGTTGAAACCTGAAAGCTGTGTGGACTCAGGCAAGTTACGGAACCTCTCTGTATGGCATGTTTGTGTCTCAGTTTCCCCATATATAACGTGGGGATCACAATAGACCCTACCTCATGGAGCTGTAGTGAGGATTTAATGCTTTAGCATACATGAAGAATTTAGGACAGCGCCTGGTCCATAAGCGCTCACTCTTTCAGCGTCAGCTGTTCTTAAAGGGCCCTAAAGAGAGTGTGGAGGTAAGCGCTACACGCCAGAGCAGGGGTTCTCAAAGTGTGGCCCCTCGACCAGCAGCAGCTCATCAGAGACGCACAGTCCTGGGCTCCATCCCGGAACTGCTGAATCAGAAGCTCAGTGGAGGGCCCAAAAATCTTTATTTTTAAAAAGCCCTCCAGATGATTTTGAAGCACACTCAAGTTTGAGAACCATTTCCCTAGACCCATTTGCCAAATGACCAATTCATCAAAATAATGAGGCCACAGAAAACGGGCTTTGGTTAACGTTTACAGCAATGATGGGACGGCTTTAACAGTCCTCAGAGGCTTGGTTTCTCCCCCAAAAGTTCTCCTTTCCACCTGGCTTCCCCATGGTGAGGTCAGCAGGTTCACCTGAGGGCCCATTTGCCTGGTTTCACATTGCAGATGAAGAGCATACTCAAATACTCAAAATTTTATAAGTAAATATACAGGCTTTCCCTTCAACCAGTTTTCTATTTTCTTTATTTTTGTTCATTTAAACTGGATGATAGAAATACCTAAATGGTAAGATGTACAGCTCCCCACTCCTGTACAGAATCCTGCCAAGTACCGCTGGCCTAGATGTGTACAAATAAGACAGCACTTTGGTCTGGTATGAATGTCACTAAATACTCAAGACATGCAAGGCATCTGAGATTTGAAAGGCATTTGACTGGGCTGATTAATGAATCTGTTAATTTAGGCAGGGAACTGGGTTGCAAATGTGTTGGGAGAGAAAATCCCCACCCATAAGAACCTTCTCATTTTGAAAAAGTCGTAGGCCCAGGGAATAAAATCATTATAAATCTCAAAGACTAATGCCACCTTAGTTAAAATTAAAGAACACCCTAATCAAAAGTGCAAAAGTGTTTAATAAAGCTTCAAGAAACTTTGGAATGTGAATACAGAAGTTTGTGAGAACACATAGCAAGAGATGATGCTTTATCTTTTGCTAAAGTGGGTGAAGATTAAATATATTTACAAATCAGTTTCCTCAAAGAGAAGCGAGGTAGGGTGAAGGTGCTATGGAAGTTAGATTTATAACAGCTTCAGTATTTGTCATGAAGGTGAAGTTCTGGGTTGTCTTTTTTTTTTTTTTTTTTTTTTAAGAGGTACTGGGGATTGAACCCAGGACTGCATACATGGGAAGCAGGCGCTCAACCACTGAGCTACATCCGCTCCCTCGTCTGTGGTTTTATAACTGCTTGGTAAGCATTATAACCGCAACCTTGAAAGTTAACAAACATGCATGTTTGTTATAGGAAATGGCATTTGTAAGAATATCTGTGGTACATAATTTTCACTGTTCCTTTAATGTTATAAACTCTGTTAGCCACAGGGGGTAGCATTTTTTTCACCACTGAAGTATTTAGGTAGCTTGTTAAATTGGTTGAAAGAGAACAAAAGTGGTGAAAACTCTTTGCTTAAGTGAAGAAAGAATCTGTAGGCCTCCCTCCTGACAGAGTATATACAAGTAAAATAAAGAAGCGATCCTAATAGGATCATTTAGAAACAGCATGCAACTTTTTCCTCTGCGGACCCAGAGCAGGGAAATCCACCCCATGCACTGAACCTGGGCGGCAACAGCAGGACGCCTGCAGGAAAAGTGCATGTGGCAAAGGGCCCATTTGGGCAAGTTGAGTTTTGGCAAATTGATCATGTGCCAAGCTGGTGTTTGGCAGATGGCTTTTGGGCAACTGGTCTGGCTTGGATGAGGGCAGAGGAGGCTAAAGCTCAGCAAAGTGGCTGAATTAATGAAATTCAAGAGAGACTGAGGAAGGACAATGGTCGGGGCTTGACAGCAGGAAGTAGAAGATAAGGACAAACGCACCCAGGAGGAGCCCTGGGTGGCTGCTGAGGCCGTCAGTGACAAGGTGGGGCGGGGGCATGGAGATGAACTCAGGCAGCCCTTTCAAACCTCCCAAACCTGGCCGGCCCTCCTCACCATTGTTGTGCCCCTCGCAGAGCAGTTGCAGGAATCGGAACAGGTCTTGGGTGAATTCATCATCTGCCATGACCTTTTCTCCTGCGGGGGGGTAGGGAGCAGGGCCAGGAGGGGTCAGATGGGCCAGAACGCAGCACACGCATGCACACATCCCATGCACACTGCACGCCCATGCACCAAGCCCGGGGCCCCTGGGAGGAACAGCCACCGCTTCAAAGACACTGTGAGAATCCTGTGCATCCACCACACTGCAGAGGCTCTGGCCTCAGTCGGTGACATCAGCAGGTGGAGGCCTCCGGGGCCCCGATACATGAAGCAGGGGGCCTCAAGTGTCTTTCTACAAATGCTGTGTCCCTGTAATGTCACCACTTGTGTGGCATCTGGGAGTGTCTGCCCCCCCCACCCCCCAAGCTGGTATCTCCTTCAGCCTCTCTCCAGTGTCGGTGTGGCAGTGGAGTTAATGGATTATGGGGTGGGGGGGTCACTTTCACACACAGGTGCTGAGCAGGGAGTCAGGCTGGGCTGAGAGATGGAGATTGAAAGCCAGTCAATTGGCCCAGATGCTTCTAAAGCAGCCAATCCGGGAGAAGCAGAGGGGGAGGCGTGTCAACAGGAGCCAATCAGAATGGGCATCCGAAAGAAGCCAATCATGGCAGGCGCAGAGGAGCCACGCACACCAATCAGAGTGGCTGCTGGAGGCAACCAATCCGGTTGGTGGATGGGAACAGCTGAAAGGAGCAACTTGGGGTCCTCGCATAGAAAGCAGGGTGGGTAGGAACAGCGACACCCCGCTCCAGGACTGAGAACCTGGGACTCGAAGTCTGAGAACATCCACCTTAGAGGGATTTCTGTGGTCTCCTCTAGCTTCCATTTTACAGGTGGAGAAACCGAGGTTTAGGGAACGTAAGAGGCTTGTTCATAGTCCCATGGGTGGTCAGTGGCTAATCTGGGACTGGAACTTGGTCTCTGGACTCTCTGCCCGCAACACACTCCCCGGGCGCGGCACACCCACTGCAGGGCGCCTCCTCCCTGCGAGGTGTCCCAGGTCCTCAGCCCCGGTGTGGAGGGGGCGGCTGGGGGTTAGAAGGGAAGGGAGAGCAGTAGCAGAGCAAGGGGTATGGGCTGGGGGAATTACCGTTCTGGCGATTGATGACTGGGGCAGCCGACAGGATGGGAGGAGGAAGCGGAGGAAAAGAGGAAAAAAAGAGACAGGAGGAGAGAGAGAGAGAAAGAGAGAGAGGAACACACACAGTCATACAGTCAGAGACGAAGACAGACACAGAGAAAAACAACCCACCAAGAGAGTGATCAGGAGACAGAAGGAATGGATTAGCAAGGAAAAGAGAAGGGAATGAAGGTAAAAGCAGAGGGAGAGGAAGACTCGGAGAGGCAGGAGGCAAGGGTCAGGGTGGAAGGGTTAGACACGTCACAACACGGCAAAGAGGAGACTCGATTAACCCGGATTAGGGACATTAATGAGGGAACAGCAACCAGGGTGTGAGGCTGGGGCATGTGGAGGCCAGGGTCCATGGGGTGATGGGTGAGAATACACGGGCAGAAGGACCCCTAGGGGTGGGGATCATGGCGGGCGTGCTCTGGAGCAATGGAGGGGTCAGGACTGGGGACTCCTGCAGGGGGAGGAGCCTGGGGGTGCTCTTGGGGAAGGGGTGTCTGGGAGGATGGGACCTCTGCACCATGTGGAGGGTGGGGGAGGATCCTGAAAAATGAGGATGTCCCAGGAAGAGGGAAGCCCAGGAGAGGGCCTCACCAGTTCCGTCCTCATTCACCATTCCCAGCCCCTCGGCCTTGTTCTGTCTCTCGAAGGCATTGAGATCCAGGACGCTGAGGGAAAGAGAGAAAAGGGATGTGATGAGGTCTCTGCCCTCCTCTCTTCCAGAGCCACCGTGGGGACAGGGAAGCCATGGTGAGCCATCGACACACTGAAGTCAAGAGGAAGAAGAGACTGAGAGCTGGCAGCAGCTAGGAGGTCATGGCTATGAAGTAAAATGGGGCCAGAATGAGCCATGTCCAAGCTGAAAAAATGAGGAAGCAGAAACCACCAATTACAAGAGCTGCAGAGTGCAGAGAAAGCCACGTGACAGTGAAAGGAGAACAAAAGCACACAACAGTAGAGCCACATTATAGGGTCATCAGAGAGCCCGAATTCCCTGATGCCGAGTTCCTCTGGAATTCTCAACAACGTTCCAGTTCCAGCCATCTGGAATCCATAGCACAACTCTCATTCTTACATCCTGTGACATCTTGCCTCCCTTACTGTCCCATGTGAATTCTTACAGTAAGCTCCCTGCTATTTAAGTCGGTCTCAGTGGCTCTCTGCTCCTTGAACCAATGGAGCAGAACGAGAACAGCAAGTGGTACCAGGTGTGGGGCCACAGCCATCCCAAACAGCTGAACTAAAAGATGGACGCGAGAACCTCCTACCTGCATGTTTGCATCAGCGCCTGGATACTCTGGAAGAAGCCAACTTCCTTCTTGTCCTTCAGATAATCCAGCATTTTCTGCAGGGGGGGTGGAAGTGGAGGGGGAACTGGGAGTCACACAGGAACCTCCCACACCCCTTAGCTGTCCTCCTGAGTCCCTTCGCCTCTCTTACCTGCTGCACCTCAGCATTGCCTCCATTTAGGATGGAGATGCCCAGCTTCAGGGTGGAGGACACCATGGCACCCGGCTCTCCTGGAGGGGATGGGGAGCAGTTTTCTCCACCCACCCCCCAAAAAACAGCCACCCCAGATGTGCAAGGGGGTGCGTGCAGGGGGACGAGGATTGAGGGGTAGGTGAGGAATTGCGAGGGCAGGGGTGTGAGTGCCAGCCCCGGCCTCCAGGGTGGGGAAGGGCGCCCGCTGGGGCCGCAGGGCGGGGTGGGCCATGCGCAGGCAGTACCTTTGCAGGCGCTGATCATCTGGAGCACCATCTCCGCGGCCCCCCGGTTGTGCAGCCGTGCCTGCTGGTACAGGAGCCTCTGCTTCTCCATCTCCTTCTCCTGGGGCAGAGAGGCAGCCCCACAGGGGCGGGTGAGTGCAGGCCCACGGCCCAGCCTTTGCCCCCTGCGGCCTCGTCCCTCAGCCCTCCACCTGTGAGCTCCCTCTGTCCCCTGGGGCTTGAGCTCTCCTTGTCTCCTGCATCTAGCACAAGGCCAGGCATGGAGCGAGAGCTCTGTAACTCAGGCTCCCTAACCTGGCTCCCCCCGGCGGTCAGTGGATAGAATTCAGGGGCTCTAGGAACTTGGATGGGGGAGAAGTTACAATTTTATGTTGGTTACCCCTTAATTCAATTAACCAGGGGTCCCTGGAAAGATTTCAGGGGGTCCATGAGCTTGAATTGAAAAAAATCAACTTATTAGCTTTATTTTCTCTGATCTCTGATGTTGAGTGGCATAAAACGATCTGCCGCTAAATTCTGAGAAGGGCTCCGTGGTTTTCACCTGCCTGGCAGAGCGGTCCATGGAACAAAAAAGGTTAAGAACCCCTGCTTTAACTGAAGTTAAGCATTTCCTTCCAATGTGAATGAGGCCATATATCATATGTAATATTAGCAGAACCTGTGAGTTTGTCACCAGTAAGACTCACAAGTGTTTCTGTTTCACTTTAGTGTTGAGCAGACATCTCAAAATACCGTTTAGTGCATCGCCACTTCTAAATTTCAGTTGTTATTGGACCCACTGCTAGAGCTTGTTGTTTGGGTTAAGAAGTACATGTACGGGAAGCGGCTGTGGCTCGATCAGTAGGGCTCCCGTTTACCATATGGGAGGCCCCGGGTTCGGTTCCCGGGTCCTCCTGGTGAAGGCAGGCCCGCCCGCATGGCGTGGTTAGCTGACCCAGCGAGCACAAGCAGCAAGGGGGGGATAAATGAATAAATAAATAAAATCTTTAAAAAAAAAAAAAAAAAAAAAAGAAGTACATGTATTACTGTACCACAAATTTGTTTTTTTCCACAATGTTTCGTTAACTATTTCAATATACCTGTTTCCTCTGTAATCCTAAGGCTTTATTTTAAAGCATGATTCTGAGAAATGCTTCACCAGACGCCAGAAAGGTTGCTGGCATAAGAAAGGATAAGAACCTCTGAAGGAAACGCTTGCTGACCTACTTAGTGAATGACCTACTTAGTTGCCTACATGTTCACTAGCTGTCTCTCACTGCCAGGCTTTGCATATCCCCCTACCTGGTACACCTTTCTCCTTTTCTTCCATGGCACACCCCTTTTATCCTGCTGCTCACACAGCCTCTCCCCTGAGCCTCTACCTGACGCCCTCCCCACAGGCTTGCTCAGGTGCCCTGGCGCCCTTCCCCCACGCTGGCTCAGGCAGCTTGCCTGGGCACCCATAGCCTCTGAGCATCCCGCCCACCCCCGCCACCCTGACCACTCTGTGCATCCCGCATCACCACCATCACCACTGCTGTTACTGTCTGGTGATGTGCCTGTCCCCACTGGACTGACTTGGTCACTGCTGTGTCCCCAACATCACCTCGCACAGGCCAGGCTCAGAGTGCTGCTCTGTGAACATGTGCTGAATGAATGGGGAGTGGCTGAAGTTGGGGTCCCTCCTCCCTTTTCTCCAGGGCCTCCTGATCTCACTGACCTCAAAGGAAACCTCAGCCTCCTCTTCTTCAGTTTCATTGTTCTCCTCTTCCTCCTCCAGGTGGCAGCTCTGGGGATGGATCCTTGGTTAGGGATGATGGTGAACAAAGGAGCTATCCCAGCCTCCCCACCCCCAGCCCTTTAGTGGGCTAGCATTGAAGCTGGGGAGAAGGCAACCTGCCCTGGGCGGGGGCAAGGCCTCACCTTTGCCATGATGTCAGCATACGCTATATACAGGTAATCCTCTTCCAGTTTGCTGAGGAAGTAAGTGGGGACACTCAGGATGAGGTGGAAAGGACCCCCATCTTATAACAGCTTCTGGTTTTCCTCTAGAGTGCCACCCCCGACACACGCTCAGGCTGTGGGGTTCAGGTGGGGTGGAGCCCCTGTCTAGCCAGGGTGGGTAAGTGATGAAGGCTCAGCCAATCAGCATTTTTCTATCCACTTGGCCACGGTAATAGGTAAGAGACGGTCATGTGATCCACACTGACCAATGAAATTCATCGCCGGCATTTTGCTGGTGCTAATGGAAGAGACGCTTTTCCCACTGGGGTTGCTGAGATGGTGTGATGGACACCTGGAGCTTCCAGGCCCATCTTGCCACCTGTTGGCGCACCTGACAACTATGACCAAGATTTCAATATACTTCTCCTTGGCTCGCCTCAACAACAACAATAATTTTACTACCCCATTTTACAGATGATGAATCAGACAGAGATTCCACTTGGCCAAGGTCACATAGCTAGTGGGAGTGCTGGGATTCAAACCTGGGTCGTATAAGTCCAGAGTCACTGCTCTCAGGCACTACACAAGCCCCCTCCCAGAGGATGGGAAGCAAGACATTCATTTCTCAGTCTCCCTTGCAGCTGGGGTGGCCTGATGTCAGAATTCTGGTCTATGAGATACTCACTAGGGAGAACTTCCTTTCTCAGATAAAAAAGACTTTGGTCTTGCATAGGGAAAGAGAGAGAGAGAGAGAGAGAGAGAGAGAAAAGCCTTTCTTCCCCTTCTTTCTGTCTGGCATGTGAGCATGATGCCCAGAAGTGTAGCATCCCTTTTTGTGACCATGAGGCCACACATGTGACGACAAAAGCTAAGAATGGCAGAGTAGAAAGCCAGAAAGAGCTGGACCCCTGGCAGTGCCGCTGTACCACTGCACCAGCCCTGGACTGCTACCTCCTAACTTCCCGTTATATGAGAAAAATAAATCCGGTGCTTCTATTTCCTCACCCACAAAAAGGAGTTAATAATAGCGCCTATTCCCTAGTGGGGAGACTGAGTGCTGAGTGTGGTCCTGACACATAGTAGGCACTTGGTAAACGTTGCTTATCATCACCAGGAGCATCTTTATTACTATCATTTATTCTCAAACTGCCATTAGGGCAAAGGAAGACTTTGTGTGAGTTAGACAAAGGACCCCTTCCTCACTTCCATCTGTTGGAAATTTGTCGTAATCTACTGATTTTGTTTGAGCAAGACACTTTCTTCCAGAAAATCCTAGTAAATCTACATTGTGAGGTGAGCCCCTCAGACGAGAAACCTTCATGAAGTACATGGCGGCCCCACCCTATCCCAGTAAAGTGGCATTACTGAGGCGCAGGGAGGTTTGGGTGGGGTGGGGGTCGTGGGTTTTCTCCTCAGGACCTCGGGGACGTCTCTGAGGCCCTGGGAAGGGTCTTCACCTCTTTTCGGTCAGGGCAGTGCGGCTGAAGTGCAGGACCAGCTGATGCAGGGGGTCTGGCTTCTTCTCCTTCTCTTCTTCCTCCTCCTCCTCCTGCTCCCCAGCTTTCTGGGGGGAGGGGTGGGGCTTGGGGGAGGGGGTTCCGGATTCCCCTCCTGTCTCCCCCCTCAACCTGGCTGGGCTGGGCTTTTTCTCTTTGCCACATCCTGGCCCCTCTCCTGGTGCTGCCCAAGCCAGGCTGGAGGCCAGAAGCCACCATTTCCACAAGGGCGACCCCTCAGCCTCCAGCCCTATTCAGACACCCCCCACCCCATCTGTAGGCAGGCCCCAGCTCACTGAAAGGTCGTCTATCATGCGGTCCTCAAAACTGTGGTCTTCAGTCAGGATCCACGCAGCCTTGTAGCTTTCCAGGAACATGTTACACGCCCGGTGCCTGCAGGAGAAAGGGCTGGGACGTCCCTGAGACCTCCTCCCTGTCTACACCCATTCTGACCCGCCTCACATCTGCCTCCCCATCAAAGCTCAGGACCCAGCCATTCCGAACCAAGACACCATAGTATCGGCACTCAACTCTCCTGCCTCCCCAGCCGCCCCCTGATCGCTGACCCTGAAACTCCCCTGCCCCCTGGGGGCCTTACGTGGGCAGGTTGTAGAGGGGGGTCATGCGAAAACAGGCTACCACTGCCCGCCGGCGCTGCTTGGACAAGAGCTTGTGCCACACGGCCTTCTTGGACTTGTAAGGGTGCTCAGTCTGGGGAGCAGGGGAGGGGGAGGCAGTCTGTCTGAGCCCAGACCCTGCCCCTGGCCCGATTCACCTCCCACCCCCGGAGGAACCTGCCCATCTGTGCCCAGGGCCAAACCCAAACCCAGGCCCAGGGTATAGAACCCCCGGACTTCACCAGAGTCAGGGATCTGACTTAGGCTCCGCCTCCAAACTGAGTGTCTACCCGAGACCCCGCCCACACGCCCAGGTTCCCTACCCCCAACCTAGGACCCGCTCCAGGCCCTGCCTACCATCCCAGGGTGTCTCCTCCGGGCCGCATTCCCACGCCCAAGACGAAGCACCAGCCTAGGTCCAGCCTAGGTCCACGCCCAAGACGAAGCACCGCCTAGGTCCAGCCTCCCCTAAGATGCAAGGCTCCACCCAGGCCCCGCCCAGGAGCCCCGCCCGCCGCCCCAGGCTCCGCCCCCAGACCCCGCTTCGGCCACTCTGCGTGAAGAGCCCTCCGGCTCCACGCACCTGCTCCAGGTGGTAGAGCACCGCGGACACTTCCTGGACTCTGCGTACGATTTTCTCCGGGTCGTCGGCGTCCTCTTCGCGGCCGGGGAGACCCCGGTACAGGGCCATCTGCCAGCGCAGAGAGGGGGAGCCTTCGACCTGGGGGGAGAGTTAGGGGCCTGCGTGAGGGGCCCCTTCCGCAAGGCTGGCCACGGCAACTGCCCCCCCCCGCAATACTGTGAAGGCCCAGGGGGTGGGTCCACCCTGAGTCCTTGGCTCGGGCTCCAACGTTTGCAGTCATTACTGTTTTTATATGACACGCCCCTTTCTTGCGGCTTACGGAGGCATACCTTCCCCTGCAGGTGAAGGTTGTTTTGCAGATACTCGCGGACCTCCTCGTCTGTGTCTTTCTGGGGGAGACACAGCCAGGCTGCGTCACTCTGGAGGTCCCAGCGTCCTCCTTGACCCACAGCCCTTTCCCGTCTAGGCCTGCCACCCCAGGACCAGGGGGTAAGTGGGAGATGAGCAGGATGATTTTTAAGATCAAGGGGGGCGTGTTATAAGGGAGTTGGCAAGATCAGCAGAGGCCACTGGGGGATCAGGAGGTAAACCAAGTCACTGGTGAGGGTTACACAGGGGCCAAAGAAAGGGTCTGCAGGGTGGGGGTTCCTTAGGGTTCTGGGAGATAGGGGCTCTTAAGGAGTAAGGTGAGGGTTCACTGGGACCTCTCAGGATTATGAGGGGGCTCAGTGGGTCCCAAGGGATTTGGAGATCCTGAGGGAAGACTCAGAGGACCTTCAAAGGGGCTCAGTGGTATCGGGTGAGGTCCCAGGGTCCCAGCAGGTTTACCATGGTCCTTGGTGGGGGGTTCAGTAGGGTCCCTGAAAGCTCAATGTGGCCCTTAGGTCTCATGGAGTTCAGTGGGATCCTTCAGAGCTCTTAGTGGCCCTGGCAGTGACCTAAGTGGGGTCCTTAGCATCCTGGGGGAGGGCTCAGGGAATCCCAGGGTCCTGGGAGGACTCAGGGGGGTGTCGGGTGGGATCCTGGCAGGTTTCCAGAATGGGGCTGGGCAGGCACCAGGGCGTAGCGGTTCTTGGCCAGTGCGATGAGTTCCTGGTCGGTGGGTGCGCACATGTTCAGGCCGATGGGCAGCATCTTCTTGAGTGTGGCCACGATCAGCGACGTCTGCACGGAGTACCGGTCCCCCCGGCGCTTCTTCTTGGTGCGTTCCTGGTCCGAGCCACCCGACTGTGGGCACATGGGGCTCAGTGCCAGCCCAAGCTCCAGCCCCAACCTGCAGCCAAGGCCCACTCACCCACCCCTGCCTGGGTACCAGGCACCCCCTCTCTGACTTCAGAGTACACCTCAGGTTCCACCCCAGACCCGTAGCCCCAGCCTGAGACCCTCCCGGACCCAAGTCCCCACCCCAAATTCCTAACTTCTATCCCAAGCCTTTCCAGAGTCTCCCAAATTCTGGCCCTTTCTCAGCCTCTGGCAGCCCTCCTCCAGAACCCCCTAAGAACTCCCAGCACCCCCTTCCCACAACATGCAGACCCCACACATCACATCACAAGACTGAGCTCCCAAGATTGAAATAAAGATGCAAAACCCCAAAGAGTCCCAAGAGACATAGAAAGAAAAGAGACTGAGATGGACAAGGAGTCAGAGAGATGGAGGATGCAAGAGAGATCCAGAGAGATCTGGAAGCAGAGGCACGGTGCACAGAGTCCACAGCTGTGTTCCAGAGCCTTGGGTGCAGGTCCATGGCCGGGACCACCGTCATGCCAGTGAGAAGCCCCTGTGGCAAGCTTTGGCCAAGGCTACATCCACACTGGCTTGCAGTACTGAGCATGACCCACGTGTCAGCACCCCGAACCCACACATGCAGCATCTCACTGAGTCCTTGGGGCTGGGGCCGCTGGCCAGATGCTGTCAGAGGCTCAGAAGGACAAGACGCTTGACCAAGGTCACACAGCTAACTACCAACAGAGCTGCCTGCCTCCAGAGCCCAAGCCTACGCCACCGCACGGTGAGAGTGCTGCCTCCCAGACCATGCACGTGCCTTTCCCACCCCCATTCGCCTTGACCTCAGCCCATGATGCTTTGGGGGAAAGCTGAGAATTTTTTTTTTTTTTTTTTTTTTTTTTTAACAAAAGTTAAAAAAAAGAGCGAGCATGAGAGAGAGAGAGAGAAAGAAGGCAAATTGCCAAAAGCTGAGGGTTGGGAGGGGAATGTATGGGGTGGGGGTTGGGGAGGGAAGTCAAGGACAAGGGGGGGGTCGGGGGAGGTTTTTTTTGGTGGGGGGGGGTGGTAGCCAAGAGCCATGCAGAAGGTCCCAGATGCAGAGCTGACCTGTACATCTCCCGCCTGCTTCACCGGGCCGCAGACAGAGACAAGAAGGGTTACCCTGGCCCCTCAGACAATCCCAGGCCCAACTCCCTGTGGGCCACGCCCTCCCCAGCTCCTGTGCCCGCACCCCACCACGCACCCCCTGATGGACATTTCCAGACGTTGGCCGGGGTGAGTGGGTTTGCTCTGTAGGACCTGCAGAGGGCGGATTTGAGACGGAGGGTGGCTGGGAAGAGGCAGCGGGGGATATGGGGTAATGGGAGATGAAGAAGCCAGTGGAAGATAGGAGAGGAGGAAATTGGGATGGAGAAGGGAGATGGAAGAAGAAGGTGGGAGAAGATGCAGATGGGGAGGAAGGAGGGGAAAGATGAGGAAGAAGAGCTGGGGAGGAGGGTGATGGAAGAAGGCCTGGCGGGAGAAACACTGGAGGAAGGAAATGGGGATGTGCTCTGCGGGCGGCGGGGAGTGCGGGATGGGGGCAGGCCAGGGCAGGCAGGCCGAGTGGGGGGCGGGGGGCGGGGGGCGTCCTGGAGGGTGCACCTCCCCTCTCTGCTAAGTCCTCTCAGAGTGGAGCACCCACCTTGGCCATCTTGCTCTTGCTGTCAGCGGTCAGAAACGACATGTTGTTGATCTCGTTCTGGACCACGAAGTTCTGCTCCTCGCGCTTAAAGTTCTGGTGGGGGGAGGCAGAGTGGGGGTTGGGCAGGGTGGGCTGGGGGCAGTTGCAGGCCCAGCTCCTGGGTGAGGGGGACGAGGGGACTCACGTGGGACTTGGACCAGTAGATGAAGACCTCGCCCACCATCCTGAACAGCTCCTCCGCGTTGGGATCGGGCGTTGTCAGCCAGTGCGCCCTGGGGTGGGGGGAGGCCACACAGAGAGATCCCGGAGGAGGGGGTCAGGGGACCAGGAGAAGCCAGTGGGAGGGATGGGGTTTTCTAGGGTAACCTGGCCGTTCACATGAGAATCTTGATTTTTTAAAAATGGCCATGCCTTTTTTTTTTCTTCCCCTCTTTCTAAACTTTTTTTGAAGTATAACATATATATAAAGTAGTGGCAGCTTACGAGTGGCAGCTCAATGAATTATCAGAAAGTGAATACACTCGTGTGCAACCACTGCCCAAGTCAAGAAAGAAAACATTTCTGGTCTCCAGAAGTGCCCTCGGGCCCCCTCCCAGTCGCTCCTTCTTCGTTCCCCCTAAAGCAAGGGTTCTTAAGCAGGGTCCACAGACCCCTTGGTGATTTCAGGGGGCCTGTGAACTTGAATTGAAAATTAAAAAAACAACAAAGCATTATTCTTGTGGGGACGTGTTGGTGCAGGTGTGATGTATTCATTAAATAATACACAGTATAGTGTGGACTTTGCAAGGGGTCCGTGGTTTTCACCTGACTGCCAAAAGGGTCCCTGGAACAAAAAAGGTTAAGAACCCCTGTCCTAAAGAATGACCCTTATCCTGACTTCTAGAACCATAAACTCTTTTTGTCTTTTCTTGAGATTTACATAAATGTAATGATACAATATGTACTCTATTTCTTTTTTAATTTTCTGGCTTCTTTCATTCAAGCAAATGTTTGTAAGGTCCATCCATGTTGCTATCTGAGAAAACAGTTTTGTTCACTTTTAATGCTGCATAGTAGTCCATTGTATGAATATAGCACAGTTTTATTTGTTCATACTCTTCGACCCAACAATCCCACTCCTAGGAATCTATCCCACAGCACTGGGCACCAAGACGGATGTGCAAGGATGTTTACTGCAGCACTGTTAGTAATAGAGACAAACCTAAAACAACCTAAATGTGCAGCTGGAGAGGACTTGCTAAATAATTAAATTTCATTCAACTGCAGACAATGCCACGCAGCCATTAAGTCGAATGAGGTAGATCTATATGTTCTTCCATGGTGTATTAAATTTTACAAAAAAAAAAGCAAGCTGTTCATTACAGCAGTGTGTGTGATGACAAAGAAATGGGCATAACCTAGAAGTCCAGCATTAGGGGAATGGTAAAGAAACATAACACATTCTCATACCATTGGCTTATCTGTCGGACAGCAGTCCCCCTTTACCCTAGTTAATAGAATCTTAAATTTGTTCAACATCTAACCCTCTCCTACATGAATTAGAATGGTGCAGCAGTTTGGCATTGTTTATGAATTCCAAAAATAGATCTTGGATTATGTTTGTAAACTGGTCTGTTCCTCTGGGCGTGATTAAATTATGATTAGGGCTTTGATTGGGCCACGTCAGTAGGATGTTGAGTCCCTGCCCCTTGGTGGGTGGGGACTCACAGAGAAAACTACTTGGCAGAGAAGAGACTGAGAGTTTTGAGCTGGAGCTGGGAAAGTAAACACACGGGAGAGAGCAGAGCAGCTGAGCCCAGAGAGAATCAAGCCCTGGGGAGAGAGACAAAGCCTTAGACAGCCTGATAGTCTACAGCTGACCTTGTGGAGATAACAGAACAGCTGAGCCCGGAGAGAAAAGAGCGCTGGGAGAGAGACGAGACTTATCCCAGCCTACAACTGGTATTGGAAGCTGCTGGGACCACAGAGCCTTAAGAGGAAGAGGAAGGCTGAAAGTTGGGAGCCATCTTGCTCCAACATGTGGCAACAGACTTTGGTGAGGGAAATAGCTTATGCTTTATGGCCTCGTCACTGTAAGCTTCTACTCCATATAAATATCCTTTATAAAAGCCAACAGGTTTCTGGTATTTTGCATCATCACCTCTTTAGCTGACTAATACAAAGGGGATCCTAATTAGCCTAAGTGAAACACGGGATTCCAATTCTCTTAAGATTAAAGATCATAAAAGTGGGGAAGGAAGGGGAGTGGGACAGGTAAGATGGGTTGCCATAGAAACTTTTTTCTGTGATTGGATAGAGCTCACCTCAGTCAAGGCTTCCAGAGTCAAGAGACTCCAAACCCCCTCCCTTTCTGCTTAGACATAAAGAGAAAAACAAATTAGAATTAAGCTCATAGACTTGGAAGGAAACGGAGAGTTTCTTCACATACCAGAGTGAGGCATAAAACTGAAGGTTTCTAGACGGTTTCTAACCCTAAGAGTAGGTCCAGTGTGAGCCAGTGGTTATTTAAGCATCATTCTGCTAGCAAAACCTATGGTTAAGATAAGCAGGACTGATAACGATTCAAAGTTACTCAACACCTGGAGAGGCAGGTAGGTGGCGTGCATGCCACTACTTCTCATTTCTGCTCCGTGACAGATGGAGCTAATCTATCAAAGCGCCCCCTCTCACAGAGCTCTGGTGGAACCTTAAAATCTTTTTCAACCATGATGGAACTTGGCAAGGGAGCTGAAACATAGTTGCTGTCCCTGGACTAGGCTGCACCTAGGAATCAATGATGCTTTAAACGAGGCTTCTGATTTCAGGAGATTTAGCAATTAGTAGATAGCTGTGCTGTCTTTTTATTAAAGATCTAGGTTTCCCCGGAAACTGAGGCTGACCAGATCCGGCTTGTCTTCCTTCCTTCTCCCAGTCCTGACCATTGGCCTGCACTGCACAAAACAGAAGCCCCCGTCTACGCAAGCCTGTACACACGGGGCTGGAGGGAAAAGGCACAGCTCCTAAAGTCTGGCACTGCAAGCGTCGCGGGGGGTCAGGGTCAGAAGGTCTACACCGGCTGGATTCTGTGGGGTGGATGTGGGAAAAGCCGGAACGGAGAGGGAGGCAGGGGTCAGGTGAGAATTGAAAGAAATGTACAGCAATTCAGAAGGTGAGGGGTCAATTGGGGTCAGGAGCCAGAGGGGGGTCAGGGGTCATGCGGGGTTCAGGGAAGACGGAAGTCAGGACGGGGGGGTCGGCTGGGGGCATGCTGACCTGTTGTTGTCCACGTAGCGGATGAGCAGTGGGTAGAGGGCGTACAGGTCCCGGCAGAGCACAGAGAACTCGTCCCGCACCAGCAGCTCACCCTCCTGGGCTTCCGCCTTGGCCTCCAGGCGCAGCTGCTCCTCCTCGGCCACCACCTTCCCAGCCCGCTTGCGCAGCCGCCCAATGGTCGGGATGAAGTGCGAGTGCAGGAGCTCGGGCCGGGCCCGGCTCACAATAGGCTGGGCAAACACTGCAGGACACGGCAGGGGCCACTTGCTGCTGTGCCTCTAGTGCTAGCATCTGACCTCTGACCCCCCCGACCTCTAACATAGGCCCTGACCTCTGTTCCCATCCCATGACCCACACCTGCACCTCTGACCCAGTAGCTGTTCTCTGACCCCAGTTTTACCCTGGCCTCTGACCTGTGACCTTAGCAATCGGCTCTTGGATCCCACTCATGATGCCTGACCTCTGACATAGCCCCTGAACTCTGACCCCAAGCCATGAGCCCGGCTTGAACCTATGGCCCAGTCCCTATCCTTGGACCCTCACCTGACACAAGTCCCTGACCTCTGGCTCCCGACAACTGAATCCTACCCCAGCTAATGACCTCTGACATGGCCCACACCCAGACTCTAACCCCCACTACATGGCATCTGACCTCTGACCATGGTCTCTGCTCTCCCCCTGATCTCTAACTCAACCCTGACCCAAACCCCAATTTCTGATGCAGAACTGCATGGAACTTCTGCACCAGGATCCCAGGCCCTAACTGTACATATCAGGAACCCTGATGTCTGACCTCCATTCAGGAACTCAGGCTTTTTTTTTTTTTTTTTTTTTTTTTAAGATTTTATTTATTTATTCATTTATCCCCCCCTTGCTGCTTGTGCTCGCTGGGTCAGCTAACCACGCCGTGCGGGCGGGCTTGCCTTCACCAGGAGGCCCCGGGAACCGAACCCGGGGCCTCCCACATGGTAAATGGGAGCCCTACTGATTGAGCCACAGCCGCTTCCCAAGGAACTCAGGCTTTTGACCCAGCTCCTGACCCCTGACCTCAACTCTCCAAGGCTCTGGACATCCAGGATCCAACCTGGAGGACTCCAGGATTCATCCACCCCAGTCCCTGTAAGCCTGAGATTCCCACCCCATGCCTTGTGACCCTGAGATAAACTCTGGCTCCTTTGGCTCCTCCCAACTCCCAGGAGACGGCAGACGTGGCATCTCCCTCTCGGACCACCTGTCACGGGATCCCACCCCCAGAGGACTTGTGCCCCCAGACCCACCAGCCAACCGCTTCATCCATGAGGCCTCGTCAATGCCCAGGTTGTTGACAATGATCCGCAGGATGTTCCCCAGCAGGGAGTTGAGGTGGTCAGAGGTAACGGCCGTGCAGGGTGGGGGGGCACTGGCGGGCAGGGGCATCTCTGGCCCACGCTCCCACCAGCGGGGCAAGTAGCTGCACAGCATGGGCAGTGTGATCTCTATGACGTGCGGCATTTCTGTGTAGCGGGCACCCGACTCGGCCAGGCCCCCGATGTCTGCCATGAGCCGCTCCAGCACCGGGATGTCAGGGCACATCTCCTCCACGCTGCTGGGGAGCCCCAGGACTGGGGTGCAGGGAGGGGTCAGGGTATACCAACTCACCACCCCCAGGCCTCAGTGCCTCTGACCCCCTTACTGAATCACCACTCACCCAGACTAGTCCCCTAAGTCCTATCCCTCTGACCCCACCTCCAACCCAACACACATGGAATGAAGCTCAGTGACTCCCAAAACATTTCACATCCCCAAACCTCCCTACTCCCTAAAAGCTCACTCAACCCCAAATCTCACCCCTAGACACTTTAATTCCATTCATACCCCAAATCCATTCCCCCATTCCTGCCGTGCAATACATCCCAAAAGTAACTCTCTAACCCTTATCTGTTACCAACTCTTATTTCTGTAAATCCTAAACACCAATTCAGTCTCCTGAGACAGACAAACCATCATTCATTCACTCACTCATTCATTCACTCAGTCAGTGTTTACTGATTGCCTGTGCTGGGCCGGGCCCTGTCCAGGGTGTTGGAGGGACAGCAGTGACTAAAAGGATAAGTTTCTTGCCCTGTAGCCTACTCTCCCTTAAAGTCCACACCTCTTTCTAACCTCTGGACTGAAATCTCAAGAGATGTTTGTCTGTTCTGTTCACTGCTGAATCCCAGGCACCTAAACAGTGCCTTGCATGTGGTAAGTGCTCAATAAATACCTGTTGAATGAATGAATGCACAGATGGCTTCACACCTTCTCCCAGCCCTCCCACACTCAAATGCTCCTCACCCAACTCTCAGTAACATCTGAAAGTCACTAGGTCCCCAAGCTTGATTATGCCCTCAAATTTCACTGTCACCAAAATAAATCCAGTCCCAACCCCCCAAACCCTCCCTATAACATCCTCCTTGAAGTACCCTTACACCACAAACCAGGGTCTCCACAAACTCTGGGATTACTCAATTTGGAGCCAACCGGGGGAACCCTCAGCCCCTCATAGTCCAGATTGGGCCCCACTACTGCCCAAATGGGGTCTCCCCTAAGCCTGTCACCCTGATGCAGTGCCAACCCCCTCCCCCCGCCCTCCCCCCCCACTTACTGGCCCGCTCCCGGGGAGACTTGGTGGTGTACACGGAGCAGGCGTTGTACTCGTTCAGCTGAGGCTCCAGGAACGCCACCGGCATGGCTGCGGCCAGGCGGGCCAGGCACTCCCCGAGGGCAGGCCGCAGCCTGGAAGAGGGACTGAGTTCAGCTCCCACGCCCACCTCCCTCCGTCTGGCCGTGGGTCCCAGCCCCTGGGTCCCAGCCCTGTCCTCGACAGGAGTGTCTCCCCAGAACCTTTTGGGGCAGAGCTGCCACCCCCGGGGCGTGCGATGGAAATGTGCAAGTCTTCTGTGCTGGTGGTGAACGGCCTGTCCCCAGGCTTCCCGAGGGCCCTCGCTCGGGCCATGGTGCGGCTCCCGAGCCCATGTGGACACTGACGGGGGCCTCCTCGGTGCTCACCGGTGGACAGTGGTGAGTGGTCCCTGCCAGGGCAGGCTTAACCTCAGCAGGGACCAACCTGACCTCCTGGTGCCCTCGTGTGGCCTCCTGGGGGAACTGCAGCTGTCACAGCGTCACCCGCTGACAATTTGGACCATCTCCGCTACTTTTATGCACCCCCATCTCCTTCTCCTGCCTCTTTCGCTCCCTGGACCCCACAGTCCACACCCCAGCTCCAAACTGCCGCTCTCCCTCCTTACTTTTCCACATAAGGGTTCTTGGTGGTTCCCAGAGAGTAGATACTGCACAGCGTTCGGTAGCAAGAGACCTGGACGTCGTCCACTGAGGGAGGGAGGGAGGGAGGGAGAGGGTCAGGGCTGCCCCCCCCGTGCCAAGCCCCTTCCCCCGTCCTTCTCTCCAAGTAGGGCAGTGGGCAAAAGCGGGGGCTGCAAGCCAACCTGCCATTTACTAGCTGAGTGACTCTCTTGGCCTCAGCTTCCCTAGCTGTAAAGTGGGGACAATGGTACTATCTTCCTCCTGGGGTGGTGGTGAGGATAAAAGGAGCTCGGGCTTGGAAAGCACTTAGAGCAGAGAGCACCCGCGCTCAGTCAAGGCTAGTGGTTGTTTTTGCCTGGAGAGGAGTCAAGCAGTGGGCACTCTCTCCAGAAAAACACAAATCTGCAATTCTGATTATGATTTTAGGTTATCACAGAACCCCCAGAAGGCCAGGTAAGAGCCTCATCGACTCCACAGATGTCACGGGGCAAAAGAGGGCACGGGCTGTTCTAGGGTTAAAAGAGATGGCAGAGCTGTAACAACCAAATGCAACACGGGAGCCTCAGCTAGATTTTGAATTTCTAGAAAATCAAAGATGTTTGGGGCTGAGGAGAGCAATGTAAATATGGTCGGGTTAGATGTGATATAACGAGACTGTGGTTGCATGAAAGAAGGTCCTTACTCCAGGAGACGCAGGCTGGGGATTTGGGGGTGAGCGGCTGCACTGTGTGCAGCTTACTTCCAAAAGTTCAGGGGAAAAGACTGGAAGTATTTTCAGCCATAAAGTGAAAGATAAAGCAAATGGGCAGATGCACAATTCTCTTCTTTCAACTTTTCGTAAGTATGAAGAAGGGGAAGAACCCCTTCCAAGTGCTCCTTTTTTCTTTTTTTAGTAGATTCTAATTTCAAATAAACAGCGAGCTCAGACGTGGCTCCACAACCTGTCGGCCCTATGGCCTGTCCTGGACGCCTCCTCCTGGGTGTCCCTGGGGCCCTCACTACCACGATGTTTCAAACTGGCCTCAGCATCGTTATGGGTTGAATTGTGTTCCCCAAAAAGACATGTCCTGACCTCCGATCCTGGGAAGGTGGCCTTATTTGGAAATAGGGCCTTTGAAGATGTTATTAGTAAAGAAGAGGCCAAACTGGATTAGGGTGGACTCTAATCCAGGATGACTGGTGTCCTTACAAGAAGAGAATTGGGCACACACCAGCACAGGGGAGAGCATCATACGAGGGCTGAGATGGAGACTGGAGCCCAGAGACTGCCAGCAACACCAGCAGAACTAACGGAGGCAAGGAAGGTTCTCCCCTGCAGATGCTGGACCGCTAGCCTCCAGAACAGAGACAATAAATTCCGTTGCCTTAAGCCTTCCACTTGGTGGTACTTTGAAACAGCAACCCTAGGAAACTAGATAATATCTCCCCCCAAAGCTGCTCCTCCTTCCAGCCCGTTTCATGGACACCCCACCATCCCCCAGTCCCCAGGCATCACCCTGGATGCTTTCCCCCACCGCCCATCTACTCAGCCTCCTGAGCATCTCTTCTGCACCCTCCTGCCCTTCCCAGGGCTCCACCCTGGTCCAGGCCACATCTTATAAGGCCCTTTTGAGTACCTGTATCCACAACCTCATGACATCTCACCGGGTGTTTCAGGTTGTCCATCTCATTAACGACACATTGTTATCACACTCTGTTTGCACAACGTCACAAGGTCCCAGGGTTGGTCATAGGCGGTGTGTGCCGTATGATAGGATAAATACGGCAGACCCTGCTAATTGACTCCCAATGGCTGCTCTTCCCTTCTTTCTAATAGTAATAGACCCCCACCATTTAGCTTGGCCTCCCAGAATAAAGGTTACTTTCCCAGCCTCCCCTGCAGCTACATGTGGTCACGTGTGAAGTTCGGGCCAGTGGGATGTAAGCAGAAGTGACGTGGGCCACTTGTAGGTTGTTCCTTTGAAAGAACTGCAGGGCCCTCCTCCTTCCTTTCTCTCCCCATCTACTGGCTAGACTGAGGATGTAATGGTGCACCATCGTGGACCATGTGGATAGATTCATTATTTCAAGGATGGCAGAGTAACAAGATAGAGGGAACCCAGGCTTCTGACATGACGAGCCACTTACAAGTCGTCTGTTACATGACAAAGAAACAAACGTCCATCTTGTTTAATCCACAGTGGTTTGGGGTCTCTTGTTAGAGCAGCTAAACCATACCCTAATTAACTCCCCCCCTTTTTTTTGAGGTACCAGGGGTGGGGGATTGAACCCAGGACCTTGTATATGGGAAGCTGGCGTTCAACCATTGAGCCACATCAGCTTCCCTGAGTTGGTTTTTTCATGTTTTGCTTGTTGTTTGTTTTTGTTTTTTTCAGGAGGCACCAGAAACCAAACCTGGGACCTCCCGTGTGGGAAGCAGGTGCTCAACCACTTCAGCCACATCTGTTTCCCTAAGTCCTTCTTTATCCAACAATTTGCTGGTGCCCAGTTTGCTCACAGCACTGAATCCACATCTGGGGATTCTATCAGGCTCTCGGGAATAGGTGGCATTGGCTGGACTGGCCCCCCCACACCCCCGCCCTTGGGGTCAGGTGCCCTTACGGATGACGTCGTCTCCGAACTGGTGCTGGGCAATGTGCTGGAAGAGGGTGGTGAGGATGGGCAGCAGCGCCACAGTGGTGTAGGTGAGGTTCTGGCCCACGCCCTTCACCTGGGTGCGCGCCTGGGACACCTTGCCCAGCCGCAGGTTCTCCACCATTTTCTCAATGTCCTCCGAGGCACTCTCGAAGAAGGAGCGGAGGCCAGCCTTCACGATCTCTGGGCCTGACTTCATCACCGTCCTAGGAGGGAAGCGGGAGGATCCCAGGCCTGGACTCCAACGATTTAGGAGATGGAGGCTGGCAGGGGGGTGGTGGCAGGATTAGCACGGGAGCAGGCGCGAGGGGCCCCAGCCCTACCTGGCATCCAGGGAGCGTGCGAGGATGTGCAGGCAGTTGACCACAGCTGGGGCATCCGTGCCTGGGGGAGGAGGACCAGCGAGATGGAGGCAGGGCCACGAGGACAGCGTCACCCTCCACACCCACCCCACCTGCTTCCCGGACTTCACCCCCAGGTAGGACAGAACGCTGCCAGCCCTCCACTGGGCTCCTACAGCCCCTGGGCCTCCCCGTCCCAGCCCCAGTCCCTCTGGGGCCATCTGTCCCACTGTCACTGTCTGGTGACAGGTCTGCCTCCCCTGCTGGCCCAGGAGCCCCATGAGGGCAGGGTCCAGGGTTGCCTCTGGGCCCAGAGGTAGAACATAATGAAGGCTGTTCACATTAAGGCCTGAACCTGGGAAATATTTC
Organism: Tolypeutes matacus; assembly: GCA_026826555.1. Classification (NCBI taxonomy): domain Eukaryota; kingdom Metazoa; phylum Chordata; class Mammalia; order Cingulata; family Chlamyphoridae; genus Tolypeutes; species Tolypeutes matacus. Next base: position 10,732,471 of record JAKSZT010054134.1, read on the forward strand.
TTCAGGTTGAAGAGATGAGGAGAGAGAGAAGGCTGGGGAGGAAGGCTCAGAGCAAGAGCTACTTACCAAAGAGAGACACTCGGTGACGGACAAGAGCAGCAAGTTTGCAGAAGAGGCTAAAGGGAAGAAAAGGCAGAGAAGGACAGGGGAAGCAGGGTGCGAGGAGGCCAGAAATGAGGACAGAGGGAGAGGGGACAGAAGACCACGCCAGAAGGGAGAATGAGGGGGAAGAAAATGGAGACAGGAGGGCAGAGAGATGAACAAGCTTGAAAGTCACAGCAGGCAACAATTCGGATGCTGGGGGTTGGGGGGTCTACCCTTCTGACAGGGTTTCAGGTTTGTCCAGCTTTTCTGGGACTTTCCCGGTTTTAGCACTGCAACCACCACATTCTGGGGAGTCCCTCAGTTCTGGGCAAGCAGGACAGTGGCTCCCCCCAGCCCTTCCGTCACCTCTGCAGGGAGAGCGGTCACTGCCCAGCACCCAGAAAGGAGCTCTGAGGTTCAAGGGTGGGGATAAGAGGTCGAGGCTTACAATACTGTGAGGTCAGGGAGCTGGGTCAGAGGTCATGGGCAGCCCACCTGGTAATCATTTCCTTCTCCTTGTTGGAGGCGTGGCCGCCACTGCCCAGCACCTTGGCAGGTGTGGACAGGAAATAGAGGCAGTGGTTGGTGAAGTACTGATTGATCAAAGGGAGCAGGATCTGTTGGGAGAAGGAGATGGGTAGTGCTGGGTGGGGGACGGGAGACCCCACCCAGCCCCCGTCAGCTTCTTAGCCTGCCTCTCACCTTGGCAAAGAATTTAATCTCCTGTTCATGGGGGGACTTTTCCACTCGCCCACTGCTGACCACAGCCTCTAGTGGGAGAGAAATAGGGGTCATAGTAGGCTCAAGGCTGGGGAACCCAGGGTGCTCTGATGGGGAGGGGCTCTGGGAGAGAAATTCTTGGTATGAAGTCACCTCCATTGGCTTTGAGATAAGCCTCTCTCCCCTTTCATCTGATCCCCCTAACTCCTTGATCAAACCCTTCCTGAAGCTGTAAGTGGGGAAGAAGAAAAATTGGAATAGGTTAAGGCCATGAAACAGCCCTTTTCTCATTCACCACCAACCCTTTTCTTCCTGAATTTCAATACTTGGCACTCAGCAAGTTTGGAATGAAGGAAGGAAGGAAGGAAGGAAGCAAATGAAACAAGAAGTTGATATAAACATATTAGAGTTAATTTTTAAATGGGAATCAATTTCATGAGTAATAATAGTAGCAGTGATAATAATGATAGTAATAATTAATACTATTAAAACAATACCAGCCTCCAATATTAAATACTTGCTATGTCTCCAGCACTGTGACAAATGTCATCCTTGCGGAGTCTCCTCCCAACTTGGAGGTATGTCCAGTTGGCCCCTCTCTCCCATTTTAGAGATGGGGAAACTGAGGTGGAATAACTCGCCCAGCAAGTGAATAGATCTGTGTCTGGTTATGGTAAACACTCGCCCCATATCAGAGATGAGGAAACTGAGGTTCACAGAGCGGGGGAATCCTGCTCTGCCACTCACCTGAAGGAGATTTGGGGCTCTGGGGTTTGCCCTCAAGGGGAATGCTGGGGCAGGGGGTGCTGGGGTGTCTGGTGGAAATGGGAAGGGATTGTAGGGGCCCCAGCTGTGATTCTTGTGGTACATAAGAGGCACCCATGGGGCATTCCAGCAGACTCAGCCTTCAAAAGAGATCCAAACCTGCCCAGCTCTCCTCCTTTCTGCCCCTACCCCGCATAGTCTTTTTGTTTCCCATGCACAGCCAGAGGGAGCCTGTGAACACCTGAGTCAGGTCACGGCCCTCCTGTGCTCAGAGCCCTTCCATGGCGCCGGCCCACTCAGGAGAAAAGCCAAAGTCTTCACCACGGCCTGAAAAGTCCCACATGACCTGCCCCCGTCACCTCTGGCTCATTTCTTCTTCCCCTCACTCAACCACCTGCTTCAGCCTCACGGGCATCCTAATACTTACATACCAGGGATCTCTCAGGGCCTTTGCACTTGTTCCCTCAGCCAGGAATGCTCCCCCCCCAGATCCCCACATGGCTCCCTCCCTCACCTCCTTCAGGTCTTGGCTCAGGTGTCACATTCTCATCCTTCCTTGAATTCTCTGTTTCAAATGTCCCTATCTGCCTCTGCTTTTTCCTTCTCCCCATAGCACTAACCACCTCCTAACATCCTATATGATTCAGTTATTTCTGTTCACTGTCTGGATCCACCATGAAATGTAAAGCCCGCGAGGTCAGGGATCTTGGTCTTGTTCACTGTAGGATAACATCCCAAAGGGCTTCTGGCACGTAGTAGGTGCGCCAGGAATATGTGAAGAAGGGCGGAGGGGAGAAACGCATGAAGTGGGCTGCTAGGAGGGGCCGGCACCAGGAGGCTGTCCCCGTACCCAGGTGGGCGATGAACTCCTGGGAAATGTCCATCCAGCGCAGCAACTGCTGCAGGAAGCCAAAGGCGAAGCGCTTCTCGATGGAAGACGTGTCCAGCTCCATATCCTTGAGGCCTCTGCGTGAAGAGGCAGAGACAGGGGTCAGCCCAGATGCAGGCGCCGCCCCTCTCCATCCTGACTCCCCCTGCCTGCGCCCCCAGCCGGGCCTCACCAGGTGGGGCCGGCTTCCCCATACCTCTCGGGCCCCGCCTCCCGGCCTGCAGGCCCCGCCCCTCACCCTGGTCCCCTCTCTGGCCCCGCCCCTCCTGGTTTCTGCCCCGTGGACTCCACCCCCCACCCCCCCACCCACCCCGCGCGCCTGCCTGGTGACCGCGTAGCCGTTCATCTGCAGGAACTTCAGCAGCTCCTGGGCCTTCTCCCGATCTCGCGCCTTCTCCTTGGCCGTGAGGGTGTCGTAGGGGACCAGCAGGGGGTGGGTCCCACCTCCTGGGGCAGAAAAACCAGAGATCAGGGGGTTGGGGGGGCGGGCCCAGGGCACCTTCCTGCAGCGGAGGGCGTGCAGAATCACAGCAATAAGGCGGAAGGTAGAATAACCGGCACAACCTCATCAGGAGCCTGCGGCGGTAAACACAGTTATCATCCCATTCTACAGAGAAACTGGGGGTCGGGGAGTGGAGCCATTTGTTCCCAGTGCAGTGGTGGCGCGACGGCGCTAACCGAGGCCCTCGCGGCCAAGAGGGACCGTGCTGGCGCGGGATGCGCGCGCTCACCCTTGGCCTCCAGCTCCTGCTTCTTCTTCCGCCCCCACGTGTTGTGGTAATTTTCCGCCAGTTGTTCTGCCATGGCCTAGGAGTGGATGCGAAGAACTAAGGACCAGGTTCAGAGGAGCCCCCGTCCCCACGAATGACATCCCCACGCCCCCCAGATAAAGGAGCAGGGTCTCACCTGCAGCTCCCGGGACAGGGTAACTATGCTGAGGTCGGGGGGCTGGGGGTTGTAGCCCTCTCGCGGGTCGTAAGTCTGGGAGGACAAGGGGAGATGGGGGGGCTTGATGGGCCAGCGGGAAGCCCAGGCCAGCCCCCCGCTCTACGGCCTTCTCCTAAGGCCCAGTCTCTAAACCACCTCCTTCCCTCCTCTGTCCTGTGGAATCTTCAGACCCCTGCCCTCACCCCCCACCCCCAGCTCTCTGGGCCTTCTCTGGCACCCCTCCCCTGGTCCCACCCCTCCTCAGACCGCCCCTCCTGGCCCCGCCCCCGGCCCCTCCTCCCCCACCTGGGCACTCTGGGATATCTTCCGCGTTTTTTTCTTCTCCGTCTTCTCTTCCTCGCCCTCCCTGGCCTTCTCCACCGTCCATTCCCAGGCAATCATGGCCTTCAAGGACTCCTTGATGGGCCAGCGGTAAATCTCTTTGTCCTAGAGTGGACAGGAGGGAGGGGAATTGGTGCAGCGGCCAGGGAGGTGGAGGACGGAGTCAGGCTCAGCCTCACAGCAAGGGGAAAGCTCCAGCCAGGATCGGAACCGAGGTCCCTTCCGTCCTCTGTAACGAAGCCTCCCCAAGAAACTCGAGTTTTCCCATTTTACACGTGGGAAAATCGAGGCTCAGAGAAGTTGTCATATGTCTGTAGGAAGGCAGAGACCATGGATGGGGATCCCTGACTCACAGATTTGCCTAAATCCAAACCTGTGAAGGTGCCTCACTCCTCCCTGAATCCCCAAATTGGGGGGGGATGGTCATTTTGGAGCCCCCCATCGTTGCACCCAACGCTTGGTCACCTTCTCTGAAAAGGTCTTGTAGGGCCTTAGCATGGGGTGGGTCTTCAGTTCCTCGTCTATGTTCTCCCCGTAGGACCAGTTGTTCTGGATCTGGTGGTGGAGAGGGGGCAGGTGGAGGCAGGGCCACAGGGGAGCCCTGGGGAGGGCCGGGGTGAAGGGTGGGCAGCAGGACAGGGGACAGTGCGGGGCACCCTGGAGGGGCACTGGCCGCGGGCTCCAGAGGAGGCTGGGGTCCTCGGGGAAGGCCTGGTCCTGGGGAGCCAGCAGGGGTGGGGGTCCCTGGGGAACCGGGGCCCTGTCGGCGAACCTTGTCGAAGGCCCACTTCTCGTGCGTGTACTCCGCAAACTTGTTAATGAAGGAGTCCAGCTTCTCCGGGATGATCACACTATTGGGGGAGGGAGACAGAATGTGCAGATGGCCCCTCCCTCCTCCTCCACAGCCTCCCTCTACCAGGCCCCAGGCCTCACCCCCCTCCTGCCCCCAGGCCTCACTTGAGGGTCTCTACAGGCCGGGGATCAAAGTTGCCCTCAGCATCCACTGTGGCCTTTTTCTCAGCCTTGGAGGAGTATGAGGCGTCCACATAGTCGGGGGGCAGGGCCCCTCCAATGGCACACAGGCAAGGCATGGCTATGCGGTACAGCTCCATGTCGTACTTCTGGGGGTGCAAGGGCAGGGGTGGGGGTCACTGCAGGCCTGAGCCTTCAAACCCTGGTGTCCCAGGGACTCAAACCTACAGCCTCCAGACAGCAATCCTCCTCCTTGAACCCCCAAAGCTGGATTATGGCCCCTTCCCTAAAACCCAAACCTCAGACCCGCCTGGACACTCAAACCATCCCCATATTATCGTTCCCTAAGGCCCCAAACTAGAGGCCCATCGCCTTTTCCATAACCCCCAACTGGAGCCCCCACCCACAGATCCTCCTAGTTCCAATTCTGCAAAACAGTCTCTTCTTGAATCCCCAAGTGTGGGGCTTTCATTCTGGACTGGACCCCCTAGTTTGGGCCCCTCTTTTCAGGGCTCTCTGAGCACCCAGACCTTGTGGGCCAGTGAGTCAAAGATGCCCCAGAAGAGTTTCCGTGTGAGGTGCAGCTCTTCCTCCGAGGTGATCCCGAAGTTGGCCCAGCCTGTGGGGAGGCAGTAGTACTTCCAGCAGCGTTCGTAGTGGTTGGTGAGGAGCTGTGTGGGAGCAAGAGGGGGACATGCCAGTGAGAGGGCTGTGAGCAGACAGCAGGCAAATGAAGGCCCAGGGAGGCCCAGAGGTGCCCCTGCTTTTCAGTGAGGAAGGAGGTGTGGATTACGCAAACCATATACTACCAAGGAAATGAATGGTATGCTTGTTGGGGAACAACTTCTGACAGCTGATGCAAGTTTAGCATTCTAATTTAGAGTCAGGGTGGGCGCCAAACCAGAGCTGGATTTGTCTGGTGGTGCTTTACACAAACAAACATGCTAATGATTAATCCCTGAGTAGGGCAGGGTACAAATGGATGCAGTGATTATGCAAATTAGCATGCCAAAAAGAAACAAACAGTGCCCCATGCAAGTATGGCAACTGAGAAGAGAGCTTCCATCATCCCATCAGCAAATCTGAAATTAGGGGCTGATTTAGATGCATTATACAAAATACCTACGGTATCTGAGCTGGGGATATCACCTTATGCAAATTAGCATGCCAATGAAAGAATAATAGGAGGGAAAGTGTGCAAATATTCAGAATAGCTGCGGGTACTGCTTAGTCAAATAAATGCATCTATTTGGATAGAGGAAAGCCCATGGTCAAAGTATGCGAATAGGCATTCTAATTAGGAAAAATTGGTGGGTCTTATGCAAATGTATGATAATTGAGGCGGGGGCTGGGTCACTGTGGGGTAAATTAAACGTTAATTAGGGAGTATTCGAGGCATCCCTGACAGCTTGGGACTCCTGGTAGGCAAACGAGGCTTCTCCGGGGAACACGCCCTCACATCTGCAGGTAAACGCGCCGGCTGCGTGGATCTAAGGAGTCGCAGCATGCCCCGCAGGGCGCCCCGGCGCGTGGGGCATGGAAATGCGCGGCTCACCAGGGCCGGCGCTCACCTTGAGCGGCATCTTGGCGAACTCGTTAAGGATGGGCACGTCGAACACCAGGCGCCGCAGCAGGTGCTGCAGCATGGACGGGCGGATGTACCTGCGGAGGCGAGCACAGGGCGGTGAGGCCGCGCCCGCGCCCCGCCCGCGCCCCGCCCGCGCCCCGCCCGCACCCCGCCCGCGCCCCGCAGCACCTGCAGAGCGCCATGAGGCAGTCCTCGATGACGTCGCGCTGCGCCTTCGTGAGCGAGCGGCCGCGGGACAGGCGGTACACGGTGTGCAGCATGGAGTCCACCATGATGGCGCGGTGCTCGGTGCCCGCAAACAGGGGCGCGCACTTGGTGATGAGCGGCAGCACCGCCAGGCACAGGTAGCGGTTCAGCGCCAGCGCCATCTCCGTGGTGCTGAAGGTGGCCTGGGGCGCAGGGTGGGGACATCAACTCGGCGCCCCGGGGGGCTGCCCTAGCAGCATATGACCCCGACTCCTGATCTTCCCCCCAAACCTGCTCCTCCTTACTTTGGACTGCAGATTTTCAAACACACACAAAAGTGGAGAAGCTGGCTAAGGCACCGGATTCCACATTCCGCACGCTTATTTCCTCTCTAACTTACACATTTTTTTTCCTGTAATATCTTCATGCAATCCCGAGCTACCTATCACTTTACCCATAAATACTTAAAATATTCATTATCTCCATTCAGATAAGGACTTCTCTTTAACATTCCACACTGCCCTTATCCCACGGAACAGAATTAACAGTCCCTTAGTATTCACTGCCAGCTTTCTCCAATTGCCTCAAAATGTTGCTGTGAATTTAGTTGAGATTGACTCAGCGCCCAGGAGGGTCCCCACACTGCACTTGGTTGATGGGTTTCTTAGGCCTTTTTAGATGTTACTGTGTCATTCCCTCCTCTTTTTAATGCTATTTATTTGCTCAAGGAACTGGGTTGTTTGTCCAGTGGAATTTCCTACATTTTGGATTTAGCTGGTTGCTTCCTCATGTTGTCAGTTAACTTTTCCCTCTGCCCCTGTATTTCCTATAAACTGGTGGTGATGGATCCACATGCCAGCCTTCCCTTTCCCATCCTAAGAAAAACTTTTTTTTTTTTTTTTTTAAGATTTTTAATTTATTTATTCATCTATCCCCCCCTTGCTGCTTGTGCTCGCTGGGTCAGCTAACCACGCTGTGCGGGGGGCGGGCCTGCCCCCCCATATGGTAAACGGGAGCCCCACCGATTGAGCCACAGCCGCTTCCCAAAGAAAAACCTTCTCTTGACCAAGTTTCCCTCTCCATCCTGACTCCTCGGCCTCCCGGGTCAGCCCCGGGTATGAAGAACTGCGCATACCCATTCTCTTTGGTACCGCTCTTCCCTGGCTCTCTTAATTCCCCTCCAATTAGACTTCCCCTGCCACCACCTCACTGAAGCTGCTTGTCGAGGTCAGCAGTGACTTCCGTTTGGCTAAGCCAGGGGTCAGTTCTCAGCGCTCCCCTTACTTGAGCCGTCACCTCTGTACTTATCGTGGTGGCTCTGCACAGGCCTTGTGTGTCCCCAGTGCTGAAGCCTCGTAGAGAATGGTTATTTCTTATAACCTGGGGTCTTGGAAATCCCCACCCGCCCTCTCCCACAACTCGGAGTTTGACTTGGTTTTTGTTCTCTAGCGTGCCAGGGGGCGTGATGATACGTAGAGGTCCCAGAACAACAGGAGCGCTGCTGCTGCGAAGCCTACCGTGTCCAGCGAAGCGGCTGCCCTCATGTCGGGCAGGAACCCCACGTCCAGTACGTGCAGCAGGAAGTCCTGGTTCTCGATGCCGTAGACTCGGTCCAGAAAGAGCACCATGGACGCCTTGTGGTCCGGCACGAAGGATGCCGACATCTTTGGCTGGACCAGGGCCCCTTCTGTGGGCAAGGAGGGCAGGGGTCAGGGACGCCCGTCTGGACCCATCTTCTCCCTCCCCAGCAGCCCCCCCCTTCGCCGAGTCCTGCCGCCTCCGCACCTTTGCCCAGGGTGGGGATCTGCAGAGGAAGGCTGATGATGCCCACGAGGTCGTCCAGCGGCACGAGGGAGCGCAGGATGGCTCGGATCCGCAGGGCCTCGCCCTTGCCGGCCTGGATCAGCTGGAGGGGGATGGGCGTGTCATCGGGCGCCCAAGGTCCTTGCTCCATTGTCTCCCTTCCCTACACGCTGGCCTGGCGAGGGGAGCAGCCTCCTCAGGGCTAACTCTAGAATTCCCGTGCTGGGCCTGAAGCTGTGGGCCCTTCTAACCTCTGGGAAAAGAATTTCCCAGCAAGACAAGGAGGTGACACTTTGCTTCTCTCCTCGTAGCACCATAAAACTGTGCCTGCAAAGAGCATTTCTAACAGAGGAGTCTCATCAGCCCCCGGGGCTTCTGAGGCTGTGGCTGTGTTTTCTGGAAGCAGCCTTCAGTCTCCAATGAGATCTGCTTGGCCATCTTACCCGACCATCTGCTGCTCTCTGGGAATCCTATCTAAGTTGACATCTCTATATTCTTTGTGAATTTGGCACTTTCCCCTTCTTGCATGGGCGTAGAGGTAAACTACAATAACCTCCAGGGCTCTTTTGAATTTCTTATTATATGGAGTTAGTCTATTCTTATTTAAATTAACTGATAGTGAGCAAGGAGGTGACAGGGGCTGTTACTTCCTGAGTCTATGTGTTCCTCCTCCATTGGCCTGGTGTTGACTCAGATACCACCTCCTGCAGGAAGCCCTCCCTGACCTCTCGGGGCTTGCGCAGCAGCCTCCTCTGGGTTCCCGCAGCCTCATGGGCTTTCCGCATCCAAGCCCTGGCTGCTCTGCCTGGGCCTCCCCCACCCACCCTGACCCCTGGGTCTGTGTCTCCCCCATCAGGATCCTGGCCCCACCCCTCTGCCTGGGCCTCCCCAGGCCCAGGCCTTCGGGGCTGTCACTGCCTGTGAGGGGTCTGCCTCCTCCACTGAACCGGGAGCTCTGTGAGGGCAGGGCCCCTGCCTTAGTCCCCGTTGTGTCCCCAGCAATGCCCAGGCCAGGACCACCCCCTCAGTGGGTGCCAGTTGAAGGCCGAATGCCCGCATGAAGAGGCTCTGGGTGGCCCACGCCCCTGCCCTGCCCATCCCAGCCTTCCAGGTCTCACATGCATCTCCGGTGCACAGCGCCCGAGCAGGTCGATCAAGGCCGCGTAGAAGGACATGACGGCGTGGCCCAGGTGCACCCGGTTCTCCTCAGGGGGCTCCTCACCGAAGCTGCAGGGGCAGGCGGAGGGCATGGGGGAGGCCGTGAGGACCCGGGAGGCCAGGCTGCCCTGTCGCGGGGAGTGCCAGGGGACTCACAGTTCACGCCGCCGGTCCCTGCGGACGCCGGGGCCGTCCCGCGCGGGGTCCTCGGAGATGCGGATGGCCTCTTCGATGGCGGCCAGCAGCCCCGAGCCGCCCTCGCCCCGCAGGGCAGGCCCAAAGCACTCGGGCTTGCGGATGAGCAGCCGCACCACCACGTTGGCGTTCTCCTCCACGCTCTCGCCTGGTGGGGTCAGGGGGTCTCGTGAGCCATGCCCAGGGGCACCCTCCCCCAGGCAGCCCCAGGACCCAGCACCTCAAAGGGCAACGCCAGCCCCTGGTCGGCCTGCAGGACCCCGCCCTGTGTCCACTTTGAGAGATCCCTGTCACCCTGAGCCAGGCATTGCTGGGTGACCCCACCCCGTCTGCCCTGCTGCTGCCACCCCGTCTCACCGTTGACAAAGACGGCGAAGCGCAGGAAGTCCAGGTAGCGCTCACCGCCGCAGGGGTTCCAGCCGATGTCTGGGTACCCTTTGGCCAGGAGCATGGGGCAGCTTTGGAGGCCACAGCCTGCCAGGTAGGATACCACCTGGGGGGGCGGGAGGGGGCTCAGCCAGAGGCCACACCCACAGCAACCGCCTCCCCAAGGCTCAGGTCTCTGCCTGCCCCTCCTCGAGCGGATTCATCTCTGGATCCCTCGGAAAGCAAATAATCCTAGCCCTGTCCACCCCATCTCCTGCCTGGACCACTGCAGCAGCCTCCTCCCTGCTCCTCCCCCACCCCAGTCTGCTCCCCACATGCAGCCAGACGCGGCCTGTGAACAACTGAGTCAGTCACAGCCCTCCCTGCACAGAGCCCTCCTGTGGCGCCACCCCAATCTGGGTAGAAGCCAGAGTCCCCACTGGGGCCATAAGCCCCTACACAATCTGCCCCATCATCTCCTTGCCTTCATCTCCCATGATGCTCCCCCTTGCTCCCCTGTTCCAACTACACTGGTCTCCTCACTGTTCCTCAAACTCACCAGGTTCACTCCTGCCTCAGGGCCTTTGCACCTGCTCTTCCCCTGATGTTCACATAGCCCCTCACCTCCTTCAGAGCTTGACTCAAACGTCACTTTCTCGGTGAGCCCTTACCTGACCACTCTTATCTAAAAGCAGACAACCTCCCAACACTTGCTACTTCCCTCCCCTGCTCATTCTTTGCCTCTTTAACCCAAAGCACCAGCTCGCACACAGCACCAGCTTGCACACTATGCATTTTACTTATCCATCTTGTTTGTCATCCATCCTCCCAATAAGAACATCAGCTTCAGGAGGACAGGAATTTCCTACTGCCTTGACCCTGTCAAACCTCTAGTGCTTTAGACAGGTCCTGATTCAGAGTAGGTGCTCAATAAATATTTGCTAAATAAATAATAATCTAATAGCAGCTCTTCGTTATTGAGTGCTTACTGTTTTAAATGCTTTCATGGGTTAACTCATTATATTAGTCCTCAGAAAAACCCTATGAGGTTAATTCTATTATTATATTCATTCTACAGATGAGGAAATGGAGGATAACTTGAGTCACTTTTCCAAGGTCACCAGAAAGGGTGTGGGGGTGGGCGGGGGTTGAAACCAAGCTGCTGAACTCCTGAGCCCAAGCACTTTGCCGCAACACACAGGAGTGGAGGTGCAGAGAACCAAGAAATGTGCCGAGGCCACACAGCTGGGGGTGTGGAGTGGGGCTCGCCGGTCGGCCCTGTAGCGTCCCACGATTGAGTGATGGGGTCCTGTCCTTTCTGCAAATGACTCGCCTTCTGACTCAGCCCTGGGCCATCCAGAATTGCCACTTAGAATGGGTCCAGAATCAGTAGGTGTCCCAAGGGGCCAGCTAGAGCCAGCCCTCCTCCCTCAGATCAGAGCGCCAACCTCCACCCTCCAAACCTTCTCCAGGTCCTGCTCTTGCAATGCCAAGGCCAGCTCGTTGTTGTCAATGACAGAGGCGGCTGCCACATCCAGGGGTGTGGAGCCCTGCATACCTGTGGAGGCGAGAGGCAGTGAGAATGCCCTTGGGAGATGTGTAGCCACGTGTGTCTCACTCCTACTTGTCTCACCTCCTTCAGGAAGCCCTCCCTGACCCTTCCCTTCCAGGCTGGGACAGGTGCCTCCTCTGGCCTGTGCTCCTCCTCCATCCCAGCCCTGACCCCCCTGGGTCTGGGATGGGCCTGTCTTCTCTGCTGCACTGTGAGCCTCATGAGAGCCAAGCTTGGGTGTCTCGGCCACCACTGTGTCCCCAGCCCTGCCCAGTACAGGGCCAGACCCAGGTGTATTGAGAGTGAGTGTTTGCCGAGTGCCTGGACCAGTGACTGAGCCAGCAGGGGTCGGGGCAGGCCTGGATGCACTGCCAGGAGCGGGCTCGGGGGTTCTCACCCAGGCCGATGCCACTGTTTTCCAGCAGGTAGCTCAGGTGGTCGAACATGGAGCGCTGGTTCTGCCGGCTGATGCGGCAGAAGTAGCAAAGGAAGCGGCAGCAGCTCGTCACCATCTTGGGGAAGCGGATCTCCTGGGGGCGGGCAGGGAGACGGGTGGTCAGGGCCTGCCTCCTGTGGCCCCTGCCCTGAGCTCCCCGGCCCACCCGGGACCCCTACCTTGGTCTCACCACCCCCGAGGACGTTCACCATGACCTCCATGACCGTCTCATGCATGCCCAGCGCCCGCATCAGGTTCGGGTGCTGGTAGAAAATTTTGTTGTTCATGATGTTCCTGCGGACAGGCAGAGTGTGGGGTCACCAGGGGCCGCGTGGGGCCCAAGTACAGAGAGCCCCAGGCCCCCGGGGAGGCCCTAGCACTGCCATGCTAACAGTTACCATTTCTGAGCACTTACTCTGTTCCCAGCACTGCCCCACTTTAAAAATCCTGACTCCATGGGAGGCAGCTGTGGCTCAATCAGTGGGGCTCCCGTTTACCATATGGGAGGCCCCGGGTTCGGTTCCCAGGGGCCTCCTGGTGAAGGCAAGCCCGCCAGCACGGCGTGGTTGGCTGACCCAGCGAGCACAGGCAGCAGGGGGGGGATAAATGAATAAATAAATAAAATCTTTAAAAAAAAAGAAAAAAAAAAATCCTGACTCCCACCCTGGGAGGATGAGGAAACTGAGGCACAGGTCAAAGGCAGGCTCCCCTAGAAAGGGATCTTTGTCATATTGCTCGTTGTATCCCCAGTGCCTAGAACAGGGCCTGGCACACAGTAGGTGCTCAATCAGTGCTTGCCCTGTGAATGAAGAAAACTAGTAGGTGCTGGCACACGACACTGAGTGACCACTCAACACTATTTTTACTGTTAGTTCAGGCATGAGCTTGCTGAAGCCTTACCATGACTCTGGGGATGTGTGTGGCTATTCCGCCATTTTATAGATGAGGAAATTGAGGGTCAAAGAGGGTAAACCTCATGCCAAGGGACATACGATAACTAGGAGCTGTCACCCCCAGCGGTGGCCTGAGAGCTCAGGGAAGGGGACATTACCTGAGGAGACTGGCTGCTGGGAGAAGGAGTGCATCACCCTAAGGATGGGCCCCCAGTTGGGGCAGGAGCCCCCGGGGGATATGCATGGTAAGGGGAGGGGGGCAGGCCTCACCCAATGCTCTGGATCATGAGGTTCTCCTCCTGGGGGCCCATCTGCACGATGAGCAGCGAGCGGATCTGGCCGAGGCACTCGAGCAGGCTCATGGTGTCGTCCACGGAGGCTGGCGAGATGGTGTAGGCGCGGGGCAGGGCGCGCAGCAGCTCGCCGAGCCCGTCGTACTGCCGGTGCAGGAGGCTGAACATGGCCCGCACCAGCTCGGGGCTCTGCACGAAGTCCTCTTGGGCCCAGCGCACCACCGTGTGGGACACCAGCTCCTGCAGGGACTCTGAGAAGGGGACCCCAGGGTCAGAGCACCCTGCCGGGGTGGGGACAGCCAGCTGCACCATGCAGATGGGGTCCCTTCTCGGAGAGGGCTTCTCAGGTCACCCACCACCCCCGCCCTCCACCTGCCAGGAGTGGGCGCGTGCTGGGAGATTGTCTCTACTACCTGCAGAGGCTCCCTGTTCTCTTAACCCTAATACTGGGACCCTAAGGGCCCCCTCCAAGTTTCAAGGGGAAAAGTCAATTCTCTAACTGCTAAATACCAGAGCTCTAGCATAAGATTTCACCAGGCACCTTTGAACAAACCATAAGTCCATTTGTTCTGTGAAAATACTGTCAATTTTTCATCAGGAGAGACAACAAATGCAAAAAAACTGAAGATTTTGGTATCATTTGAAAATGAAGTTAACATAACCATGTATTTTATTGTCCCTGGCTATCTCCCTGGGACTTTGGCCCCCTACATCCAGCATCTGTTTCTCACTCAGTTTCTCCTCCTCAACCCTTTTCCTTCCCTGAGTTTCTGGGAGAGAAGACAGATGTCTCCAGTGTGCCGGGGTTAGGAGAAACCGTCATGCACCGGCAGTGAACGATGGTGTCATTTCATGACCTGCAATATGGTAATCCTATTTTTCTTCCAGTGGCCCTACAGGATCTGCTGCTCACCTTTCTGGCCTCATCTCCTCCTTCCCCCTCCAGCCACACTGGGTTCTGCCTCAGGGTCTTTGCACGGCTCTGCCCTCTACCTGGATGCTCCCCCACCCCCCGAGATCTTTCTGTAGTTTGCCCCCCTCACTCTGACCCCTCCATCTCTGTCCCTCTCCATCCTCTCACCCAAATTTACTTTTCTTCTTAGCACCGACAACCATGTGACATTATGGTCTATCCATATTTATGTTTGTTTACTCTTTGTATATTCTAAACTCCTTGAGGGTAAGGGCTTTGACTTTCCCTCCTCTGTATTCCCCAACCTTGCTAACAGTGGTTGTCCCAGAGTTGGCTCAACAAAAAATCTTGAATGTTGTACAAGAAAGCCTGTACCAATGCCAGGGACTCTGTCCTTGTAAGATGTGGCTCAAATATATTTTGCAAAATGACACATTCACCCAACATTTATCGTCACTGCTTTTCCATCTCAGCATGGTAATCTTTACACCAAGAGTAAAAGCAACAACAAAGAAAAGCCACAAGGACACATAAGCATGGTGCAGAAGTTGCCACCGTCCCAAGGTTGGATGTACGTCCCTCCTCCAGTGGCTGTACAGGTCCAACACACACATTAGGCACCGCCCGCCTTCGGGCCACATCTCCAGCCTGTCACCTCTTACCTCAGCCCTTTGCTCTTCCTCTCTCATTCCCGCCCATCCATCCCTCCCTTGCATTCCGCCTTTTGGCCTGTCTTGGACCCAGAGGCTCCCAAACACAGGAGCTGCCCACCGTCCCTTGCCCCTGCCTGGTGGTCCCAGTTCTCACGGGGTTTGTGCTCTTCAGCTGGCGGCTCCTCCTCGGGTTTCTCCTCCTTCTTCTTCACCAGCCGCACTTTCCCTAACAGGCTTATCAGGCGGCTGCCCAGGGTGGCCTCCTCTTCAGGTTCCTCCTCCTCCCCCTCCAGCTGAATTCCTGGATGTGGTCAAGGAGGGAGGGGATATCATTCGCCTGTTTGCTTATTCATCTGTTCATCATTCGTTTCTCATTCATGCATGCATTCATGGGTTTTTAACAATCTATTTCTTTATGTGCTCATATGTTTGTCAATTTATTCATTTTTGAAGCAGTTGTCTTTTAAATCAGCTCTTGTAAATATGTTCAAAGAACTAACGGAAACCATGTTTAGAGAACTAAAGGGAAGTATGATGACAATGACTCACCAAATAGGGAAAATCAATAAATAGATGGATAATATAAAATATTCTGCTCAAATTCTTCCAAAAAAATTGAAGAGGAGGAACACTCCCTAATTCATTCTATGAGGCTGACATCACCTTCATACCCAAACTGGATAAAAATAACACAAGAAAAGAAAACTACAGCCAATACCTATTATAAAGATAGATGCATAAATCCTCAACCAAATACTAGCAAACCAAATCCAGCAGTTTATTAAAAGACTTATACATCATGATCAAGTAGGATTTATGCAAGGTTGGTTCAACATAAGAAAATCAATCAATGTAATACATCACATCAACAGAATGATAAGGAAAAAGAAAACCACATGATCATCTCAACGCAGAAAAGGCATTTTACAAAATACAGCACTTGATAAAAACACTTAGAACACAAGGAATAGAAAGGAACGTCTTCAACATGATAAAGGGCATATATGAAAAGCCCACAGCTAACATCCTACTTAATGGTGAAAGGCTGAACGGTTTCCCTCTAAGATCTGGAACAAGACAAGGATGCCCACTCTCACCACTGTCATTCAACATTGTACTGGAAGTTCTTGCCTGAACAATTAGGGAAGAAAAAGAAATAAAAGGCATCTAAGTTGGAGAGGAAGAAGTAAAACTTTCCCTATTTGCAGATGATATGATCCTATAGAAAGAAAATCCTGAAAAATCCACAACAAAGCTCCTAGAGCTAATAAATGAATTCAGCAAAGTGGCCAGGTACAAGATCAACACTCAAAAATCAGTAATGTTTCTTTACACAAACAATGAACAATTGAAACAAGAAATAAAAAAAAAAAAAAAATTCTATTCACAATAGTAACCAAAAGAATCAAATATCTAGGAATGAATCTAACCAAGAATGTAAAGGATTTGTACCCAGAAAACTACAAAACATTGCTAAAATAAATTAAAGAAGACCCGAATAAATGGAAGAAGATTCCATGTTCAATGATATTATTAAGGTGTCAATATTACCCAAAGCATTCTATAGATTTCATGCAATCCCAATCATAATTCCAACAACCTTCTTTGCAGAAATGGAAAAGACAATCATCAAGTTTATATGGAAATAAAAATCATAGAATAAAAAACAAACAAAAAATTACATGGAAGGGTAAGGGACCCTGGAGAGCTACAGCCATACTGAAAAAGAATGAGGGAAGCAGATGTGGCTCGAGGGGTTGAGCACCTCCTTCCCACATGGGAGGTCCCGGGTTTGGTTCCCGGTGCCTCCTAAAGAAAAAACACACAGACAACAAGCAAAAAACAACGAGCAAAAACAACAAGCAGAAAACAAGCGCAAACAACAAGCAAAAACAATGAGCAAACAGACAAGGTAACCATCTGGGGCTTTATTTTTTTTTTTATTTATTTTTTTATTCCCCCCTTGCTGCATGTATTCACTGTGTCCATCTGCTGTGCATTTTTCTGTGTCTGCTTGTTTCCCTTTGTTGCCTCATCTTGCCGAGCCAGCTCACCACGCTGCCGCGCGGGTGGGCTTACCTTCACCAGGAGGCCCCGGGAATCGAACCCATATGGTAAACGGAAGCCCACCCAGTTGAGCCACAGCTGCTTCCCTGTGTGGGGTTTATTACAAAGCTACAGTAATCAAAACAGCACAGTAAAGGAGAGACATATAGAGCAATGGAATAAAATCGAGAGCTCATAAATCAACTGTCATATTTATGGCCAACTGATTTTTGACAAGGCAGCAAAGACCACTCAATTGGGAAATAATAGTCTCTTCAGCAAATGGTGTTTGCAAAACCGGATCGCCATTTGCAAAAAAAAAAAAAAAAAAAAAAATGAGGAGGACCCCTACATCACTCCATATACAAAAATCAACTCAAGATCAAAGACCTGAAAGTAAGAGGCAGAACTATCAAACTCCTAGAAGAAAATGTAGGGAAGCATCTTCAGGACCTTGTGTTAGGCAATGGTTTCTTAGACCTTATACCCAAAGCACAAGCAGCAAAAGAAAAAACAAATAAATTGGACCTCATCAAAATAAAACACTTTTGTTCCTCAAAGGCCTTTATCACGAAAGCGAAAAGACAACATACACAATGGGAGAAAATATTTGGAAACCACAAATCCAATAAGGGATTAATATCTAGTATATATAAAGAAATCCTTCAACTTAACAACAAAAAGACAAACAGCCCAACTAAAAAATGGGCAAAAGACTTGAACAGACCTCTCTCCAAAGAAGATATACAAATGGCCAGAAAGCAAATGAAAAGATGCTAAACATCATTAGCCATGAGAGAAATGCAAATCAAAACCACAATGAGAAAAAAACAAACAAACAAAAAACCCACAATGAGATACCACTTCATACCCTTTAGAATGGCTGCCATTTTTTAAAAAATGGAAAATAACAAGTGTTGGAGAGGATGCAGAGAAATAGGAACACTCATTCATTGCTGATGGCAATGTAAAATGGTACAACTGCTGTGGAAGACAGTTTGGTGGTTCCTCAGAAAGCTAAGTATAGAACTACCATATGACCCAGCAATCCCACTACTAGGTATATACCCAAAAGAACAGAAAGCAGGGCTCGAACAGATATCTGCACAACAATGTTCACTGAAGAATTATTTACAATTGTCAAAAGATGGAAGTAAACTAAATGTCCATCAACCAATAAATGGATAAATAAAATGTGGTATATACATACAATGGAATAGTATTCAGCCATAAAAAGGAATGAAGTCCCGATACATGTGACATTATGGATGAACCCTGAAGACATCATGTTGAGTGAAATAAACAAGACACAAAAGAACAAATATTGGGGAGTGGATGTGGCGCAAGCAGCTGAGTGCCTGCTTCCCACAAGGGAGGTCCTGGGTTTGGTTCCCAGTGCCTCCTAAAAACAAAAACAAAAACAAAAAACAAACAACAAACAACAAGCAAACAAATGAAAAATCCAACTCAGGGAAGTTGATGTGGCTCAGTGGTTGAGTGCCGGCTTCCCATATACGAGGTCCTGGATTCAATCCCTGGCCCCAGTACCTCAAAAAAAAAAAAAAAAAAGAGAGACAAATATTGTATGAGCTCACTGACCTGAAACAATTAGAATGAGCAAACTTACAGAGTCAGAATCTAGAGTAGAGGTTACCAAGAGATGGGGTGGGGATAGGGAAGTGGAAGTTGAGGCTTCAGGTACAGGTTCCTATTTGGAATAACAGATGATGGTGATGGTAGCACAACATTGTAAATGCAATTAAGAGCAATGAAATACATAACTGAGTAGGATTAAAAGGGGAAGTGTGGGAAGCGGCTGTGGCTCAATCAGTAGGGCTCCCGTTTACCATATGGGAGGCCCCAGGTTCGGTTCCCGGGGCCTCCTGGTGGGGGCAGGCCCGCCCGCGCGGCGTGGTTAGCTGACCCAGTGAGCACAGGCAGCAAGGGGGGGGTAAATGAATAAATAAATAAAATCTTTTAAAAAATAAAAAAATAAAAGGGGAAGTGTTAGATTGTATATATGGTAACAGAATGAAAATTTTTAAAATCCACATGGAACTACCCTACACAAACAGTGAGCCCTGTTAAACCATGGACTTTAATTGATAGTACAATTATAAAAATGTGCTATCATTAGTTGTAATAAATGTCTGACACCCATGACAGGTGCTGGTGGTGGGGTGGTATATGGGAATTCTGTAATTTATGCATGATTGTTCCATAAACCCACAATCTCTCTAATAAAGGGGAAAAAAGAAAGAAGAAGCATATAGAAATTTTGGAGTTGAAAAGTAAAATAACCAAAGTAAAAAAATCACTACAGAGATTCAACTGCATATTTGAGCTGGCAGGAAAAAGATTCAGAGATCTTGAAGATGAGACAGAGAGATTATCAGTCTGGAGAACAGAAAGATAAACGAATGAAGAAAAATGAACAGAGCCTCAGAAACCTCACAACACCATCAAACATACCAACATATATATAATGGGAATCCCAGACAGAGAGGAGAGAAAAGTGTAGAAAAAATATTTGAAGAAATAATGGACAAAACTTCCCAAATAGGATAAAAATATTAATTTACACATCCAAGAAACGCAAAGAACTCCAACTAGTATAAATCAAAAGAGATCCACAAAAAAAAATAAATAAATAAAAATTAAAAAAATAGAGATCCACACCTAAACTCAAAATGTTGAGAGAGAAAAAAAAAAAGAAAAGAAAAGAAAAAAACATTTAAAGACAAAGAAAATCCTGAAAGCAGCCAAAGAAAAATGACACATCACATGCAAGGGAGTGTCAATAAGATTATCAGCTGACTGCTCATCAGAAACAATGGAGGCCAACCATTCATCTCTCCATTCATTGATCTACCAATCTCTCAATCGTCTATCCATCTGTGATGGTTTGAAATGTACCCCAGAAAATCATGTTCTTAAAGCAAATTCATTCCTGTGGATGTAAACCCATTGTAAGTAACCTTTTTCTTTTTTTACTTTATTTTGTACATTTACTAATTGAAAATATAAACAATTAAAAACTAAAAAGTAAACACAGATGAATAAATATATACATTTCTCAATTAAATGTAATGGATACATATAAAATAATTTTTTTTTTTTTTAAGATTTATTTATTTACTTTATCCATTTTAAAACCCCCCCTTCCCCATTTGCTGTTTTGTGTCCATTCGCTGAGCAATTCTCTGTGTCTGTTTCCTGCCATCTCTTCTCACCCTCCTCCTCCAGTCTTCACCAAGATTCGATCCTGGAGACTTCCGATGCAGGAGACAGTTATTCTGCCGCCTGCGCCACCGCAGCTCCTGGCTTCTGCAGCTTTCGGAGCATCTTGTCTTGTCTCGCCCCTGTTACGTCATCATCCTGCTGCATGGCTCCCGGGGCCCTACAGCTCAGCAGCACACAGAGCCTGGCAGCCCATGCGCCTTCTATATATATATATTTTTTATTTTACCGGGAGGTCCCGGGGATCGAACCCAGGTCCCTCCATATGGCAGACGGACGCCCAACCATTTGAGCCACATCCGCCCCCAAATAAATTTTTTTTTGAATCAAGCAATATGTTACACAATATATTTGGTTCATAGTAATGCATTTATACAGTTATTTGTCCTTTTGTGCCTGGCTTGCTTCACTCAACATAATGTCCTCCAGGTTCATCCATGTTGCCATATGCTTTACGACTTCATTTCTTCTTACAGCTGCATAATATTCCTTCCTGTGAATAGACCACAGTTTGTTTATCCACTCATCTGTTGATGGACACCTGGGTTGATTCCAACTTTTGGCAATGGTGAATAATGTGGCTATGAACATCGGTGTGCAGATGTCTGTTCGTGTCACTGCTCTCATTTCTTCTGGGTATATACCCAGCAGTGGTATTGCAGGGTCACGTGGCAAGTCTATATTCAACTTCTTTAGGAACTGCCAAACAGTCCTCCATAGTGGTTGTACCATCCTGCATTCCCACCAACAATGAAGAAGTGTTCCTATCTCTCCACATCCTCTCCAACACTTGTAGTTCTCTGTCTTTTTCATAGTGGCCATTCTGATAGGTGTGAAATGATATCTCATTGTAGTTTTGATTTGCATTTCCCTAGTCATGAGTGATGTTGAGCATTTCTTCACGTGTTTTTTTGCCGTTTGTATTTCTTCTTTGGACAAATGTTTATTCAACTCTTTTGCCCATTTTTTAATTGGGTCATTTGTCTTTTTATTGTTGAGTTATAACATCTCTTTATATATCCTAGATATTAAACCCTTACCAGATATATGATTTCCAGATATTTTTCTCCCATTGAGTTGGCTGCCTTTTCACCCTTTTGACAAAGTCCTGTGAGGTGCAAAAGTGTTTAATTTTGAGGAGGTCCCATTTATCTACTTTTTCTTTTGTTGCACATGCTTTGGGTGTAAGGTCCAAGAAACCACCACCTTCTACAAGGTCTTGAAGATGTTTCCCTACATTTTCTTATAGTAGTTTTATGGTCCTGGCTTTTATATTTAGATCTTTGATCCACTTTGAGTTGATTCTTGTATAGGGGGCGAGATAGGGGTCCTCTTTCATTCTTTTGTTTATAGATATCCAGTTCTTCCCAACACCATTTGTTGAAGAGACTGTTTTTTCCCATTAGCGTGGGCTTGGTAGGTTTGTCAAAAATCAGTTGACTGTATAGGTGAGGGTTTATTTCTGGGTTCTCAATTCTATTCCACTGATCAATGTGTGTGTGTTTATGCCAGTACCATGCTGTTTTGACCACTGTAGCTTTGTAATATGTTTCAAGGTCAGGCAGTGAAATTCCTCCCATACTGCCCTTCTTTTTTAGAATACTTTTGGCTATTCGGGTGCACTTACCCTTCCA
>JAKSZT010054134.1:10759125-10773631 GCA_026826555.1 Tolypeutes matacus
TCCTGGAGAAAGATCCATGGGCACTTGAGAAGAATGTATAACCCGCTGAGTTTGGATGCAGTGTTCTGTATATGTCTGTTAGGTCTACTTGTTTATCATATTGTTCAAGTTCTCTGTTTCTTGTTGATCTTCTGTCTAGTTGTTCTATCTAATGATGTGAGAGGGGTGTTGAAGTCTCCGACGATTATTGTAGAAATGTCTATTTCTCCCTTCAGTTTTGCCAGAGTTTGTCTCATATATTTTGGGGCACCCTGGTTAGGTGCGTAGATATTTTTGACTGTTATATCTTCCTGGTAGATCGTCCCTTTTATTAACATATAATGGCTTTCATATCTCTTATAACTTTTTTGCATTTAAAGTCTGTTTTGTCTGATATTAGCATAGCTACCCCTGCTCTTTTCTGGTTACTATTCGCATGGAGTTATCTTTTTCCAACCTTTCACTTTCAGCCGGTTTGTATCCCTGGGTCTGACCTGAGTTTCTTGTAAGCAGCATATGAATGGCTCATGTTTTTTTTATCCATTATATCAGCCTGTATCTTTTGATTGGGGAGTTTAATCCATTCACATTCAATGATATTACTGTAAATGCACTATGTACTTCTTCCATTTTATTCTTTTGGTTTTCATATGTCATCTTGTTTTTGTCTGTCTTTTTACTCTCTTGGTTATCATTTCTGCTATTCTTTCTTCTATACTCTCCTCCAAGCCTCTCTCTCCTGTCTTCTTCTTTCAGGTTCTAAGGCTTCCTTTAATATTTCCTGCAAAGGTGGATTCTTTTTTGCAAACTCTCTTGGTTTCTGTTTGTGAATATTTTATACTCACCTTCATATCTGAAGGACAGTTTTGCTGGATAAAGAATTCTCAGCTGGCAGTTTTTCCCTTTCAGTTTCCTAATTGTATCATACCACTGTCTTCTCGCCTCCATGGTTTCTGTAGAGAAATCTGCACTAAGTCTTACTGGATGTCCCTTGTTCGTGATCATTTACTTCTCTCTTGCTGCTCTGAGAATTTTCTCTTTATCTTTGACATTTGACATTCTGAGTATTATGTGTCTTGGTGTATGTCTATTTGGATTTATTCTGATTGGGGTATGGTGTGTTTCTTGGACATGTAAGTTCATTTCTTTCATGAGAGTTGGGAAATTTTACAGTTATTATTTCCTCAAGTACTCTTTCTGCCCCTTTTCCCTTCTCTTCTCCTTCTGGAACTCCCATGATACATATGTTATTGTGTTTTGTGTTGTCATTCAACTCTCTGAGTCCCTGCTCAATTTTCTCCATTCTTTTCTCTCTTCAATTTTAGAAGCTCTGTCTTCAGTATCACTTATTCTTTCTTCTATCATTTCGAGTCTGCTGTTGTATGCCTCAAATGTGTTTTTGACCTCATCTATTGTGTCTTTCATTTCTGTGAACTGCGTTAATTTTCTGTTCAGGATTTCAAATTTTCTTTGCGTTCGCTCAATGTCTTCTTGATGTCATTGATCTCTAATTATATTGCCTTTCAACTCATTAATTTGATTTTGGAAATTTGTGCTCATCTTGCTGATTAGTTCTCTCAAATTTTGCATCTCTTCTGGGACTTTGATGTATTCCTTTTCTTGGGCCATGTCTTCTATTTTCTTAGTATGGCTTGCAATTTTTTTGCTGGCATTTAGGCATCTGGTTAGGATGTAGTTTACTCAGATGCTCAATCTCTTTCTCTTTTATAGGGATTTAGTGGCAGGAGGCTGTGAGTTACCACAGTTCTTTGATTTTTGGCTCGACCTGGATTGTTAGGGATGTCCTGCTGGTTCCTCAAAACTGGACACTGGACCCAGTAATTGGTTGTAGTCGCTTCCTAGGGCCTTGGGCAGGGAGGCTATAGAGGCCAGGAAAAGCCTCTCCTACTTATTTTTAATTTTCTTGTGTGCACTTCCTTGGACTTCCAGGAGATGGTGCTCTTTGACAGCTCTCAATTCAATGCCTGGTCGGAGTGTATTTGTTGTGACACAGACCAGATCAATGTGATAGAGCTTCCTGCCTGAGGGCTAAAAACCTTGTAATTCAAACTTTGAGACAGTTCTCCAGTCTTCTCTGGCAGCCCCCTCCCTTTTCCCAGCTCAGTAACATTTCCACTCCCCTCTGAGTCCTCCACAATCAGTCCCTGTTAGTAGAGAAGGGGATTGGGAGGTTTGTATATCTTTAGCCCCTTGCAGGCTCCAAGGCAAACAATGGCGCAGCCCCACCCAGCCTAGAAGGGCTCTCTCTCCCCTCTCCTGTGGAGTCCTCAGCAATTAGTCCAGGCTAGAAGAGAAGGAGATTGTGAAGGTCAGATTTCTCCAGTCCTTCACCGGCTCCCAGGGCAAACCACAGTGTGGTCCCACCTGGCCTGGAAGGGCCTGTGGGGCACCGCAGCCCAAATTTGTGGGTCAGAACCTGAGTCAGCCTTAGGCTGTGTCCTTCTTTCTCCCCTTTCCTGGGGTGGTAGATCTCTGGTCCCCCCTTTGTCTGTAGTCACAGGCCAATTTCTAAAGAGTTTAGTGTGGGGGAGGGTGCCGGCAGCAGCAGCCGCTGCTGGTTCCAACTCACGGTTCTGCCTGTCATCGCGATTTCCCTCTTCTGAACTTCTCTCCTCTGGGTGGTGTGCAGCCTCCACCTGCTGTCCTAAACCCTAGAAGATCTTTTTCGGGGCTGTTTCAGCCTGTTCTCTAGCTATTTTTCTGGAGAAGAGATTCCCATGTCTTACTAGTCCACCATCTTCCCTGAAGTCCAAAAGCAGGACCTTTTGATGAGGTTACTTCAGTTAAGGTGTGGCCCAAAGGGGGTCTTAATCCTCTTACTGGAGTCCTTTATAAGAGAATAAAATTCAGACAAAGGGAGAGAAAACCACGGAAGCAAGAAGCCGAAAGCAATGAAACCCAGAAGAGAAGGGAGAGACCAGCCAGATACCACCATGTGCTTTGCCACATGACAGAGGAGACCAGGTTTGCTGGCAGCTGGTCTTCGGGAAGAAAGCATGGCCTTGATGATACCTTGATTTGGACATTCTCACAGCCTCAGCTGTAAACTAGTAAATTCTCATTGTTAAAAGCCAATCCAGAGGGAAGCGGCTGTGGCTCAATCACTAGGGCTCCCATTTACCATATGGGAGGCCCCAGGTTCGGTTCCCGGGGCCTCCTGGTGAAGGCAAGCCCGCCCGCACAGCGTGGTTAGCTGACCCAGCGAGCACAAGCAGCAAGGGGGAGATAAATGAATAAATAAATAAATAAATCTTTAAAAAAAAAAAAAAAAAAAAAGCCAATCCAGGGGGCAGATATGGCTCAAATGGTTTGGCATCTGTCTCCCACATGGAAGGACCTGGGTTCAATCCCTGGGACCTTCCGGCAAAATTTTTAAAAAAAGGAAAAATAGAGAAGGCATGCCAGCCACCAGGCCCTGTGCGCAGGAGCGCCCCCAGGCCCCACCAAGGCACACAGCAAGATGATGACATAACAGGAGAGGGATACAAGGGAGAGCCAAGATGAGACATGCCAAAAAACAAGGAACTGAGGTGGCACAGGTGGCAGAACGCCTCTCTCCCACATCAGAGGCTCCAAGGATCAAATCCCGGTGAAGACAGGAGGAGAAGGATGAGAAATAGACACAGAGAATTGCCCAAAAAATGGACACAAGCCAGCAAAAACTGGAGGGGAGAGGGGGTTAAAATGGATTTAAAAAGTAAAATAAATAAATAAATCTTTTTAAAAAAAAGAGCCAATCCAGGGAAGCAGACCTAAAGCGGTTGGGTGCCTGCCCACCACATGGGAGGTCGCAGGTTCGGTTTCCGGTGCCTCCTAAAGAAGACGAGCAGGACAATGAGCTGACGTGATGAGATGGTGCGGCGAGCTAATGCAACAAGATGGCACAACGGAGAGATACAACAAGGAAAACACATAACAGGAGACACAACATGCAGGGAGCAGAGGTGGCTCCCACATGGGAGGTCCTGGGTTTACTTCCCAGTGCCTCCTAAAAAAATAAAAGAAGACGAGCACACAATGAACAGATACAGACAGCAGACAGTGAGTGCAAACAACAGTGGGGGGAGGGGTAGAGAAAGAAAGAAATAAAATAAATCTTGAAAAAAATAAAGGCCAATCCATTTAGAAGTATCTGCTTTGAGCAGCTTAGCAAGCTAAATTTACTCCATCCATCCATCCATGTACATCATCATCTATTTATTCAACTAGCCCTACAGCCATCTCTTTTCCCATTTCTTTATCCATCTATCCTTCTATCCATCAGTTCACATAGCAATCCATTCACCTGCCTGTAGCCATCCATCCATATATCCACCCACCCAGATACCCATATAACCATATTCTCCCATTCATCATCCATCTAGTCATTAACAAATCTATTCATTCATTCCACCAACAGTTACTTAGCACCAATACTGTAGGTGTGGTATTTAAGATCAGGAAATCTGAGGGAAACTTCAGGAGAGGTAACAAGAGAAAGTTTGTGACGGGGGTGGGGATGCTCTGTGTGATCCTCTCGCCTTACCACAGTGCGCCAGCAGGTCTTGATGAAAGTCGAGCAAGTCCTGTTGAATCTCCTCAGGGAGAGGATTGTCTTCTTCATCTGCACCGTCTTTGAAGTGCAATAGCATATTGATCTAGGGAAAGGTCAAAGGTCAGCCTGAGGGTTTCAGACTCCCGAGGAGGACCTTTGAGGTCAATGATCAAAGGTTCAATTTTGGGTCCAGTCTAACATCATGAGTCAAAGTGTGAGTTAGTGAAGAAGACACAGGAGACTAGGGCTACAGGTTTGAAAGGCATTGAGGGCAGAGGTGACTCAGTGATCAGACTGGTTTAGAGAGAAATTTGAGAGGAAGAAAGCAGTCTGTCAGAGTCAGAGGCCACGCACGGGTTCAGACGTTGAGCACCATCTGTGGTCAGAGCAGGGGAGAACGCTGAGGTCGGGGTTTCAACAGTAAGAGCAGCTGAGGACAGGGGTCAGAGGTACCTGCTCCTGGGGTGGGGAGCGGAACTCGCGAGTGCGCCGGGCGGTCTCGGCTGCTGACATGGTGAAGGCTTTCATGAGGTGGACGTAGCGTCTCCGCTGGTCGCCCTGGAGCTTGTCCACATAGCGCTCCGCAAAGGCTGCCAGGGACTCCACGCGGTGCTGCAGCTCTTGGTCACAGAAATACTCCAGTAGGTGGCACATCTGGGGATGGTGAGACCATGAGGACGTCCCGGACACCCTCCTTGCTTTTTCTCCCCTCCCCATGTCCTGCCCCATCCAGCCGCCACGGCCTGCTGCCTGGGTCCTTAAAGCAGCCTCCTCCGTGGCCTCACCCCTCCAATTCACCTTCCATGTGGAAAGCAGAGGGAAGGCTGCAAGCCAGCATCACCCCACTGCTTTATGCACCCCACAGCTCCTCACTGCCTCGTTACCCACCAGACCCTCGACCTTCCAGTCCAGGTAGATGGAGGATGGAAAACAGGAAGAATCACCCCACCTGTAACTTCACAGACTCCGGCAACTTCATCTGGAGCAGCCCCTCCTCCAAGCATTCTTTTTCCCCCTCTGCTGCCTCCTCTTCCTCTTTCTCCTCATCTTCCTTCTCCTCTGCCTCTTCCTCCTCATCTTCCTCCTTCTCCTCCTCGTCTCTCTCTTCCTCTTCTTCTTCTTCTTCCTCCTCCTCCTCCTCCTCCTCTTCTTCAGTGAACACTTCAGGCTCAATCATCTTTAGGATCTGTTTCACGTCCTCATCGCCAAAGATACCCATCACCTAGAGGACAAAGTCTGGGTCTTGCACTGCAGCCTGCAAGGCCTCCCTAATCTGGTCCTGGCCTCACTCTCCAGCCCACTGCTCCTGCACATGCCAGATTCATCCCTGCACTGGCTCATATAATTCCTCCCACAAGCAGGTATGGCATCCCCCTGCTTTGCCACCTGCCCTCTTTAAGATCCCCTTGGTCCACACCCTGTTTCCTGGTTCAGACCACACAGCTTCACATGAGCACCTGTCCTTTCACAGGTAAGTGCCGTTCCTCCCAATCTGAGCATATGAAGCTCTAGGACAAGGGCACACACTATGCCTTATGGAGGCCCTTATCACTCCCATCATACGCCAGCTCTCAATCAGCATAATGAAGATGCGAACAGGTAGAAGGAGAGAGGGTAGATGAAGGCAAAGAAGAGTGGGGAGAGAAAGAGAGATGGACGAATAGAAGGAGGATGGGGTGGCTGGCTAGATGAACAAATAGACAGAATGGTAGAAGTGTGAAGGGAAGATATATGGATGGGATGAATGTGAAAGTGGAGGAAGGGATGGTAGATGGATGGATGACAGAAGGATAAGCGATAGTGAGTAGGTGGATGGATGAAGAGATAGATGTATAAGCAAGTGAATGAGTAGGTGGGTAAATAGAGAGATAAGTAGATAAATAGCCTTCCGAGTGGGGTGGGATGGATGGATAGGTTTGTATCTGAAAAGTTGAATGAATGGATATATGGATGAACAATTAGGTGGGTATGTGAGGGAATAGGTACATGAAATAAAGGATGGACAGATGGATATAGATGGTTGGATGGGTGGGAGTAGATGACTGGATGAACTTGTGGGAGGATGGGTGTACGTACATCTGAATGGAGAGATACACAGATGGGTGGATAGGTAGGTGGAAGATGGATCTGTGGATGAGTGTATGGGTGGATGTATAGATGGGTAGATGGGTGGATGGGTGGATGGATGGATGGATGGAGGATAGTGGATGTAAGGAAAGATAAATTAAGTAAGTGGGTAGGTGGACAGATGAATAGATGGAATAGTGGATGGACTGATGTGTGGGTGAATGGAAGTTGGATAACAAGTAGATTGAAAGTTGTATAGATAGATACATGTATGTATGTGGGTAGAGAAAGGAAGGATAGATAGAGGAATGGACTTGCGGATAGGAAGATGAGTGTATGTGTGAATGAATGGATAGATGGACAGATGCAAAGATGGGTGGAAGATGATGGTTGATGGGATGGAGGAATGAAAGAAGGAAGAAGAGATGAATAAATAAGTGATGAATGGATGGAAGGAAAGGTGAATGAAAGGTGGGTAGATGATGGAAAAATAAACTAACGGTGGACAGATATGTGGTTGGAGAGATGAATGGGTGGCTGGATGCATAAGTGGGAGGGAGAGAGATGAATGAATGGATTATTTGGAATGTGGAAGAAGAATGGGACGAGAGAAAGAGGAGAAAGCCATTACCAGCAGGGTGGACACAAGCTTGAGCACAGGCACAAACTGGAACTCCACGGAGCCCCCGACGGGGTCTCGGGCGTGCTGCCCACCGTCCCGCACCGCCTCCCCCAGCATTCTCAGGGCCTTGTCCCGCAGGGCCTCCAGAGGGATGGCGGGGCTGAGTCGGGCCGGGGCTTCTGCTACCCCAGCAGCTGGCAGGGCGACCACGAAACATGGGGGTGTGAAATGGTGCGGGGGCCGCAGAGAGGTGGTGACCCCGACGCCAGGCAGGCCGTGGCGGCGAGGGCCGTTGTCCGCGCGTCTTTCAGATGGGAAGAGCGTGATGGCGCGGGTCTCAGACGTGAGAGGTACGATGTACTCGGAGAGCATAGAGCGGCGGCTGCGGCAGGCACTTTCGAGGTGGATGCTGATGAGGAGGTCGTAGTAACCTGCGCGCAGCGGGCCCGGCAGGTGCGCATCCTCCAACGCGTGCAGTAGCTGAGCCTCGTCCACGTGGCTGCACAGAGCATGTGCCACGCGGTTGTTGCCCAGCGCGCACACGGCGCGGTAGAGACGGAGGGTGTGCGAGTGGAAGCGCTGCAGGTCCAAGCGCTCCGACAATTCCAGGATGTCCATGCACCTGCGGCAGGGATGGGGGGGCACGACCGAGAGGCGAAGGGATGCTCAGGTGAGTGTGGGTGGCTCCAGCAGGGAATCCCAGTGTCCCGCCAGGCCTGGGTTCTGGGAGGCCTGTGGGGCTGGCTCTAGGATTCTTTCAACGGTTCTGGAAGTCCCTCAGGGGTCTGTCGTCCCCTTGGGATCTTTGGGATGATCTGGGTCTCTGGGGTATCAGAGTCCACAGAGAGAGTCGGGTGACCCTGGGGTGTACCTGGAGTCCCTAGAGTGGGTCTGAACCCCCTTGGGCAGGTCTGAGTGCCCTGGTTATGTTTGGGCACCGCTAGAATGTAAACTGCAGGAGGGCAGGGCATTCTGTATGCCCAGCACTTAAAACAGGGCCTAGCACATAGCAAATGCTCAAAAAATAGTTGTTGAAAGAATACCTGAATAAATGGGTGTGTTTGGGGCTCATTGAGGAGTGTCTGGGGCTCTTGGGGTGGGTATGAGTCCCCTTGGGCCCTTCCAAGTTATACCCTGAGTTACACTGAGCATTTGTAGAATGCCGATCCACAAGGGCTTTGCCCCTCTTTCCTTCCCCACTGGGGGAATTCTCCTCCAGTCTAGAATTTTGCCTGGCACCTAGGTGGCGCTAAGAGCTACTCCGGAAGTGAGGGACGGAGGGAGGGAGGGAGAGAAGGAAGGAATAATGAGGAATTCCTGGGGTGGGTCTGGGATCCTTGGCCACGTTCCCAGTCCTGAGAGTTTTCCTTTTTCCTGCCACACTGTGAGCACATCGGGACCTTTAGGTGCATATGGGTTCCTGGAGTGGGTTTGAGATCTCCATGGACTCTATCTAAAGACTCTCTGGGTGTGCGCAAGAGCCCCCGGGGTACATGCGGGCTTCCCTGAGTCATGCCTGGAGCCCCTCCGATGCACTTGGGACCCCCTCGGATATTGTTGAAACTCCTTGAGGTGGGTCTGAGCTCCCTGAGATGGGCTTGGGGTTCCCTGGGCTGTCATCTGGAGTCCCCTGAGGCCTCCTGAGGGGTTGTCTGGAGCCTTCGGGGTTCTTGGGGGACCTGAGTTGGAGCCAGACCCCAGGGGGCTCGCCGTCCCGCCCCAGCCCTGCGCGGCCGCCCCGGCGCTGACCGGTTCTCCTCCGGCACGTGCAGCGCCATCATGGTCAGCGGCTCTTGGCACTGCAAGGCCCAGCCGAGCCGCTCGCCGGCGCGCCGCGTCTCCACCTGCAGGAAGCGATTGGGCATGCGGCTCCACGAGACCGGCATCAGCATCTGCACCTCCAGCCGCGGCGGGCACTGCGGCGCCGGGTTCTTGCGCTCGCTCAGGAACATGGCGGCCGACAGCGGCATGATGTTCTGGGGGCACCGAGGCGCGCACGGGTCAGCATTCCCGGTCCTCCCCGCCCCGCCACCCCGCTTCCAGGGAGGCCTCCCGGACTGGCCCCTCCTCTTCAGCGGCACTGCTAGCCTGACCTCCCCACGCCGGGGCCTGCCTCCATCGTGCGCCCATTGCTACACTCTTACCTTCTGCTTTCCCAACTCAAACTGGATCACGTTCTGGTGGGTGGGCAGGACAAAGACGGCAGGAAACAGCTTCGTGTTGGGTTCCACCTGGCAGGGGAAAGGGGACAAGGAGAGGAAGAGAGGAAGACCGGAGGTGGTTTGATTCTGGATCCCTAACTCTGGGGGCCCTGCTGCTGTCTACAGATCCAAACGCGGGCAATTGTACACTTAAAAATGGTTAAAATGGCCAGTGTTATGTTATATATATGTTACCACAATTACAAACCAAACAAAACAACAACAATATTTGTCGAAGCCAGGCGCTTGGTCCCCCAGGCAGTTCGTTATACTATTCTCTTACTTTTGTGGGTACAGTATTTGAAAATATTTAAGTTTTGAACATTGAAAGCAGGAAAAAAAAAAAAAAAAGTTAAGCGCTTACTTGAAAACTCTAGAAGGATCCCAAAGAAATGTTGGCCTGATTTCATATAGAAAGCCATCATCAAATGCAAAACTTTTAAGTAAGTGATTAATTAAAAATTAATAGAACATAATTTTTGACATTTGAACCTTGTGACTGTTACCTAGTCAAAAAATTAAATAAAACAGAAAAAAAAAAAAAAAAAGCCAGCAAGTGTCCTCTTACTGCCCTCCTTCCTCACCCCTCTTACCTTCCCAGCAGAGCCCACCCTGCCTCCACCACCACCACAAGCAGCAGGGCCATCTGGGAAGCAGGCTTGCCCAAAACCAAACCTGAATCTAATCACATCTCTGGGCCCAGCTCCCAGTTTACAGGAAATACAGGGCCCCGAGGAAAATGTTAAAATGATACCACACAAATTAAATACAAAAAAAAAAAAAAGATACCACAGGGATGCAGTGGCCAGATTGAGACTGGGAAACTAGGAGAACACTAAAAAGACAATAACATGCACTCGCATCCCCTGGAATCTTGTTAAAGTGCAGCTTCTGATTGGGCCAGTCTGGAGTGGAGCCTAAGATTCTGCATTCCTAACAAGCTCTGAGGGGTTGCCCATGCTGCTTGCCCAGGGACCGAAACGTGGAGAGCAAAGCTCTGCAGGACAAACAGCCTGTTTTCTTCAAGAAGTACATTTCAAAGAGAAAAAAAGAGATGGACAGGGAAACCTATATATGAAAAGAGACTCGAGGGACAGAGCCACCAGTTACAATATATGACCTTGTTTGGATTCTGATTCAAACAAATAAATGGTAGAAAGACATTTTTAAGACAATGAGAGAAACAAACATGGCCTGGATAATTTATGATGATATTTAGGAGTTACTGTTTTATTTTTTGGTGTGATGATGGTATTGTGTTATGTTTTCTAAAAAGAATCCTAGTCTTGCAGAGATACGTACTGAAAAGAAATGATATGATGTCTGGGATTGCCTTAAAATTCATCCATTGGGTGTGGAAGGGGAAGTAGGCGGTAAAGATGAAAGGAAATTGGCTGCGTGGTAGACGCAGCTGGGTGGTGGAGCCATGGTGGTTCATTATACTATTTGATTTCTGTATATTTAAATTTTTTTCCATTTAAAATAGTTTTACAGGGAAGCAGCTGTGGCTCAATTGGTTGGGCTCCCGTTTACCATATGGGAGGCGCCGGGTTCAATTCCCGGGGCCTCCTGGTGAAGGCCAGCTGGCCTGCGCTGTGCGGTGAGCTGATGCAGCAAGATGACGCAACAAAGGGAGACAAGTAGACATAGAAAAATGCACAACAAATGGACACAGCACAAGCAGCAATGGGGGGATAAATAAATAAAAATAAATCTTTAGACTTCCGGGAAGATGGCGGACTAGTAAGACACGGGAATCTCTTCTCCAGAAAAATAGCTAGAGGACAAGTGGAAACAGCCCCGAAAAAGATCTTCTAGGGTTTAGGACAGCAGGTGAAGGGTGCACACCACCCAGAGGAGAGAGGGACAGAAGAGGGAAATCGCGACAATAGAACCGTGAGTTGCAAGTAGCAGCTTCTGCTGCTGCCGGCACCCTCCCCCACACTCTTCAGAATTCTCCGGCCTCTGGGCCTGCGACCACAAAGGGGGCTTCAGGGATCTGCCACTCCTGGAAAGGGGAGAGAGAGGGACACAGCCTTAGGCTGACTCAGGTTCTGACCTGAAATTTGGGCTGCAGAGCCCCACGGACCCTTCCACACGGCGGTTTGCCCTGGGAGCCTAGAAAGGACTGGAGAAATCCGACCTTCCCAACCTCCTGCTCTTCTAGCCTGGACTAATTGTTGAGGATACCACGGGAGAGGGGAGAGAGAGCCTGGGGCTGACCCTGCTTTGGACTCCCAGGTTTGGTCTGCCCTGTCCCGAGAGCCCTTCCAGGCTGGGTGGGGCTGCGCCATTGTTTGCCTTGGAGCCTGCAAGGGGCTAAAGATATACAAACCTCCCAATCTCATCCTCTACTAACAGGGACTGATTGTTGAGGATTCAGAAGGGAGTGGAAATATTTCCTAGCTGGGAAAAGGGGGGCGCTACGAGAGAAGGCTGGAGAACTGTCTCAGAAAGTTTGAATCACAGGGCTCTTAGCCCCCAGACAGGAAGCTCTATCATATTGATCTGGTCTGTGTCACAACAAATACGCTCGGACCAGGCATTGAATTGCACATAAGAAAATGAATAAGTAAGAGAGTCTTTTCCTGGCCTCTATAGCCTCCCTGCCCAAGGCCCTAGGAAATGACTCTACAACCAATTACTGGGTCCAGTGCCCAGTTTTGAGCAACCAGCAGAACAATCCTAACAATCAAGGTTGAGCCAAAAATCAAAGAGCTGTGGTAACTCTCAGCCTCCTGCCACTAAAACCCCATAAAAGAGAAAGAGATAGAGCATCTAAGTAAAATACAAACTAAACCTAAGCACCAGCAAAAGATTACGAGCCATACTGAGAAAATAGAAGACATGGCCCAAGAAAAGGAATACAGCAAAGTCCCAGAAGAGATGCAGAATTTGAGAGAACTAATCAGTGAGATGAGCACAAATTTCCAAAATCAAATTAATGAGATGAAAGAGAATATAGTTAAAGACATCAAGAAGTCATTGAGAGGGGGGCGGATGTGGCTCAAATGGTTGGGTGTCCGTCTGCCATATGGAGGGACCTGGGTTCGATCCCCAGGACCTCCCGGTAAAATAAAAAATATATATATATAGAAGGCGCATGGGCTGCCAGGCTCTGTGTGCCGCTGAGCCGTCGGGCCCCAGGAGCCATGCAGCAGGATGATGATGTAACAGGGGAGAGACAAGACGAGATGCTCTGAAAGCTCCAGAAGCCAGGAGCTGAGGTGGCGCAGGTGGCAGAATACCTCTCTCCTACATTGGAGGTCTCCAGGATCGAATCCTGGTGAAGACTGGAGGAGGAGGATGAGAAGAGATGGCAGGAAACAGACACGGAGAATTGCCCAGAGAATGGACACAAAAACAGCAAAAGGGGAAGGGGGGGTTTAAAATGGATAAAGTAAATAAATAAATAAATCTTAAAAAAAAAAAAAAAAGTCATTGAGAGAACGCAAAGAAGAATTTGAAACACTGAACAGAAAAGTAACGGAGTTCATGGGAATGAAAGACACAATAAGTGAAGTAAAAAATACATTTGAAGCATACAACAGCAGACTCGAAATGATAGAAGAAAGAATAAGTGATACTGAAGACAGAGCAGCTAAAATTGAAGAGAGGAAAAGAACAGAGAGAGAAAAGAATGGAAAAAATTGAGCAGGGGCTCAGAGACTTGAATGACAACACAAAACGCAAGAACATACGTGTCATGGGAGTTCCAGAAGGAGAAGAGAAAGGAAAAGGGGCAGAAAGAGTATTTGAGGAAATAATAGCTGAAAATTTCCCGACTCTCACGAAAGAAATGAACTTACATGTCCAAGAAGCACACCGTACCCCAATAAGAATAAATCCAAATAGACCTACACCAAGACACATATTATTCAGAATGTCAAATGTAAAAGATAAAGAGAAAATTCTCAGAGCAGCAAGAGAGAAGTAAACAATCACGTACAAGGGACGTCCAGTAAGACTTAGTGCAGATTTCTCTTCAGAAACCATGGAGGCGAGAAGACAGTGGTATGATATAATTAGGAAACTGAAAGAGGAAAAACTGCCAGCTGAGAATTCTTTATCCAGTAAAACTGTCCTTCAAACATGAAGGTGAATATAAAGTATTCACAAACAAACAGAAACTAAGAGAGCTTGCAAAAGAGAATCCACCTTTGTAGGAAATATTAAAGGAAGCCTTAGAACCTGAAAGAAAAAGACAGGAGAGAGAGGCTTGGAGGAGAGTACAGAAGAAAGAAAAGCAGAAAGGATAACCAAAAGAGTAAAAAGAGAGACAAAAATAAGATGACATATGAAAACCAAAGAATAAAATGGAGGAAATAAATAGTGCATTTTCAGTAATATCATTGAATGTGAATGGATTAAATTCCCCAATCAAAAGATACAGGGTGACAGAATGGATAAAAAAACATGAGCCATCCATATGCTGCTTACAAGAAACTCACCTCATGGGAGGCGGCTGTGGCTCAGTCAGTGGGGCTCCCGTTTGCCATGTGGGGGGCCCCAGGTTCGGTTCCCGGGGCCTCCTGGTGGGGGCGGGCCCGCCCACATGGCGTGGTTGGCTGGCCCAGCGAGCGCGGGCAGCGGGGGGGGATGGGTGAATAAATAAATAAAAATCTTTAAAAAAAAAGAAACTCACCTCAGACCCAAGGACAAGCCAGCTGAAAGTAAAAGGTTGGAAAAAGATACTCCACGCGAACAGTAAACAGAAAAGAGCAGGGGTAGCTATAATAATATCAGACAAAACAGACTTCAAATGCAAAAAAGTGATAAGAGATGCGGAAGGCCATTATATATTAATAAAAGGGACGATCCTCCCGGAAGATATAACAGTCATAAATATCTACGCACCTAACCAGGGTGCCCCAAAATATATGAGACAAACTCTGGCAAAACTGAAGGGAGAAATAGACATTTCTACAATAATCATCGGAGACTTCAAACCCCTCTCACATCATTAGATAGAACAACTAGACAGAAGATCAACAAGGAAACAGAGAACTTGAACAATATGATAAACAAGTTAGACCTAACAGACATATACAGAACACTGCATCCAAACTAAGCGGGTTATAC
>JAKSZT010054134.1:10774031-10884920 GCA_026826555.1 Tolypeutes matacus
AAGTATTCTAAAAAAGAAGAGCAATGTGGGAGGAATTTCACTGCCTGCCCTTGAAACATATTACAAAGCTACAGTGGTCAAAACAGCATGGTACTGGCATAAAGATAGACATATCAATCAGTGGAATAGAATTGAGAATCCAGAAATAAACCCTCACCCATACAGTCAACTGGTTTTTGACAAACCTACCAAGCCCACGCTGATGGGAAAAAACAGTCTCTTCAACAAATGGTGTTGGGAGAACTGGATATCTATAACCAAAAGAATGAAAGAGGACCCCTATCTCACCCTAGCCAGGACCATAAAACTACTATAAGAAAATGTAGGGAAACATCTTCAAGACCTTGTAGTAGGTGGTGGTTTCTTGGACCTTACACCCAAAGCACGTGCAACAAAAGAAAAAGTAGATAAATGGGACCTCCTCAAAATTAAACACTTTTGAACCTCACAGGACTTTGTCAGAAGGGTGAAAAGGCAGCGAATTCAATGGGAAAAAATATTTGGAATTCACATATCTGATAAGGGTTTAATATCCAGGATATATAAAGAGATGTTACAACTCAACAATAAAAAGACAAACAACCCAAGTAAAAAATGTGCCAAAGACTTGAATAGAGATTTCTCCAAAGAAGAAATACAAATGGCAAAAGCACATGAAGAAATGCTCAACATCACTCATGATTAGGGAAATGCAAATCAAAACTACAATGAGATATCATTTCACACCTATCAGAATGGCCACTATTAAAAATACAGAGAACTACAAGTGTTGGGGAGGATGTGGAGAGATAGGAACACTTCTTCACTGTTGGTGGGAATGCAGGATGGTACAACCACTATGGAGGACTGTTTGGCAGTTCCTAAAGAAGTTGAATATAGACTTGCCATGTGACCCTGCAATACCACTACTGGGTATATACCCAGAAGAACTGAGAGCAGTGACACGAACAGACATCTGCACACCGATGTTCATAGCCACATTATTCACCATTGCCAAAAGTTGGAAACAACCCAGGTGTCCATCAACAGATGAATGGATAAAGAAACTGTGGTCTATTCACACACACAATGGAATATTATGCAGCTGTAAGAAGAAATGAAGTCATAAAGCATATGGCAACATGGATGAACCTGGAGGACATTATGTTGAGTGAAGCAGGCCAGATACAAAAGGACAAATACTGTATGAATGCATTACTATGAACCAAATATGTTGTGTAATATATTGTTTGATTCAAAAAAAAATTTATATGTATCCATTACATTTAATTGAGAAATGTATATATTTAAAAAAAAAAAAAAAAAAGGAATACAGACTTCTCTGTATTGTGCTCTCTCTCCTCCTTTCCAGGCCTCAGTTTACCCATTTTGTATAAAGTGTGTTTGGGCGAGGCAATCTCCCAGGGCACTCCCAGCTCTGGCCTGCAGGAGGGCCAGGAGCTGTTTTTGCCCTGTCTCTCTGGCCTCCAGGGGGTGTCTGGGAGGGTTGCTAACACTGGTGCTACTGCTAAGTTGAAGGGGCGGGGCTCACCTGGAAAAAGGTGTTGCTCTCTTTGCCGTTGGCGGTAAAGGTCATTAAGCCAGTGGCCAAGTCCACCAGGCAGCCAATGATGAGGTCGCTGTGGCTTATCCGGCCCTGCTGCCCAGGGCTCACAAAGTCCCCGCCCCACACCATGTAGCAGTTGCTGCACTTGAGGCTGGAGGGGACAGGAATGGTTACTGCAGAATACGGTGGCCTCAGAGCCCCGGGCCAAATAGCTACCACCTGCAGATTCGAGCACTGAAACCCCTCCCCAACACCACCCGGAGACCCTCGGAGCCAGAATTTTTAGAAGCTGGTGAGGAGTTATGGAAGGAGGAGAAGGAACGGGGGAAGGAGGAGGGAGAAGAGAGAGGAGATGATGGAGGAGGGAGAGATGAAAGAGGAGGAGGACGAGGAGGAGGAGGAGGAAAAAGTCAGAGCAGGAGCAGCTGGAGGAAAAGAAACAGGGAGAGAGGAAGAGGGGAAGGAGGAGGGAAGCTCTGAGCCAGGGGGCGTCCTCTCAGACCAGGTGCCACAGCCAGGCAGCCACAGAGCTCCCTCCTGTCTCCCCACCCACCAGCTCCCCGCAGTTCCCACCCCTCCCTGGCACCTGCTGTGGACGTTGCCTTGCTCATCCCCCATGGTCACTGTCACTGCCCGGACCTTGCTGAGGTCGAAGTTCATGTCGTGCTGATGGTAGTCAGGGGTGACCCAGCCCACCCACACGCAGCTGGGCTCCTGACCAGCGAAGACCCTCACTGAGTAATAGTACTGGGGAGACAAAGGAGGGGGGCCAGTGGTCATTCCAGGAAGACAGCATTTAGGAGTTCCCCAGGAATGTGTTTCCCTGGATTCTCACAGTCCTCTGGGAATTTAACAAGAAGTTCCCATATTTGGGAACCCCTGGATCTATGTCTCTCTGTTTCTGTGTCTACTGATGTGTTTCTAGATGCAGGAATCCCTTGGGACTATTTTGGGAGACACCCAGATTTGGAGCCCTTCCAGGCTACTGCAGAGTAATAAAAAAAGTTAATACTTAAATGGCACTTACTGTTCTAAGGTCCTTGCAGGGACTAACTTTAATCCTCACAACCACTGCATTAAGTGGTTACAATTTTTATCCCCATTTTACTGATGGGGAAACTGAGGCATAGAGAAGTGAAGTTGCTAGCCCAAGTGGCACACTTAGGTAGGTAGTCCATGATCCTAACCACTAGGCTATCTCATAAACTATTCCAGATTTGGAGAATCACAAAACTATATTGGGCTAATTGTGATTTTCTTTTCTTTTTTTTTTTTTTTGGTTCCCAGGAAGATATTAAAGTAGCTTTTAAAAATTTGGGAGTATTGGGTTCATATGGGTGAACCCAAATGTTGGGGTCCCTAGTCTATCTTGGTGTAGTCGCTGGATTTGAGGATCCTTGGGAGTTACATCAGTTTGCCTTATGGCTACATTGTGTTCTCTGCAATTCTAAGGCCACTAGCTATATGGATTTAGGGATTCAAAGGATTAAATCAGTGTGTGCTGTGTTTTGTGGGTCTTCAGGGTATATTGGGGTATCCCCGGATATGGGCATTTACTGGGAATTGCAGCACTAAGTTTGGGGATTCAGGGGGGTTCCCAAAGCTGAGGATTCACGATTCATACCGTGGTGGTGTTGAGGATGATTTCAGGGTCATCCCGGTCATCAGTGGGTACCACATCCCGAGGGAGTCGGGGCAGAGTAGGGGTGGCTGGCGGTTGGGTCATCATGGCAGCCTTCTTGGCCTTGAATAAGAACCTGGGGGGGGGAGGGGCTGCCATGAGAACCAGCTCTCAAGCCCAGCCCCCAGCCCTCCCCACCACAACAGCCGTGCCCCCCACATCCGTCCTAACTACATCCCACTTCCAAACCCAAGGCCTTGCCTCTGGAGGCATGGGAGTCCCTGAACTGCCCCAACCTACTCTATTCTGGAGGTGCCGCATTCCGTGCTGGTGGATGCTGGGTGCCTACAGCACTTGGGAAAGGCACTGTCTTGTATACTGCCAGGCATTTAGAGCCCCTGGGGCTCTCCTGAAGCACCCTCAGAACTGATAATCACGAATGCTCCATCATCTCCAGACATCCCTAAGGAGTACAGAACTGCATCTGATTGAAAACTACTGCCAGGGTAGCAGAAAGTGGATTTAGTTTCAATTCAAGTTGAATACCTTTTTAGGTCTCCCTTGAAATTGTTTTTTTTTTTTTTTTTTTTTTTTTGGGGGGGGGATACATTTGAGTCCTTTGAGCCACAAGAAAGAACCCCAATTTAGAAGACTTTATGTTCACGGGGATACCGTGGAGTATCATCAGCTGTCCCAAGAAATTGAAGTCTCCTTTTGTGTCTCTGGGGAATGAAGTCCATTGGGTGAAGCCCTTTGGGGCTCATCAGGTACCCCAATGACAGTAGAGTTCTCCATAGACATGGTAGAGACCGCAATTTTTATATTCTCAGGGGAATTAGAGCAGCCTAGGAGGATAACAGAGTTCACCTGAGTCATGTAGGATTCCTCAATATTTTGACTCCACTTAGCATATTTGCTGCCATTTTGGGGGGTACAATGGAGTTTCTCAAGTTATTGAAGTTGCCTTATTGGGGGTCTTAGGGCAGACCCCAAGCCCCTGTTCCTCACCTCACCCTCAACTCACCCTCTCTTCTTATTCTTCTCTGTGGTAGCATCCTTCTCATTCTCCACCCTGACGGGCTGGGCCTCTACCCCTGCCTGGGGGGTGCCCCCAGGTACCCCCTCCTTGGCCGTGCCCTCTTTGCCCCCCTCAGCCTCGCCCCAGCGCCCAGCCGAGCGGCGCAGGTTTTCGTAGTCAGGGTCGGGTTCCGCTGCCCGGGCTTCGTCCTCAGAGGGGGGCTGCAGTCCAGGGGATGCCAGAGGAGTGGCCCCCGCCGTGCAGCGGAAGTGCTGGTGGAACTGGACCGGGAGGCTCAGACGGAGAAAGAGCATCTCCACTAGGCTGTTCTGGGAGCCCCAGGTGCGGTGGGTCAGGCGCAGGCAGGGGGGCGTGTCCACGGTGCCGTCCACACGGGCCACCTGGGGAGGTTGAGGGAGCACTCAGCCAGCCGGTGGGCGGGCGGATGGACCCCTGGTCCTCAACCTGGTCACGCTCGGAGCTGCCCTAGGCCTGGGAGCACCCGGGAGCATCAGCCAACCACACCCCTTCCTCTGGGCAAGCCCCCCGCGGGGGCACACAGCTTGGCACAGCATGGACGAGGGGGGCAGGAGGGGCAAGAGCCTCTCATCTGCACACCTGGTACCATGGTGCTCCCGTCACACACTGGAATCACCTGCGGAGCTACAAAAACCTACGCCTGCCCGCAAGCACTTCAGACCAAGTCATTCAGCACGTCGTTACTGAGCACCTACTGTGTGCTGGGCACTCTTCTAGGTGCTGGGGACCCAGCAGTGGACAGAACAAAGATCCTGCCCACCCCCTGGTCACCGACATTCCCAAAGGCTCTGGAGGAGGGCAGCCCCGAAGGACCCCAGGTGCAATTTTGTTAAACTTTTGTGCGTGGAAATGTTAACAACCAGCAAAATGCACACATCACAAGTGCACGGCCTGAAGAGTTGTCACAGAGGGGACACACCTGCAGAATGAGCACCTGCCCCGGAAGCCCCCCCCTCAAGGATAGTGAGGGATTCTGATGAGGGAAATGCCAGGAGCTGCCTGTCCCGTGTGCTCCACAGATGGACTCTGGAAAGTTTACTGGAGACTCCATTAACGACTGAAATGGCTTCTCTCATGCCCCACATCAAGGTGGCCTCCTCCAGGACCCACTGCCAAGACTGACCTCCATGCTCCTTCCCAGCCAGTGAATTTGCCCCACCACTGTGCAAAGAAGATTCACCGTACCCAGAACCTCTTCAGTTTTTTCCTCTCTCCTCTCTCTTATAAATCTGTTTTTTCCCTTTGTCCCTTTAACAGCAGTCTACGGGCAGGTCTCCCTGGGGATCTGTGTCCAAAGTAACTAAATGTCTCTGAGTTATTCTTTGACAGTAACCACCTTCCTGAGTTATCCCACCACAGATTATCTTTACTTGGTCTTGAACCATCTATGAATGGAATCCCGCCATTGTGCTCTTTTCTGTCTGGCTGCTTTCATTCAACATTATGTCCATGAGATCCATCCGCGTGGTTGTGTGTATTTTCATTTATTCATTCTCACTGCTGACGAGCATCCTGTTCCCTGGTTGAAGGCACCATCTGGCACCATCTGGCTGTTGCAGGGGTTAAGAGGTCATATCTGGTCCACCATCCTTTCCAAGCTCAGCCACCTCTACTCTCACTTCCTCTAACCCACTGCCAATAGGGACCTTTCTAGAGCTCAAATCTAACCTGACATTCCCCTGCTTAAAACCCTTCCATTTTTACATAGTCTTAAAATACCCTCCCAAGACAAATTACTTATTCCAAAGAGAAAAACAGCGACTTTACAATGGCAGACTCCATCTTAACCAAATAGTCCAAGTTAACATAATCAGGAATTGAGATATATTGACATCACGTGCCTCCTGATATGATGCACTGAGGTCACAGCATCATGTCTGTGATATTCCTTCCAAATATGCATAACCTGAACCTAATCATGAGGAATCACCAGACAAACCCAAACTGAAGGACATTCTACAAAATAACTGGTCTGTACTCTTCAAAAATGTCAGGGTCATGAAAGAGAAAGACTTGGGAACATTCTAGATTAAGGAGATTAAAGAGCTATGACAATTAATGCAACACATAATCCTGGATTCAGATCCTAGACCAGAAAAAAAGGCATTATTGGGAGTGGATGTGGCTCCACATGGGAGGTCCCGGGTTCAGTCCCCGGTGCCTCCTAAAAAAACAAAAAAACAAACAAACAACAAGTAAATCAAATAAAGAAAACAACTCAGGGAAGCCAATGCAGCTTAGTGGTTGAGCACCAGCTTCCCACATACGAGGTCCCAGGTTTGATCCCCGGCCCCCAGTACCTCAAAAAAAAAAAAAAAAAAAAAAAAAAAAGAAATAGTATGGGGGAGTGGGTGTAGCTCAGTGGTTGAGCACCTGCTTTGCTGCTTTGCATGTGTGAGGTCCTGGGTTCAATCCCCGGTACCTCCTTTAAAAAAAAAAGTATGTATCAATGTCAAATTTCCTGATTTTCATAACTGTGGTTCTGTAAGAGCATAGCCATGTTCTAAAGAAATATACATGGAAGTATTTAGGGGTAAAGAG
The DNA here is from genome assembly GCA_026826555.1 of Tolypeutes matacus. NCBI lineage: Eukaryota > Metazoa > Chordata > Mammalia > Cingulata > Chlamyphoridae > Tolypeutes > Tolypeutes matacus. The sequence continues at coordinate 10,780,797 of JAKSZT010054134.1, forward strand.
AGATATCTTCAACTTACTCTAAAAGAGTTCAGTAAAATTGTGTTATATATATATATGGGGGATACCATGGATGGGAAAGCTGAGGCCAGGAAGAGACAGTTATATGTCCAAGGTCACACAGCAGGTAAGAGGCCAGCCCCAGGTCTGTCTGATTTTAAAGTTCCGGCTGAAGGTCAGCCAGGTGGAGTTCAAGTTCTTCCCAGGTTGGGAAAATGACTGTCACTTTGGTCTATGTGGGTCACTGACTTTTGCATTGGGAAAGAAAAGAAACTGAAGTTTAAAAATTAAGCTACTTGGGTTAATGAAGAACTACTGAAAACAAATAAACCAAATAAAAAAAACAATACCCAGAGCACAATTAAGCTTAGTAAGGAAGGTGCCAAAATGTTTAAAGATATAAAGATTTATATATTTTTAAAACTTGTTCTAGAATTAGATAGTTATATGGACTGGAAACTTCTGTTGGAGTCAGTTAATCCACCTTCTCTTTCTCCCTTTCCCCATTTTATAGGTGAGAAACCTGGAGTTCAGAAAGGTTGTGGTTTGCTGAGGCGGTACCCCAAAAGGCAGCCCTGAGAGCCCATTACCTTGACATCCCTTCTTCAGGGTTTGTGTGCTAACATGGAAGGGAAGGATAAACTCAAGGAAGGGAACTGTGGGGAGAATGAGGTTTGGAGTGAGATCAAGGGTATTGAGTGGTGGGTGAGCCTCACCTCATAGTGCGGGTGCTCGGGGGGCACAGGCTCAAATTGGGGAAGGCTTTTGCTGAACCAGGTGGTGACGGGGCGCTGCATGTTGATGGCGAACGGCTCAAAGCCTTCCTGGAGGCCGCAGATGGCAAAGAACCGCAGAGAGCTCACATCCTGGCCCAGATTCAGGTGACCCACCTGGCCAGGTCCCAAGCTGCAGACGGGCAGGAAGCCTGGTGGGAAGGAACGGATGGGTGAGGATGCCGGTGGGTGGGCAGGGCAGCTATGGGGAGGGGAGCTGCAGAAGGAAGGAATGGACAAGCGGGAGGCTGAAGGGGGCAGTGTAGGATCAGGCGAGATGGAGGAATCCAGAAAGGGTACATGAAGGAATCTTGGGGACCGTATGGCCAGCCCTTACCATCCCTGATCTCGATTTCCCGGAAAGCTGTTTCGGAGCCTGAGTCAGACATGAGGACCTCGCCATTGAGGGTGAAGATAATGGTGTTCTCTGAGAGGTCGATCATGCAGCCTACGACATCACCAGACTGCCAGGGACGCCCAAATGGTTCACTGCCCAAGTGCCAGCGCTGGCCCTGTGAAGAGGTCCAGGGAAGACAGCGCAGGGAGAGAGACACAGAGAAGGAGAGAAATACAGACGCAATGGAGAGACATGCACAAGCAAGGCATCAGATCCAGGGCGTGTGGAACAGAGGAGGGGTCGCCCCTATAGTGTCCCCCATCTTTCCCCACACTCGTGCCTACGATCCTTGGAATCTAAGGGATGGGCTTTCATGCTCTCCTGCCCCACCACTCTCCGAGTCTCATCCCTCCTGCTTGGGGTCTCTGCTGTTCCCACCGCTGGGGCTGTGGAGACCATTGAAGTGGTAGAGGCGTTTGGGGGCAGGAGCAAGTAAAGGGGTGGAAAGGGAAAACAAATTTATCAATGTCCCCCATACAGATCAGGTAGGCCCCCTGAACAGATGGGTGGATAATGGGATGAATGGATGGGAAGTTGGGTATAGGGCTGGATAGAAGAATGAATGGAAAGTTGAGCGTATATATGAGCAAGTGCAGGAAGAAAGTGTAAGTAGATGCACAGATAGGCAAATGGATGGATGAATGGGTGGATAAATGGATGAACTGATGGATGTTATGCATTAAATTATTGAATAGATAAATGAGATCACAAATTGATTAAAACAACGAGTGTATGATGAATAGATGGAAGAGTGGGTGGCTAAGTGACTATCTGGATAGATGGATTTGTGGAGGGATGAGTGGATGAATGGACAGATGGGTGGTTGTACTGAGAGATGGGTGATGATGGACAGAGAGCGGGAAGGATGGATGGTTGTTAGATGTATGAATGGTGAGGTAGATGCAGGGATGAGTGGACAAACTGAGGCACAGATACAGGCAGGGTTAGAATGTACGAGCTGTGGGAGGAGTCAAGGGGCCTGCGAGTGGGGCTTAGGGGGATACTCACGCGGTGCCCATTGAAAACATAGGCCAGGTCATCAGCTCCCAGCTCCACATCAGGCCGCAGCTCGGGCTTGGCCCAGCCCACGCGCATCTCGCCGGTGGTGACGGCCTCGAATTCAAAGTACCAGCGGCCACTCTGCACCGCATAGGATCGCTCTGCCCGGAAGATGCGCACCCGGTCCCAACGAGACTGGCTCTCCACCTGACCTGCAATTAGGGCAGGGCAGAATCAGAGAGGCTGGGCGGGGCCAGAGACAGCAAGGGCCTTAGAGGACAGGGGAAGGAAGGACAATTTTTTGGAATTAGAGAAGAATTGGGAAATTGCGGACTGCTCAGAGAAAGGTTGGTGAGTCCTGTTGTGCGAGATCCCCCCCTTCTCATAGCAGAGCCCCCAGAAGACAGAGAGACTGACAGACAGAGAGGGAGAACCTGAGTCACTGACCTGGTCAGGGTCATGGCCTGGGGCTGAGGGTCCAGATTAGGGTCAGTGTTTAGAATCAAGGGTGGAGAACAAGGTGAAGGTTAGTTGGAGACAGAGAGGGAATAGAAATTGGTGTTGGGGCCAGCAGTGAGGGTTAGGGGCCAGGCCAGGGTTAGGGGTCAAGGCTGGGATTGGGGCTCAGTGTTGGATCGGGGACTGAGCTCTCTGAGCTCCTGGCTAGGCAGCTCCACGTTGTAGCTCAGTCAGAGGTTAGGGGTCAGGGGTCAAAGCTAGGGGTCAGGGATCTAGAGCAGGTGCTAGGGGTCAGTGCTCACTGAGCTCCTGATCAAGTGGCTGGATGTTGTAGCTACAGCCCAGTCAGGGACTGAGTCAGGTCAGGGTTATGGGTCAGGGCCTGGGAGTTCAGGGCTCACTCACGTCCATTCAGGGATTGAGTCAGGTCGGGGGTCAAGTCCGGGTAAGGGTCAGGGGCTGAGCAGGGGGTCAGCGCTCACTGACTTCGTGGTCAGTCTGCTCAGCGTTGTAGACTTAGCCCGATCAGGGGTTGAGTCAGGCCAAGGTTAGGGTCGGGTCAGGCTCCGGGGCCAGGGGTCAGGCTCACTGGGCTCCTGGTCAGGAGGCTCGATGTTGTAGCCGTAGCCCAGCAGCGTGCGCACGGCCTGGCAGAGGCTGTCCCGGTTGCTGCGCTTGGTGGCCTCGTCCAGCAGGCGGTAGGGCACGAGACGGGGGTTTCGGCGGGCGGGGATGTCCTGCATGGCGCTGTAGCTCCAGCCCTGGGCCACGCGGTCTCGCGCCCACACGTTGTGCCCGTTCTCCGCCAGCCGGTCCACCAGTGTCGTCTGCGCCGGCGTCAGCCGCACATGGCTCAGGTCCAGCGGGGCCGGCTTGTACCCATTGCTCATCATATACCTGTGGGGGAGGTGGGGGCCTGGTGTGGTGAGACCTGCACCTCTACTCCAGGGCTCTGTGCTACGAGATCCCCAGGATCCCATGATCCTTATCCCTCTTTGGAATTCCTGACCTCTGACCTCTGATATCGGGGTTCCGTGACTCCCTCTATTAAAGCTCTGAGGTCCCTGGCTTCTGGCCAGGGTCCTGGGACCCTCGTAAGGAAGTTGCCATCACTGACCTCTGGCGTCTGTAGCCCCTTCATCTTGATTTTGGGAGCCTTATCCCTGACCCTGGAATTCTCTCACCTCTCACCTCTAACTCTGAGGGTTTTTACATCTGACCCCAGGACCCTATCACCCCCAAACTGGTGACTTTAGAGTCCTTGACCTCTGAACCTGAAGCCTCTCCCCAGGACCTCTGGTCTCTCACCTACAATTTTAGCATTCCTTACTCACAACTCCAGCAGCCTCTAAATCCTCACCTCTTACCACTGACCCCTTCCTTGCTTCTAACGTGGAGGTAATACCTCTGCCTCTTCATTTTCCCAGGCTCCATGCCAGACTCTGACCCTGGATTCCAGACTCACTTCCTCTCCCTCTCTCTCTCTCTCTCTCTCTCTCTCTCTCTCTCTCTGCGACTCCCAACTCGTCAGTCCTGACACCTCTCCACAACACTCACCTCTGACCCATGACCCTGTGATCTTCATGTTAACTTGTGGCTCTTTCTTCTCTGACTCCAGCATCCCTGTAAGACCCCTCAGTCTCCACAGCCCTCACAGGCACCCCCAGCCCCCCATCTATTCCCCGAATGGAAGCCAGGCCACCCCCACTCACGTCTTGGGGAGTTTCGTCTTCTTCAGGTTGTCCTCTGCTTTCTCGTCTGCCATTCCCACATGGCAGCCCAGTGCCAGCAGAGTCCTGGGGCAGGTGGGGGTGGGCGCAGGGTCAGACCCCACAGAGCCTCGCCGCCTCTGGCCCCCTCTCCCCCCACCTGGGCCGCCTCCTCCCTTCAGCCTCTGTCCCCTGTCCCTGGGTCTCTAGCTCTCTCTCTCCATCTCTTGCTCTGGCTTTCTGGAGTCTTGGCCCCATCACTCTCCATCTTGGATTCTGTCTCTCTGACTTCTGTCATCCCCAGTTTCTCTGTCTCTGTGTCTCTCTATGTCCCTCTTTTTCTGTCTGCCTCTACCTCTGCACTTCCTGCATCTCTCTTCAGCTCTGCCTTTCTCTTCCTGGCGGTCCCACTTTCCCTCTCAGTTTCTGTCTCTACCCCTGTCTCTCTGTCTCTCTGTCTCCCTTGTTCCTGTTTTTACCCTTTCCCTCTCACAGTCTCTCTCATCCTTCTCTCAGTCTCTGTCTGACAATCTCTCTCTCCTTGTCCCCTTCTGCCCCCAGCAGTCAGACCTGGCCCCCAGCTCCCCTGTCCCCCCCTCACTTGAGCGTCTCCCCCGACATCTGTAGGTTGTAATTCCTCTCAGGCTCCGGGAGGCTGTGGAAGTCCACAAGACACGGGTGCAGCCTCTTATTGTCATCCCGAACCTGGAGAAAGCCCAGGGTCAACTCCTAGGATTCCCTTCCCCTCCCCCCAACACCCCCAGTCCGCGACCCCTGTTCTGCCATCCGCTGGAGTCCTAAAGTCCTTCCCCCGACTCACAAGCTTTCCCATTCCTCCCCTCCTGCAGTGAGTCTAGCCTGCCTCCCTCCTGCTACAGGTAGCCCCTCACCTGGCCGTAGGTCCAGCCCTGCTCTATACGAGTTAGCGCCCAGAGTTCATGGATGTTCTCTGCCAGCTTCTCCCGAATGCGCTCCAGATGGGGAGGGAGGACAATCTGGGGATGGGGAGACATTCACGAGGTTCCTGAGATCCCTCCACCTTGGGCCTCCTCCCAAAAATGTGTACCCACTTTGGACCTTTCCTGAGAGTCTACAGCTCTGCTCCCAGATGCTGGGGCAGGTGCCCAGCTGAGCAAGGACTTAGCATCCTCAGGATTAAGGAATTATCGGGGAACAGTCTTTCTCCCCTTCTGGCCTGCCATCAGGGCTTGGGGTTGTCTCCAGTTTCACCGTGTCCCCAGCCTTTCCCCCAGCCCAGTGCCAGGCCCAGAGAAGATGCTCAGGAAATGTTTGCTGAATGAATGAGTCTCTTTCCTTCTCTGTATAATGAGAAAATCATAACAATACTTAACTCATAAAACTGCATAAGGATTCAGTGAAATCATTTACATAAACAATACACCATAAATATTATATAGTTTATATAAATGCCTGGCATATCATAGGTACATAATAAGTAATTATGTTTTTGGGGTTTTGCAAGCAAGAGATGATGATGGCCTCGACCAGGGCAGGCTGTGGGAGCAGAAGAGGGGGTGGGAGAGATGTGCAGGGGGCAAGTGGACAGCTCGTGGGGCTGACAGGCTATGGGGATGAGAGAAGGAGGCGTCCAGGGTGAGGCCCAGGACTCTGGCCTGGGGACAGGGATTTGGCTAGATCACTGTTGCAGTTGGGCAGTTTGATGTAATTATGAATTCCAAAAATATAATTGGATCATGCTTGTAAACTGGTATGCTAATGTGGGCATGATTAAGTTATGATTAGGGCATTGACTGGGCCATGTCAGTAGGGCGTTGAGCCCCACCCCTTGGTGGGTGGGGAATCGAATATAAAATGCAAGGCAAAGGACAGAGTTGAAGCAGTTTTTGAGAAGGAGTTCTGATGATGGAGTTTTGATGTTGCAAAGAAGGCCCCAGGAGAAGAGAAGCGAGCCGTTCACCAGATAGTCTACAGATAACCTTGTGGTGGAACCAGAGGAGCTAAACTCGGAGAGAAACACAGCCCCGGGAAGAGAGGAACCCAAGAAGCCTGAACCCTGGCAAACGTCGGCAGCTGTCTTGCTCCAACACGTGGCAATGGACTTTGGTGAGGGAAGAAACATGCTTTATGGCCTGGTAACTGTGGACTTCTACCCCAAATAAATACCCTTTATAAAGACCAACCCATTTCTGGTATTTTGCATTAGCACCCCTTTGGCTGACTAATACAGTCACCCCTGAGATAATGTTAATGATAATAATAATAAGCAACTGTACTGACTGCTTACTATTTGCATAGGACTGTGCTAAGCACTTCACATATATTAATTCATCTAATCTTCACAATAATGCTATGAGGTAGATCCCATTGTTATTCCACTTTTCACACATGAGGAAACTGGGCACAGAGAGGTGAAGTCATGTGTCTGAAGTCACACAGCTGAAAATGAAACCCTTGCAGTCAGGCTCTTAAATAGGACACTACATTCGCTCCCATAGGGGCCTGCTTGGAGGGACAGTGGTGAGTTTAGACTGGGACATGGGAAGTGTGAGAGGCCTGGTACAGAAGGGATGCCCAATAATGGTGCTCCATCGGTGAACAGATGAATGTTTACAGTGTAGTGGGTAGGAGCACAGCCTTCAGGATCAGGTGCCTGGGGACACAGCAGCTGTGACATGCACAGGTTGCTTCACCTCTTTGGGCCTCGCTTTCTTTAACTGTAAATTAGGGGCAACAATAGCCCGCTCTTTATGTGGCTATAGCAAAGACTCCCTGAATCTCGGATTCTGCATATGAAACTTTGGGAGAGTCCTTTGTTTCCTCTGTGCCAGTTTCCCTCTCTGTTTTTTTTTTTTTTATTATTATTTTGTTTTGTTTTCCCTCTCTGTTAAACACACAAGGTTCCCAGCTTCCAGCCCAGTGCCCCATCTTTCTGACTCCTAAGAGAGCCTGCCTCACTGGGAAACCCTCACACGGCAGGCAATACCTGTACAGTGTCCACGGGGCAGGGCACAAAGTCGGTGTGTGAGAGGCAGCGGCTGGGCCCCACCAGGTGGGGGCCTCGGGGCCCCTCCCGCCGATACTCCTTGATGGGCTGAAGATGGAGTCGCTCTCGTGGGAGCACAGCCTCATAACATGGGGCATAGCCAGGCGGGGGGAGGAACTTGAATTCACCATGGCGGCCACCAAGGAGGAACCGCACCCTGGGAGGGGAGAATGGGGGTCACTTTCAAGGGAGAGTCTGTGGTCGCTAGGGGATAAGGGAGAAAGCCTGGGGTCAACAGAAGGTCCTGGGGAGATCTGAGGTCACTGGGCAGTCATGCAGTCATAGAGGTCATTTAGGAGTCAGAAGGGAAAGGTCTAGGGCCAAAAGAATATCATAAGGGAATGTCTGAGGCCAGTGGGAATCACTGGAGGATCAAAAAGGAGGGGGGGGGTCATTGGGAGTTAAGGCTGTGAAGGTCTACAGTTATTAGAGAAGAGTTAAGATTATTGCAAGGTCATGAGAAGGTCCTTCATAGAAAACCTTGGATCAACAGAGTATTCGGGAAGACTGGAAGGTCTTGGGAAGACCAAGAAAAAGGTCATTTGGGAGTCACTGAGAGGTCTGTGAAATAACTGAGATCATGGGGGGGGGGGTCACTGGGATAGTCTGGGGCTAATGAAGATCATTGGAAGATGCAGGCATTGTTGAGAGGCCAGTGGAGTTATTGGGAGAATCTGAGGTCACTGGGGGCCACTGGACGGTCTGGGGCCATTGAAGGTCACTGAAAGAGTCTGGAGTATGCAGAGGTCACTTGGAAGGTTGGGGTGATTTTAAGATCATTGTCAGACTTTGAAGTCATTTGGATGTCATTGAAATGGCATGGACTCACTGAGAGAGTCTGAGGTCATTATGAGGTCACTGGGAAAGGGTCTTGGTCATTGAGAGATTACTGGGAGAATCTGGGGTCATTAGAAAGTCATTGTGAAATTCCAAGGTCACTTGGAGGTCATTGGGAAGACCTGAGTCGTGGAGAATCTGAGTTCATTGGGAGGGTTTGGGTTATTGGCAGGACACTGGAAGTGACTGGGGTCACGTGGAGGTCTCTGGGACCCTTACTTAGGGTTCTGGCCCCCAGTCAGTCCTGAGGGTGAGTGTCTCATGGGCAGCCATGGGATGACTGGGGAAACTATCTCAGGCCAGTCCCAGGTCCGGGTCGACATGGGGCAGGGGCAAGCCCTCACTTGACACCAGCTGAGAAGCTGACGACAGGGAAGAAGAGCCCATTAAGGTTGAAGGCCTCGAAGACGCCCTGCACGGGACAGCCATTGATGCGGAAGGAGATGGAAGGCACGCTGAGGTCCAGGCAGCAGCTGACCACGTCCTCAGGGGCCAGGAGGTGCTGCCCTGGTGAAGTCACTGGGCGCGCCACATGTCCTGCAGCGGGGTCACCGGGGAGGCGTCACAGGTCAGAGGTCCCACAGAACCCATGGTCTCAAGAGACAAGGGGCGGATATTGGAGGATCCTATGGAGTCCAGATCTGGGAAACCCTATGTTCCCATGGAGGATCTTGTAGCCCTGAGTTTAGGGACAGAAGTCAGGGTTCCCCTGAGAGCTGTGGGGTCAGAGATTAAAATCCTCCTGGAATTAGGATTCTGAAACTTTTGGATTCAGAAGTCAAAGATGAGAAGCTGTTGTAACCCGGGGCAGTTTTCTGGGCTCTGTGAAGTCAGAGGACAGAGTTTAGGAGGCTATGAGGAAACAGGTCAAGGCCAGGATTCTGGAGGCTCTAGGGTTAGGGTCTTGGGAAATGAGGAGTTAGGGGTCAAAAGTCAGCCTCTTTGCAGGTTCAGGATCATGAGAACCCCAAGGGGTGTGGTCAAAGACTTGAAAACTCTGGGGTCAATGGTCAGGGGTGAGGGTCCCCTGGAATCTGGGGGTCACAGACCAGAGGTCAGAGTGCAGGTACCTGTCCAGAGATGCAGTCCATCAAAGCCGTAGGAGTAGAGGTCGTCGCCGACTCCGTTGCCACCCCAGCCCTCGCCACCCCCGGGGTAGGGGCTGTAGCCCTCCGTGAGGGCCCAGCCAACTCGCAGGTGGGTGGCCTGAGCTGTCAGAAATGGAACCACCTCATCCACCATCACCTCAAAGTACCACTTGCCGTACTGCGTCGAACCCTCTGCTCTGCCCACAAAGATGTTGGGGCGGGTGCTGTGGGAGAGGGTGTAAGGAAGAGATGTAGAGGAAAGCCCGGTTGGTGGGGGATATGGGTGACAGGGAGGTGAAGACAGACATACACAGCACAAACAGAGGCAGAGACATGGAAACAGCCAGTGAAAGAGAGACAGAGAGAGTGACAGAGAAAGACAAAGGCAGACAGAGAAAACGAAAGAGCAGATAAAGGAGGGACAACTGGAGAAGAGAGATGGGAGAGAGAGAGAGATGGAGGAGAACTAAAGAGAGACAGAACCAGGTAATGAGAGACAAAAACAGAGGGAGAGAGAGAGAAAGGGAGAAACGGAAGGAGAGAAACAGACAAAGACAGAAAGAAAAAGAGGGAGAAACAGAGAGGCAGAGATGGGGCCAGGGAGAGAGAGACAAGAGGAGGAAGGCAGGGGAGTGGGGAGCCAGGGCTGCGCTGGGGCAGAAGCGGGGGGCTTGTGAGGACACAGGGTAAGGTCCTGGAGTGGGAAACGGAGGAAGGAGCATCCCCCTGGGTGTGGGTCTAAGTCAGGGAGAGGGTTGGGGCGTCCTGAGTTTGCCTGGGGTTGGCTGAGGTGCCAGACCTGGTGACGTAGTTGATGAGGTTTGTCTGCAGCAGAAGCGCACGGCCAGGGAGCAAGTTCTCGGTAATGAGATCTTGGTTGGAACGCACAGCTACGCCATTGCACACGCACAGAGAACACAGCACGTCCAGGACCTGGAAGTCAAGGTCAGAGGTTGGAATGCGAGGGCACTAGGGCAGGGGTCCATGGAAGGACCAGGATGGGAAGCCAGAAGGAAAGGATGGTGCACAGGACAGGATATGAAGATTTAGTCTGAGAGTTGGTGATGAAAGTGGAAAGTCGGGGATCACAGAGAAAGGTCAGGGAGAGGCTGGAGCCTAATGGCTTGGGATAAGGCATCAGAACATAAGATGAGATTTTTCAGATCAGCAGAGGCTGCAAACTCATGCCTTCAGGGGCCAGGAGGGTAATGTAAATGTGTGAAGTGGATGGAAATAATGCAACAGCAACTGGCGGGACCTGTGGTAAAGTGGAGAGTATATACGAGCCCCACCCTAAAGCTATAAAATCTGAAAATTTAAAAAGCACCTCATGGATCTAACAAAGCACATCTGTTCAAAGGCCGTAAGTTTGAGACCCTCGTGTTGACATGGAAGCGCTTGGGTGAGGAGTCCAGGTTAGAGATGGGATGGAGGAGGGGTGAGGGGAGTTCCAGAGCCATTGGGAGAGATCAGGGTCAGAATTCAGAGGTCAGGGGCTGAGAGGTCAGGGGACAGGGGCCAACCTTGTGGTTCCTCCCATGCTTGTCCAGGAGGGAGATGATGGACTTGATGTGATTCTCCTGGATGATGTTCAGCACTTCAGGACTCTCTATCAGGACGCAGTACAGCACCTCCAGGATCCCTGCATGGGGGCCGAGGGCAGAGGTGAGGTGGCCACGGTCCTCCACCCCCCAGCCCCTGCCCCACGCCCCCTAGCTTCTCCTACCGGACGAGGCCTCCAGCCGGTCCAGCTTGCTGACCAGCCAGTCCAGGTTGGTGGAGAAGAGGGCACAGTTGGTGCGGTTGCCGCGGATCAGAGAAGCTGAAGGTGGAGAGGGGGTCAGACCCAACAGGGTTGGGGGTCTGGGTACCCTAGGGGGAGTCAGGACGGCGGCCTCTTACCCAGGAGTTCATAGAGCAGATTCACGATCTCTTTCCAGGACTCAGCTGCCTCCTCCCCTGCAAATTCAGCAAAGTGAGCAGCGGTGGTGTAGACGTTCAGGCGGTCAATGCAATTCAGGACCAGGGAGAGCATCCCCTGGGGGCAGGGAGAACAAGTGGGTCACAACAGGAGCCCCAGGCCCTCCCTTCCTTGGCTTTCTTGGATTTACTAACTGATATTCACTCAACAACTAGTGACTGCATTCCAAGGGCCAAACCAGCACCATTAACTCCACGTCCCCACCAACTCCCATCACCTTCCTCTCCTCCCTGGCTCCCCAAATCTGTCCTTGTCCTTCCTGCCTCTACCCGCAACACAATACATCCTTTCCAATATCAGGACTCAATCTGCGCTCCTCCTTCCTTCCTGCAGGTTTCTCTGCCTTCTACCCTCTTCCAAGCACCCCACTCCCGGTACCTGCTCCCCATTGACCCAGTACACTCTCCACACCAACCATCAGAGGGATTTTTTTCACTTTTTTTTTTTTTAAGCATTTTAATCCTTTTTCTTCTTTTGTTGTGAAGTATAACATGCAGAAAAGTGCAAAAAATATACATGTGATTTAACAAATATAAAGAAACACCTGTGTAGCCGTGACCCAGATTTAGAGAGAGAACATTGCCAGCACCCCATAAGTCTTCTGGTCACACACCCCTCCCTGCTGGGGATACCATCGCCCTATCTTCTCGCTTTTCTGTTTTTACACCTATCGCTAACCGGTCTAGGTGAGTTTCGCCTGTTTCTGAACTTGGATTATACAGCAGGTATTCTGCTGCACCTCTACTCTTTTGCTCAATATTAGGTTCTGGGATTCAAGCACATTACTGCACGTGGCTCTAGGTCATGCTCATTGCCTCCCACGCTCCCCCTCGTTCACTCTGCTCCAGCTTCCCTGGCCTCCTCGCTATTTCCAGAACACACCAAGCACCTTCCCAGCTCCCCGCCTTTGCCCTTGCTTTCTCTTCTACCAGCTGCCCCTCCCTCCCTTCCTTCAGGTCTTTACTCAAAGGTCACCTCCTCTGACCACTCTTTTAAACTGCAACAACCCCAGCACTGCCTGCCACCTTCCCTGCTTTATTTTTCTCCTTAATGCTTGCCACCATCTAATATACCATATAATTTATTCATTTCTTTTATTATTAATTGTCTGTCTTCCCTTCACCCAGTGTCAGCTCTATAAGGACAGGGAGTTTTGTCTGTTTGGTTCACAGCTGTATCCCCTGGCTTATGGTAGGCACTCAGTACATGTTTGTTGAGTAGATAATGGCTATTTAAACTCTGAGCGTCAGCAACTCCTTCTGTAATATGGAAATTATAAGAAATCCCCCATAGGGTTATTGAGAGGATGTCATGTATATAGAGCCTTTAACCCAAACTAAAAGACTAAATTCAAAGTAATACTAACAACTAACACAAAAAATCTATGTGCTGCCCCAAGCCCTTTGCATGTTCTAACTCCACCACTGAAGCACTGTGAGTTCTGTTATTGATACTGGTCTCTGTGGGTCTACTTCCCCCATCACACTGGGAAGCCCTGGAGTGGGCGGGGGGCCAGGCTGGATGCTTGTGAATGAACATGCTCCTCCACCACAGGGTGGAGACTTCGGAGCCTCCCACCTTTGTCCAGCCCCTCCCCCCACCAGCCCCTCTCGGCCCCTCCCACTCAGACCCGGGCCAGGCGGCACCCCGACATCTCTACCCTTCGTGGCAGCGCTACACCCAGAAGACCCCAGCTCCTGACGCCAGCTGCGCTCCCTCCCCACACTGCCCACCAGCCCCCTCATCCTCCGCCCACTTGGCCTTGGCCTCGCCAGGCCTCGCCTCCGCCCACTTGGCCTTGGCCCTGGGCTTCCAACCAGGTGACGCAAGGGGGCGCGCCTCGGCCTCCCGCCCCGCGTTTCAAGCAGCGCCTCCCAGGGACCCCCACACGCCCTGCCCCTGCCCAGAGGCGCCGCCGGTCCACACAGCCCGCTCCCTCCTGCGTCCCCGCCGCCTCCCCGGGCCCCCTCGCCCCTTTTCCGCCTCGTGCTCCTCCACGTGTCCCTCGGGAACAGCTACTTCCCCAGGCCCCGCAGGCCCCGCCCCTCCGGCGCCGCGGCACCGCCCCCTGCGCCCACGGGCCCCGCCCCTGCGCCCACAGGCCCCGCCCCCGGCCGCAACCCCACCTCCTCCTGGAAGAGGCTCTGGCGGTTGCGCAGGCTGCGCAGCTTGCTCTGCTTCTCCTCGTGCTGCAGCTCCTCCGAGGGCGGCTCGAAGTAGCCGATGAGGTCCTGCAGGCTCAGGATGACGCCCTCGAGGGGCAGCGCAGAGCCCGCCGGCGGCCCCGCGCCCCGCGGCTTCCCGCTGAAGCTGTCCAGGCCCCTGCGGGGACAGCGCAGCTGGCAGCCCGGGACCTGGAGCGCCGACGGCGGACGAGGCGCTCCGCATCCCCGCCCCGCGCAGGACTCACACAGACACACCCATTTCACAGACGCGGAGACCGAGGCCCCAAGAGGAAAAGGCCCAAGGCCGCATAGCTGAACCTGGGACTCGCCCCGGGATGGGCAGAGGGGGTCATGAAAGCGGGAGTCAGGGCTAGGGAGGTCCAGGGTCAAGGGTCGGGATGTCAGAGATGTGACATCCAGGTGATGATCAGGGGTGTGGGGTCAAAGGTCATGGTTGACTCGGTCAGATTAGAGGTCAAGTGTATAGAACTCAGAGGTCAGGAGTTTAGAGGTTAGGGATCATGTGCATGGAAGAGAGGGTTGTGGATGTCAGAGGCGGAGATTTAAGGGGGCTGGTGGTGAGCTCAGGAGCGTGGGCATCAGGGGACCCCCCATGGTGGGCTGCTGCTCACTTGATGAAGAGGTTGTACAGGGCAGCAGTGCTGTAGATCATGCGGGCAGCCTGGGACTCCTCCTGCTGGCAGCGGGTCAGTGACAGCGCGTCATCCATGTGGCCTTCCTGGTGCAGCATGGCCTGGGAGTGGCAGGGACAGAGAGCTCAGGAGGGGCCCCAGCCACCCAGGCCCATCCCTACCCCCTACCTCTGCCCAGGCTCTAGCCCCACAGTTCAACTCTCTGCCAGTCTCTCAATCTCTCTGTATCTGTCTCCCCATCTGTCTCTCTGTCTCTTTCTGTCTTTCTTTATGTGTCTTTGTCTCTCTCTCCCTCCTTCCCTGCCTCCCTATCTCTCTGTCCCACCCTCTCATCTCTATCCCACACTTTCTCTCCCTCTCCCTCTCTGTCTCTTTCCATCTCACCTGTCTCCAGCCCAGACCCTCTCCGCCTTGCAGCTCTCCTCCACCTTCCGCTGACTTAACTCCCCAAACCTAACCTTGTGCCACTCAGATTGCCTGACCACCTTTCCGTGAGGTGCCAGTCTCACCCTGAGCTGACCTCCCTGGGGCCACCACCCGGTCCCACGGCTTTAAGACGCCCTCACGTTCCCGGCTGTCCCAGGCCTTGTCTCCATATTCTGGGCTGGGGGTTCCAACTATGGTCCTTGTGTTGTGCAAACGAGTGTCTCCTGGGGCTGCCCATTCCTTCATTCAGCAAGGCTTTAGTGAGTGCCCTGCTCTAGGCGTTGGGGGTAAACCTGAGCTGACATTTCACTGTCCCCAGGTGGGTTAGTGGCACTCATGTTGCCAGTTGCTCAGGACAAAAATCATGGCAACACCCTCAAGCCCCACCCCTTTCTCACCCCGAAATCCAATCTGTCAGCAAATCCTGTAAACGCTACCCTCCAAATACAACCAGAAGCTGCTCCTTTTCCCCACTCCACAGCCCCCACCCTGGTCCTGTCCACTGTTGCTTCTGCCTGGGGACGGTCACAGCAGCCTCCCTCTGGTCTCTCTGCTCCTGCCCCTGCCCCCATGTGCAGCCAGAGGGAGCCTGTGAGTTGAGGCAGATCACGCCCCACCCCCATCCCCCACTCAGAGCCCTCCCGTGGCTTCATCTCACAGAGGATAAAAACCAGAATCCTCCCCGTGCTCCCAACACCGCTCTATCCTCATCTCCCACTGCTCACTCTGCTCCAGCCACACTGGGTCTTCTTTTTGTTATTGCAACAAGCCACGCTTGTTCCAACCTCAGGGCCTTTGCACTTGCTGTTCCTTCTGTCAAAAGCAGCTTTCCCACTCCTGGATTTTAAAACTATTTACTTCATTAAAGGCATTTCACTCACCATTTCTGAGCAGTAGGAGGGCAGGGAACAGGCCTCTACTGTTTACCAGCTCTCCCCCACACTCACCTGGAATAACCTGGGTACTCAATAATTGTTGCATAATCTCAGTCTGCTTGTCACTCTGTCTTTTCTCTGTGTATCTCTCTCTCTCATGTTTTTCCTCTATTTCTCTGACTCTGCCTTTCTCTATTTTTGTTTCCATGTCTCTTTGTGCCTTTTTCTGTCTCTTTTTTCCTGCCTCTTGGTCTCTATCTCTCTCTTTCTCTGACTCCCCATCCTCTGACACCCACAGCCCCCTTCCTGCCCTGCCTGCACCCCACGCCTCCCCACTGCCAGGCACTCACCTTCCTCTTGAGCACGCCGAGCCGCAGGGCTTTGGGGTCCGCGGCGGCATAGGTGAGCCACAGGCCGGAGTCTACATGCTGCACGAAGCACAGCGACTCCCCGTACTTGATCTCAGGGGGCCCCATGCCCTCCACGTCCCGCTTGGGACCCACATCCAGCTTCTCCTGCAGGGGTAGGGGGCAGAGGTCAGATCCCTCTGCCTGTGCCTTTAGTGGGGGAGCCACTGAGGGACTACAGCGTAGGGGCTGGGGTGGGATTTGGGGCTCTGGGAGAGGGAGGGCACCTGAGCCCCACTGACCTTGGAGATACGGAAACAGAAGGACGTGGCCTTGGTATGGGCCTTGCTGGCGTCCACCACCACCAGGCCCTGGTCCTCGGTGAGCGCCAGGTACCGCCCTGTGGTAATGTGGCGGATGCGCAGAGGCTGGCCCCAGCGCAGGTGGCTCCCACTCCAGCTGCAGAGAGCGAGGATGAGGGGAGTCAGAGGACCCCCTAATCTTCCCATGCATGCCACAGTCTTGGCTCAAACCTCCTCAAGCTCCCAACCCTCTTCCAAGGTGCCCCAAACCTACACTGGGGCCCCCAGACCCCCCAATTCTCTCTCAGGCCCCCACAGCTACCTCAGGACTCCCCAAATGTCTCCAGTAGCCCGTTTTTCTAGACTCTTAATTTTCTTCCCACCCCCCCGTCCCCTCCACTTTCATTCTGGACCCCCTGCTGTTCTTTC
This sequence comes from Tolypeutes matacus, assembly GCA_026826555.1. Lineage (NCBI taxonomy): Eukaryota > Metazoa > Chordata > Mammalia > Cingulata > Chlamyphoridae > Tolypeutes > Tolypeutes matacus. The sequence continues at coordinate 10,797,259 of JAKSZT010054134.1, forward strand.
CCTGGGGATTCCCAATCCTCCCAAAGAGCTTCTTTTCCTCCAGAATTCCAGAATCCCAGAGGACTTTCATCTCTCTCTTGGGCTCCCCAGGTTTTCCTTAAAATCCTCCAATATCTCCCTCAAATCTTTCTCCAAGACCCTTTCCCCCTCCAGAGCCCCCCAGGCACCCTCCTCCAGCCCACCCAGCCCCTCACCTGATTCTCAGCGGCTCCAGTCTCCAGAGGGAACGGGCGTGGGTGCACACAGCTCCCCCCTCATAGTGCACGAGTCTGGGGACCCGGGAGAGAGTGAGGCTGGGGGTTCAGGCTCCAGACCCCCATGAATCTGGTCCATGGCCCTTCCCAGAGGATCCCAGCCCCCCCCCCAATCCCAAGACCCTCTCACCCCCAGCCCAGACCTGCGCTGGTCATCGCTCTCGGCAGGGGAGATGGTCAGACACTCGTCCATGTGTCCGTGGAAGAGGCGGAGGACGTGCCCCCCAGTCACGTAGCCTGGAAAGGAATGGGGGAAGATGGTCACTGTGAGGCAGGAGCCCCAAAAAGGCCCAGGGCCTCAACTGCTCCTGCCCCATGGGAGGCTCAGGGCTCGGCTTTGTGGTCTAAGGTGAGTGTGCCTGAGGTTCGGAAGTCTGCAGTGGCGGTCTGAGTCTTAGGGAAGAAAGTGGTAGTTTGAGATTGGGGGCCAGGGTTGGGGCCTGAAGTGAGGTATGAGATTTGGGGTCTGAGGTTGGGATCCTAAGCCTGAGGATCTTGATTTGCAGGGGCCTTATGGGTCTGGGGTTTAAGGTCTGCACGGAGCTTGGGGGGACAGAGGTTTGGGTCTAATGTTCAAGGTCTGGCACTGGGATCTGAGTTTTAGGACTTGAAGTATGGGGTCTGGGGTTAGAGGTGTGATGGCTGGATCTGAGGAAGGGGTCTGAGGTTGGGGTCTGAGTATTGGGTTTTGAGTTTGGGGGCTCTGGGACTGGCACCTGAGCTTTGGGTTGGAGACCTGAACTTTGTAGTTTGTAGTTGGAGTTGGTGGGTCCCAGTTTTGGGATCTGGGACTAAGGGATGAGATTTGGGGTCTGTGGTTTTGAGCCTCAGGTTGAGTCTGGATTGGGAGTCTGAAGTTTTTGGGTGTGAGAGTTGGGATCTAAGTTTTGGGGCCAATGCTTCGGGGTCTTAGTATGACTTTGAAGTCTGAGGTTAGTGGACTGAGGTTTGGAGTCTGAATTAGAGGTCTTGGTTTGGGGATCTGAGGTTTGAATTTGGAATCTGAGTTCATGGTCTACACGTGGTGTCTGAGGGTTGGGTTCTGAGGATGAGCTCTGAATTTGGGATTCAAAGCTTTGGATCTGAGTTTAGGAGCCTGACCTCTAGGATCTGTGTTTGGTGTGTGACTAATTCTGGGGACTAATTCTGTGGGGGTCAATTTGGGGACCTAATATTGAGTTCTGAGCTTTGAGGGCTGAGCTTTAGAGTTCTAGATTTGGGATCAAGTGGAGATCCAAGTGTCAGAGTTAAAACTGGAAGATCTAGGTTTGAGGTCTGAGGTTTCAAGTCTCGGCTTAGGCATGTCTGGGAGGGCAATATTTGGGGTCTGCCTTTGGGGTCTCAGTTTAGGGCCTGAGGCCTGGGGCCCTCACCTTCTTCACAGCCGGAGCAGATGGGGTTCATGTTCCACAGTGTCTGCATGAAGGAAGCGTCCACCTGGAGCTCCCCGCTGGCTGTCGACAGGTGCTGGGGGCAATCAAGATGTGGGGGTCAGAGATGATGTGGGGGTAAGGCAGGAATTCTGGAGCCAGAGACCAGAAATTAGGGATGGATGCCAGGAAACCGACAGATGGAGGACAAAATTAGAAGAGGTCACAGATCAGGAAATTGAGGTCAAGTCGGTCAGTGGTGGGTCAGAAATCAGAAAGTTGGATCAGAGGTCAGGAAACTGGAGGTCACAGGTCTGGAAACCGGGAGTTAGGAAGCTGGGGGCAGAGACTACTGGAGAGGAGATGGAGCCCCGGTCAAGTCCACCCCTGGTCCTGGAAGCAGTAGGAGCCGCGATGGGGGTGGGATTGCTCACCAGGTAGCGCTCAGAGGAGACACTGACGAGGATGATGTCGTCGCCCACGCGGACCTTCTCTCCTTCGGACCTCTGCTTGGAGGCCGGGTGCATGGTCCACCAGCAGGCCTCTCCTATGGGCGAGGCCAAGGCGGGGAGATGTTGGGGTGATGGGCTCCCAGCATGCTCTTCTCAGCCACTGAGCCGCCCAAGCACCCTCTCCACACGTCCCCTAGGCCCTCTGCCCATAATCCTCTTATTACTGCCAGAAACTTCCTGCCTCAAATTTCTCCATTCCTGCCCTCAGACTCTACCAGAGCATCTCCATGCTTGCCTGAGTCTCTCCGTCCAAAATGTCCCATCCAAACTCCCAGAGCCTCTGCCCCAAAGTCTCCCACCCCTGTCCCCATAGCCCTCTGTCCAGAGCATTCCATTCCCACCGCCTGAGTTCTGTAGCCCTCTGCCCCCGGCCTCCCTGCCTGCGGTGCCCCCGTCATGCCCCTGCCCCCTGCAGCCCCTGCACCTGTTGCATCTTCCTGCAGTCCCACATCGAAGGCCAGCTTGTCCGTCATAGAGCGGGAGGTGGTGAGGCAGCTCAGATACTAGGGTAGGAGAGGGGGGTCAGCCTCCTCCTGGCACTGTACTCTTTGCCCCCTGCTCACGCCCCTTCGCTGATGCACTCACCATGCGGCTGTGGGCGTGCCGGAGCAGGATGGCGTGGCCATACAGGAGCGTCCTGTGACCCCCGCCCTGGGATGACTGCGGGAGGAGAGAGGGCACAGAATAGGCACATAAAGAACCCTGACCTCCGAAACGTCTGGCCTATTCTCAGGTGGCTCTTTCTTGCCTGCCATAAAATACCATGCTCAGACCTGGTGTAAGGAAGCCTCAGCTCAGACCCTCAACAGATTCTCTGCCTCAGTTTCCCCCTCCATGGAAACTGGGACTGTGCCACTGAGAAGCCTCTAGATGGGGTGTTTTTATAGTCCCCAGAGCCCACTCTGTTCTCCCTGTCTCTGCCACCTTTGGCCAGGCCCCCAAAGTCACTCAGGGAGGCTGATCCCATCCTCAAGGTGCGTGGGGACCCCCAGGAGGCCCCGGGAACATGTGTCCCCTGGGCCTCAACCTCTCTGCTCTACTGGTCATAATGTGGCTGAACTGCAGCAGTGGGCACCGGTACAATCCTACAGTGGTCATAAGGCGACGTGCCCTGTGCTGTCACACACCCCCAGGTGAGAGGAGGCATGTGCCCTGGGGACCGCTTGGCAGCCTCATGCCTCCCATTCAACTCTCACATGCCCATGCTCTGAGGGGGCCATGTGATGATGCCACAGGATCACATGGAGGACCCACTCCTGGACAGGAGGGGACCCACACTCGGGATGGGGAGCTGAGGGGAGAGGTCCCATGCGGAGAGAAGTTGGGATTGGGTCAGGGGAGAGGATGGGAAAGAGGAGAAAGGAGAGGATAGGGGGCCCAGGAGGCTCAGAAGCCCCCTCCCCCTGCCTTCCTTCCTGCCTGCTTGGCCTGTTCTGGGCTCCACAGCCCTGACAACTGGGTGGGGGAGACCCCCACGCCCTGTGTGCAGGATGTGGGCCCGAGAGGCGGGCCTGGGCTCAGGAGGGGTGGGAAGGACAGGTGACACCCAAGGTCAGACCTACCCACTTATCCAAATTGAGGGCCTGTGGGGGGGTGAGGCGGAGAGAGGAAGAAGAGCAGATGGTGAGCGACCCCGAGGTCCGCTCCCCGGCCCCTCCCCTGCCCGGCCCGGGGGGAGCCTCACCTCCACGCCAGCCTCCACCGTGTTGGCCAGCATCTCCTGCAGCGCTCGCACAGACAGGGACTGCTCCAGGGTGAAGCAGCAGATGGCCAGGTCCGGGGGCACGTTCTGGGGGCGGGGTGGAGAGATGTGAGGGGGCCCTGAGGACCCTGCTATAAACCCTGCGCCTGGCCTTAGTGCCCACCCCCCTTAGACACCCGGATCCACCCCAACTCCACAGGAAGCCCCTGCCCTCTGCCACCCCCTCCAGACACACCGAATGGGCTCAAGCCTCTCAGAGCACACTTGTTTCTGCCTCCTCCCTCAGAAACCTGAACCCCACCCAAGCTCACAGAAGCCTCCACTTCCCAGTCCCTAGCCTCATTTCATAAAAAGCCTCAGGCCTCTTCCCTCACATGGAGCCCGCCCCGGCCTCCAGGAGCCCCAGTTCTGCACCTTCCCCTTCAGATAACCCCAGATCTCTCACCATCACACTGTCCCGGCTCCTGCCTTCTCGCTCAGACATGTGTGGACACCACTTCAAAATCACAGGAGGGTCCGACCTTGTACACACCTCAGTCTCCCACCACCATCACCTCCGACTCCCAGACACTCTCCCCCTTGGACCCAAGACTCTCTGACCCTGCTCCCCACCCCCCTCACTCAAACCCCAGATTTCCTCCCCCAGAGGATTCCACATTCCTTCCCTGTCAGCCCCCCGCCCCATCCCCCCAGGTCTCCTTCTTTCCCAAACCTGGAGTCTTCTGTACCTCAAACCCCATGGCCCCTCATTCCTCACACCCCCTCACACCCTCTAACCCCCTCTCAACCTCACATCCCCTGACCCCTGGCCTCATGCCCCCTGGCCCCCTCTCCCCTCAGGTCCCTGACACCCTGTCTCCTCACACTCCCTGACCCGCTCTCCCCTCACACCCAGGCTCCTCACCTCTCAGCTATTCCCCTACTAATCCCCCAGCCCTCTTTGCCTCCCTCAGAGCTCTGCCCTCTCAGTCCCAGCTGCCCTTCATGCTTAGAATCCCAAGGTTCAGCCCCTCAGAGAGCCTTCCAGGCACACCCTATGCTCTTTAAGACCCTCAAACCCCCACCGAACTCAAATACCCTTCCCCCTCCCCTTTGCAGCCCTGCCAGCCCCCTCCCCTCTCTCTTGAACCCAAGACTCTTGGTCTCTTCAGATCCTTGCCATCTCAGTCCCCTGAGCCCCACCTCTCATGCCGCAGACCCCCATTCCCACTCCAAAGCCCTCTGCCCCCCCACAAAAACCCTTGCCCTCTCAGGCCCCCAGAACCCCTGCCCACCATCCTGAGAGTCCCAATCCCTCCCCATCAGACCACCTACCCTGTGGACCCAAAGCTTTCTGCTCCCTCAGATCCCTGCCCTCTCAGCACCCCCGACCCCCTGCCCCATCCTCCTACCCACCCCAGACCTCTGGCTCCCTCTCCTTCACAGACAGTCTCCCACCCCGTTTCCTCTCTGGTCAGCACACCCCCTTCTGACCCCCTGACCCTTCTACTCCTCAGACCCCTCCTTTCCCCCCAGGCCTCTGTCTCTCCCTCCTCAGACCCCCACTCCCTCCGCACACAGACCTGGGCATTGCTGGTGGGCTCAAGGAAGCAGAGACGATTGCCGAAGCCCTCGGCGGCCAGGCAGAGCTTGAGCTGCTCCTTGAGCACCGTGGCGCTGCACTGCAGGACCACCTCGTCGTCCTGTGGGGCAGGACGGAGGGCTCAGGGGTGCTGCTGGGGCCTGGCCCACATCTCACCACGGGCCACTCACCCCACCCTCCCCCTTATGAAAACTATGCGCACTCCGCGGTGAGTCAAGCCAAGGCCCAAGCTGAGCGTTATACCTGTTCCTAACATCCCCATGAGAAGGGAGCCCCACTTGAAAATGAGGAAACCACGGCTCGAAGAGGGGACACTGCTTGCCCCAGGCCACACATATGGTAAGAAGAGGAGCTGAGATTTGAGCCTGAATCTGGCTGACTCCAGGGGCCTCCCAGGTAGGGACTGCAAGGATTACTGGAGGGTGGAAAATATAAGTACCTCAAATGAAAATTCCTTTTTAAAAATATAATTTATTCATTTTTAATTGTGGTAAAAATATACATGGCATAAAAATCATTCCAACCATTGTCAGTGGACAATTCTTTGACATTAAGTACATTGAAAGTACTGTGTAATTTTCACCATATCTATTTCCAGACTACTTTCATCATCCCAAACTAAAACTCACATCATTCCCCCCTCCTTCTACCCTTGGTAACCACTATTCTGCTTTCTGTCTCTGTGAATTTGTTTATTCTAAGTATTTCATTTAAGAGAAATTATACATGGAAAGTGGATGTGGCTCAACCAGTTGGGCACCTGCCTACCACATGGGAGGTTCCGGGTTTGATTCCCGGTGACTCCTAAAAAAGAAGACGAGGAGACACAGGGAGCACACAACGAACAGACACAGCGAGTATAAAGCGGTGAGGGGGGGAATAAATACATAAGTAGTAAATCTTTAAAAAAAAAGAGAGATCATATAATATTTATCCTTTTGTGTCAGGCTTATTTACTCAACGTGATATCTTCAAGATTTACTCGTGTTGTGGCATGTATCAGCACTTCACTTCATTTTATAGCTGAATAATTATTCCATGTCTGTATAGACCAGATTTTTTTTTTTTTTTTTTAAGAAGGTACTGGGGATTGAACCCTGGACCTCGCACATGGGAAGCTGGTGCTCAACCACTGAGCTACATCCACTCCCCTATAGACCAGAATTTGTTTATCCATGCATCTGTTGGTGGACGCTTGGGTTGCTTCTAACTTTTAGCTATTGTGAATAATGGTGCTAATGTTTGAGTCCCTGCTTTCCATTCTTTTGAGTCTATACCTAGAAGTGGGATTGCTGGATCACACAATAATTCTATATTTAACTTCCTGAGAAACCGCCAAACTGTTTCTCACGGCAGCTCCACCATTTTCCATTCCCTCCAACAATGAACGAGGCTTCCTATTTGTCTGCAGCCTCACCAGCACTTGTTATTTTTAGTATTTTAACTAATAACTACCCTAGTGGGTGTGAAGTGTAAATTGCTTTTTAAACTCTAATTTCTCTCTCTGGTGTATTGTTTTAATAATAGCTGTCATTTAAAGAGGGCTTTCTGATGGTACCTGAATGCAATGCCACCTCCTAGATCGGGTCCTGGATCAAGGGGGAGATGCCGTAAACCGCAGCATTTACAGTTGGTGGAAGTTGAATAAGGATTGTGGATTACATAATAGTTCATATGGATGCAAGTTTTGAAAACCAATACTCTTTTTTTTTTTTTTTTTTAAGATTTTATTTATTTATTCATGTATCCCCCCCTTGCTGCTTGTGCTCGCTGGGTCAGCTAACCACGCCGTGTGGGCGGGCTTGCCTTCACCAGGAGGCCCCGGGAACGGAACCCGGGGCCTCCCATATGGTAAACGGGAGCCCTACTGATTGAGCCACAGCCGCTTCCCTGAAAACCAATACTCTGATTTCGATAACTTTACTGTGCTTTTGTAAGATACACACAGTGAAGCATTTATAGGAAAAGGGCATCATGTTCACAGCTTACTCTCAAACAGCTCATAGAAACAAAGATAGGGGGGCGGCTGTGGCTCAATCAGTGGGGCTCCCGTTTACCATGTGGGAGGCCCCGGGTTCGGTTCCCAGGGCCTCCTGGTGAGGGCAAGCCCGCCCGCACGGCGTGGTTGGCTGACCCGGCGAGCACAGGCAGCAAGGGGGGGAGAAATGAATGAATAAATAAATAAAAAATCTTAAAAAAAAAAAAAAAAAAGATAGATGATGTTAGATGATAGCAAGATGATAGACGATGATGATGATGATGATGATGGATAGATAGGTAGATAGAAATAGGCTACATAGATAAAAAAATGATAAAGCAGTTGAACAAAATCTTAACATTTCGGGATTAAAATATATCCTGACTGAAGCGTATATGGGCGTTCTTTGCACTAATCTTGCAACTTTTCTGTAAGTTTGAAATTATTTCAAGATTGTAAATTGAATTTCTGAATAAAATAAAAGCGTCTTCTATGTGCTGGGCCCTGCTCCTGTGTATTAACTCGTTTAATCCTCACATCAACCCTATAAAGTAAGTTCTGTTATGTGAACATGAGGAAACTGAGGCCCAGGGAGACAAAGTGATTTGCCTCGGGTCACACAGCAACAAATGCCATAGCTGGGATTTGAATCCCAGCACTGGTTCTAGACGCCATACTCTTAGGCCACTAGACTACCTCTTAATATATTAGTATCGTAGTCCATGTCTAACATTTATAACTAGCATAAGTTTAAATGGGGGATTGCTCAACATGTTTTTACCCATTGGGGTCTCAAAAAAAATGATGGACCCAAACATATTTGTACACCAATGTTCATCACAGCATTAGTCACAATAGCCCAAAGGTGGAAACAACCCAAGTGTCCATCGATAGATGAATGGATAAATAAAATGTGGCATATCCATACAGTGGGATATTATTCAGCCATAGAATGGAATGAAGTTCTGGTACATGCTACGCCATGGATGAACCTTGAAGGTATCATATTGAGTGAAACAAGCCAGGCACAAAGGACAAATATTATATGATTCCACTTATATGTAATAACTAGAATCTGAAAATTCACAGAGACAGAAAGTAGATCAACAGATCACCAGGGGCAGGGGTGGGGGTGGAGAATGGGGAGTTAATGCTTAATTGAAGCAGGGCTTCTGTTTGGGGTGATGGAAAAACTTTGGTAATGGATGATATTGATAGTAGCACAATATTGTGAATGTAATTAACTCCACTAAATTGTATATTTGGAAGTGATTAAAATGGGAACTGTTATGTTGTATATATGTTACTGCAATGAAATTTAAAAAAAAAATTTTTTTAATGATGGCGACCTCAGCTCTTAACCAGAGTAATGCAATGGTTATTCCCATTTTGCAGCAGAGGAAACTGGCTCAAAGAGGACAGGTGGTCTGCCTGAGGTCACATGGCCTCCAGTCCTTCCAAGGATATCACACAAATCATTCCAACCCTGACCTTTGACTGATGAAGGCAACCCTGGGTCTGTCCATCCACCTGGGAGGGGGGTGAGAGGGCAAGACCTGATGACAGGGGCCCCCAGGGCCTGCTCTGTCCTGTGACTCCCACCCCTGGCCCCCTGGCACATGCCAAGCCCTTGTGCATTCATTGTAATCATGCAGCTTGCGTTTATGAAGCACTTACTGTCTGCCAGGCCTTATGCTTGGGACTTTACTTTACCAGATACTTACTGGGCATTTACTATGTGCCAGGCACTATCCTGGGCACGGGATATGGGCAGTGAATAAAATGGACAAAGGTCACTGCTGTTGTGGAGCTGACACTCTCGTGGTAGAACCAGGCAATGAATAGATGAACCAATATATAATTTTAACATCAGTGCTAAGTGTTACAGAAAAAAATAACCCAGGGTGATGTAATAGGGTGGCTTTTGGGCGGGAATGACATCAGTGAAGGAATGAAGTGACAGTCTCTCCAAGGAGGAGAGAGTCTTGTCCAAATAAAGAGAAAGGGTCAGGCCTCCTTATCTCTAAGAAAAGAACATTCCAAGAAGGGGGTGGAGGGGCAGCCTGTGCAAAGGTCCAGTGGCTGGAGGGTGCCTGGTGTATTCAGTAACATCCAGGGACATAGCTAGAGCAACAGGAGTGAGGGGGACAGGAAATGAGCTCAGAGAGGTACATGCACAGGCACCTTGAGTCCTTGGGGTATGTATTTTGGTGCCCATTTTCCAGATGAGGACATTGAAGCTCAGAGAGAAAAATAAAATCACCTGCCCAAAGTTAGGAAGTAGGCAAATGGCAAAGCTGGGGTGCAAACCAGAGCCAGGGGAGCCTTCACAGCTACACCATTGATTCTCAAACTTGATCCCGCCCCAGGATCATGGTGGGATCCCTTCCTCACTGGCCCTCAACCCCTCTTCCCTCCACACACTAAGAACCTGATTCAGTGGCTCTGGGGTCAGCAGGGAATCTGTACTTAACCAGCCCCCAGGAGGTGCCGATGTGGGGTGCTTGGGCCATGCTTTGAGAACCCCTGGACAAGGCAGAGTTTGCCACCCACACACACCCCGCCCATCAGTGGGAAATGAAATCAGTTTTGTGGGTCAGGGTCATCGTGCTTAAAAAGTGAAATAAAATTGAGCGAGGACAGAAAAGCACAGAAGGCCCCTCCCACTTTAAGGGCTACCTAAATTTTCGGCAACTTGTTTCCACTTGTGCGTGAGTGTCCGTAGAGACTTTATTCGTTATGGCAAAAATTGGAACCAACCTAAAATGTCCATCAGCTGGTAAGCTGATGAAAAATGGGGGTTTACTCATCAGTGGAATTCTATCAAGCAATAAAACAGAACAAACTCTTGGAATGAATTCCTGATACGTACTACAACATGGACACATGTCAAAAATATTACTCTGAATGAAGGAAGTAAGACAAAGGAACATGTACTGTTCATTAAACACTAAGCAAGACAAATCGAATCTAAAATGACATAAAGCAGGATGGTCACTGCAAAGACCATGGGGAGACTTTCTGGGGTAAAAGAAATGTGATGTGTCTTGGTGATGGTGGTTACACAGGTGTGTGCAATTTGTTAAAACTCATTGAACTATAACATCTAAAATGGATATAATTTATTGCATGTCCCTTATACATCAATAAAGTTGATTTTTAATAATGTGTATGTGTGTGTGAATGTACTGGGTTGCAGTATAAAATATATATATTTTTTACTGATGGCATATGGCCCCAAAAGTCTGAAAAATCCACCACATGACCTAATAAACCTCAGAAAAACAGCACCAGCTGGGGCCAAGAGATGCTGGGGGGCCTCTGGATCCCCAACACTGGCTACCTTGGCAAGCGTGAGCCCAATTTTTCTCCTTTGAAGGCAACAAGGCTGAGCCCTGGGGGCATCCAGAGATGCTACTTCCTGGCTTTAACCTTGATTTAGTGACTTCATCCCTGAGGCCTCGGTTTCCCTCAAATCTCCCAGGGAGATAAAGATAGGGCCCTACCTCAGAGGAGCGGACAGGGAGGATATAATTAGATGCCTCAGGAGGCCAAGGTCCTGGGCACGGGGCCTGGCAGAGAGTAAGCGCTCAGGGGCTGGTGGCTATGGCCATGGTCTTATTAGGACTCAGGGGGAGGGGAGTCACTAGGTGACTGCTAAGGGGCTGGGGCTGGTGTGAGAGGCCAGGCTGAAGCTAGGCCCCCTCCTGTGGCCTCCTGTCCAGCTGTCCCCATCCTTCACTACCATCCCCAGCTGTTCTCTCCTCCCACCCAGGAAACCAGACCCAGCTTACCAGGGTCCTATTCTGGGGCTGGAATGCTGTGTCAGCATTTCCTGCCTGGACCAAGGGCCCCGGAGGGGAAGGGGAGGGGCTAGCGCAAGGTCAGCAGACCCATTCCAGAGAGAACATGACGCACCCCCCCACAGCACTCGCACCACCTCCCCCAGGCTGAGCCATGGTGAGGGAAAGGTGGTTAGGACTCCGGGATGGGCAGCCCCTCCTCCCTCTCATCCCCTCCCTGTCCCCTGCCCAGGCCCCAGAAAAGCGGGCTATTCTGGGAGAGACACCTGTTGTTCCAATTCCCCATCCCTGCCCCCAGCTGGAGATCATACCGGGGGAGACAGAGACAGAGAGACAGAAAGAAATGCAGAGGGCCTGAGGCCAACGAACAGGACAGAAGACAGAGATGGGGAGGGGGGCAGAGACATACAGAAAACCCAAAGAGACCATAGGGAGACACACCACCCAGAGACCCTCAGGGACCCTCCTCCCCAAAACCAACGGGGAGAGAAAGACCGAGCACCTGCGGGACATCAACCCCTAAAGGGCTGGGGTTTGAAAGGAGTAGGGTCCCCTAGTCCACCCCAGTCCCCTTTCCAAGAATTTAAATAGGTCACAGTCTGGAGTAAGGAAAGAATTAGGGCTGGGGGGGGCGGCTAAATTAAGCCGAGGAATTAGAACTACCTTCCCCAAGTGCCTGCTTCCAGGGTGGTGGGAGGGGGCGCTCGCCTAGCGGGTCCCCTTCTTCCCACAAATCGCTAACCTTAAGAGAGGGCGGCTGAAGGGTCCCCTCCCCATCCTGCGGCCTCAAATGCTGCTAGTTCTCTGTCGTGAGAAAGGGGAGTAATGACAGCCCAAGTGACAGCGGAAGAGACCTGAGCCACAGATACCACCGAGCAGGACAGAGACTTCCAGAGAGAGAGAGAGGGACACTCAGCGAGAGCCCGAAAGCCAGCCCCAGAGACGACCCACCCAGAGATACGCACCGTCCGCAGGAACTGGACCTCGTCCTCGCCCTCTCCTCCGTCACCCATGATGTCGGAGCCCGAGGGGCCGGGGCTGAGATCGAGGGATCAGGGGAGGGGGCCGCAAGGTGGACAAGGAGGCTGGGGGCCGGCTGGGGTCAGAGGCCGCAGCGGACGCCGGAGACGCCGGCGAGGCAGATGGAACTGCGAGGAGGACGCGCGTGCTGGACAGAGCTGGGCGGAGGTCCCCGCCCCCCGGCCCCCATTGGGCGGGGCCGGGCCAGGACCCGCCCCCTCACCGGAGCCCCGCCCCCCAGACCCCAAACCTTGGCCCGGGTCTGCGCGGCGCGGGGGAGCGGGCTGCCCAGAAGGCAGCCGCGCGCTCTCCCCTAGCGGGTAAGGCAGGTGGTGACTGTCCCCACTTCACAGAGGGCAAACTGAGGCTGCGAGCGGGGAAGCCCCGGCCATGCCACACACAGCCCGTGCGCACCCCCGCCTCCCGCGCTGCCAGGAGGTGAGCAGTGAAGACTGAGCCGCAGAGTCCGGCTCCGAACCCCAGACCTGCCACTCCCTGTGTGGCCTTGGGCAAGCCACTTACCGCTCTGTGCCTCGCTTTCTCCAAACTGCAAAAGGGGCGTATGAATAGTACCCACCTCCTAGAGGCTGTACGAGATCATTTACTCCCAGCACTCGGTACAGCTCCTGTGCGCAGTGACTGCTGTGTACGTGTCGCTGTTATTATTAAAAACCGCCTAACACTAATGGGGCGAGGGCAGCAGCCAGAGCCGGTGTCTTTTTGTTTGTTTTTCTTTCTTTCTTTTTTCCTTTTTAGTTTTTTTGTCTTTTTGGAGAGCCAGTGTCTTTTGTGCTCCTTTTGCATTTCGGGCCCTGAGCTAAGAGTTTTTAAAAATTCGATTTCGTTTAGTTGTTGCACCATCCCTGCTATTATACACATTGACTAGAGAATGAACTAAAAACGCGTGGCCCTTACGCTGGGTAGCTTTAAGGACACCATGAGTGTAGACCAGTTGGTCCTCATGCCAGTCCTGGGAGGTCAGCCCTCTTACGGTCCCCATTTAATGGATGAGGAAAGCTGAGCACAGAGAGGTCACACAGGCAGAGCTCTCTGAACCCAGAGCTAAGATTCTTAACCACTATGCTTTACTGTCTGGATATTCGCATAAAACCACCTAATTATCACAAAAACGGCTTCACCAAGCCGGGTCCCCGCTCCCCAAGATTCTAGCCCAACCCCTCCCCCACCTCCAGGGCCGCCTGAGTCACCAGTGGCCACTAGCAGGGAGACGCCCCATTATGCAGATGAGCACTCTGGCCTTGGGGAGCGCAGAGCCCGCGGCCTTCACCCCGGAAGGCTCCAGGAACCAGCTCCTTCCTGCTTCGGGGCTCGGCGCCGCCCCGGGGCGGGCTGCAGGAGGCCCGGGCGCGACTGGCTCCCCGCGGGCTTTGGGGAGTAGAGGCGTAAGGCCTCTGCAGTTCCCTAAAACAGGCGGCTGTGGGGCCTGGAGGCCCAGCGCAGGGGCCACACACACAGGGGCCTCCCTGCCAGGCAGGCAATTTTGTGCCTTCTAGCCTCAGTTTTCTCATCTGTCAATTGGGCTAATTCGAACCAGTCCTAACCTCCTGGGGTCGCCGGGAAGATTGCATGAGGAAATCAATTAGAGTCTGCCACATGGTAACTGATTGATACAAAGGACCTATTAAAATGACTATTATTAACATGTAATGGTATATATTAAGTTAAATAAAATAATATTATAGTCCAATATAATTATATATACAATGTTATGAAGTGTATAATAGATTCTATATATTATATAGTTAGATATTAATGTCAATACAATTGTAATATAGACCATATAATTTTGTACCTTATCATTGACTGGCATAACATATATATTATGCTAATTTTAGTTACAGAGCATAATTACATTCTCTCTACTATATATCATGTATAATGCTATACAACATTGCATATTAAATAGTAAGTTTTTCCTTAACCTTTTATATATAACATCAAATGATTCTGTGTTGTGCATTATATCATAAGATAGTAATAGTGTTTTTTTTTTATTTTTCTCAGTCATCCTTATGCGTTTTAAGACCTACTGATGTTGCTCTGTGGACACCTGGTCTGTGGCCATTGGTGGCTTTGCAGAACTCCCTGGTGACTGACCCCTTCCGTTTATCCACTTATTCCCCTGGGTGGACACCCAGGCTTCCTCCAGCTCCCGAGAAAAGCATTGCAGTTAACATCGCTAGGGACCAGAGGGAGAATGCTTTGGTATGCACACCCAAGAGCTAGTTGCTGGGTGAGCTCTACATGCACCTTCTCGCCATTGGGAATGGCTGCCCACTATCAGTGAATCCGGGTCTCCACATCCCCAACCTCGACTTGGCATTTTCCAACGTCTGATGTTTGCCAAACTAATAGGATAACTCACTGTCGTTTTACTTTGCATTTCCCCAGTCAGTTACCAATAACTTCTAGCATCTTCTCAGGTGTCTGTCAGAGTTTTGGGTTTCCTTGTTCCCTGCTCATAATCTTTGCCTATTTGCCCAGAGCTGCTGTCTTTTTTTTTTTTCCTTGCTGATTTGCAGCAGTTCCTTGTACATTCTCCATATTAATTGCTCTTCAATTTTAAACATCATAAATATCTCTTCCCATTCTGTCATTTGCTATTTGTCCCATAGTGTGTCCCTGTTACAAAGAAATCTTTATTGGGATACTCTCAAATGTTATCATTTCCCTGCATTGTGTGTTTTAGTGGTTTGACTCGCAGGCTAGTCTTTTCCTTTGTGGTTGCTAGCGGTGTTATTGTTGGTACTAACCATCCCCGCGGGCTTGAGGGCGGCATGGGTGTACACTGGTGCCAGAGCCGTTTCCGACCTCGAGGTTGCTCGGCTTCCCCAGAGTCTGGCTTGGCTCAGCCAGAAGCATTCAGCCCCTGTGCGGGATGCAGGTGCTGCCGGAGATGAGCAGGGCAAGAAGCAGCATATCACAGAGGGCACCGCCAGTGGGAGGGGGTGCTGGAGAAGGGGCAAGAGGCAGGAGGAGACAGAGAGAGAGTCTGAAACTGTGATGCATCATATGATGGAAAGGCTGAAGAGCGCAGGCTCTGCGCCTGCCTAAATGTGAAAAAATACTCAAGGTGATCTTTTTTTTTTTTCATGAAAACAAAAGAAACAAAAATATATAGTGGGAATGCTGTTTGATAGAATCCACTAAGATACTAGGTTTGGCAGAATCATACTAATTACTGTGACCCATTCACTCCTGGGTACATACACTGCAGAAAATATCCACAGCAGCATAATTCACACTAGCCCCCAAATGGAAACTACTCAAATGTCCGTCAACAGGAAAATGGGTCCGTAAATCACGGAATAGTCACACGATGGAATATTATACCACAGTGACACCGAATAAACTGCAACCACATATAATACCATGGGAGAACCTCAAAGACACAATGTTGAATGGAAGAAGGAAGGCATAAGACATGATTCCATTTATATATAGCTCCAAACAAGCAAAACTGCTCCATCTGTTAGAAGTCAGGCTTGTGGTAACTTTGGGAAGGTAGGTGACTGAGAGGGAGCACAAGGGGACTTCTCAGGGGTTGGGGATATTCTGTTTCTTAATTTGTGTGAATGACACATGGGAATGCTCAGTTTGTGACAATTCATCAACCTAAACACTTACGATTTGTGTTCTTTTTTGTACTTCGATTTAAAAAATACGCCTAGAATGACACATTTAGTTCAAAGAAAAAACACACATACCCAAAAGAAAAGCCTATGTTATTATGAGTACGTATTTATGGGCATAAATGCACAGACAACAGTTCGGGTGAGCCTCCACAACATGTAATACTGGTCAGCCCTGACCAAGGGGGGACAGTGGGATGGGGAGGGCAGCGGGAAGATGTTTTACCTCCTGTAACATTTTCATAATAAGATAACAGCAGTCCTTAGAATTACTGTAAGGCTTAAAAGTCCTTGGAACAGTGTGTGGTACATAAGGGCTTGCTATAATAAAAGTTGTAAGACGAAAATGTTTCCGGGGTACAAATTGTGTCATTAAAACTAAACTAGGGGGAAGCGGCTGTGGCTCAATCAGTAGGGCTCCCGTTTACCATATGGGAGGCCCCGGGTTCGGTTCCCGGGGCCTCTTGGTGAAGGCAAGCCCGCCCGCACGGCGTGGTTAGCTGACCCAGCGAGCACAAGCAGCAAGGGGGAGATAAATGAATAAATAAATAAATAAATAATCTTAAAAAAAAAACAAACCTAAACTAGGGAAGCGGATGTGGCTCAATCAATTGGGCTCCCGTCTACCACATAGGAGGTCCAGGGTTTGATTCCTGGGGCCTCCTGGTGAGGGCAAGCTGGCCTGTGCTGCGAGCTGGCCCACGAGGAGAGCTGGCCCACATGGAGTGCTGGCCTGCGTGGAGAGCTGGTGCAGCAAGATGACGCAACAAAAAGAGACACAGAGGAAAGACAATAAGAGACACAGCAGACCTGAGAACTGAGGTGGTGCAAGAGATTGAGCGTCTCTCTCCCACTCCAGAAGGTCCCAGGATCGGTTCCCAGTGCCGCCTAAAGAGAAGACAAGAAGACACAAAAGAGCAAACAGAGAGCAGACAGCAAGTGCAAAACAGCAGCAGGGGGTGGAATAAATAAATAAGTCTTAAAAAAAAAAAAAAACTAAACTAGGGAGAAAAAGAAGAAATATACAAAATATTATGCTTTGTGACTTTCCACTCAAACCTCTGTGCATTACATACATGAATATGCTCACATAGAAGTACAGACTTTTCTTTTAAATGCTTGTGCGTGTATTTTTACACAACTGTGTTCCTATTAGGCATACTTAAACAGAAACTTTGTATTGAAGTACCCTAGCAGCAGAACAGAGAATCACGGGGCAAGAGACAGAAAGATGGGGGAGATAGGAGGCGGCGGCTGGGTGATTGGGGGTGGGGGCTAGCAGCACCGGAAACCTCAGCCTAGAGGGATCCCCCAAGTGGGGGAGGGAGGCCCTTGGTCTCTCCCCAGCCTCTTCCTTCCCCCTGGCCTGGGGGTGGGTGGGGAGGGACAGTTCCTCTTTCCCTTCCAAGCACTGAGGCGGCCCCAACTTCCAAGGGCCTAAGAAGCTGGCGCTGAGGCGAGGAGGGAGGAGCTGAGCCCCCCTCTGGCAGAACCCCCTCCCCCCCAGGAAGCATGAACAGGAAAGACAGCAAGAGGTGAGAAGACCCTCCCCTAGGAGAATAGGATCACCCCCAGCCCCTGCGCTTCCCACTGTGTGGGAAGGTGTGGGGGGGTGCGGGGACTAATGAAGGGCATAAAGGGGCCGGGCTCCCCTGGAATCAGGAGCAGGGGGTGCCAGGCAGAAAGATGCTTTGGGGAGTCCAGAGCACAGCTAGGGCTGAAGCCGAGTGTCTGTGCCTTTTCCTCTCTCTCTCTCTCTGGAGTTTCAGCTGCCTTAACTCCCCATCTCCCCTGCCTCATCCCAGCTCCCTAGAATAGGCGTCTCTGTTCTCCCTGGGGTCTTACTGTTTTCCCATTACGGCCACTGTCCCCTGGACTGGAAACTCCAGGCTCCTGCAGGGCCCTGCCCCAAGGGAAGGGAGTGTGACGCAGGGCGGGTGAGGTGGCTCCCCTGCCTCTTAAACCACCCCAGCCTGCTCCAGGCACCAGAGGGGGCTGACAGTCTGCAGGTAAGGTGGTAAGCCAGCAGGTTCTGGACGGGTGTTCCTAAGACCTGGGCAGGCTTGCCCTCCTGTCCCCACGGGTGCTGATGGTGGCTGGGTCCCTAGAGTGGGCAGCTCCTCCAGCATGTCCCAGCATATTTCTGATGGGTGAAGGGGTCCCTATCCCATAACATTCAGTAGTTGAGTGGTGGAGCTCTGGCTGCACCATTTCCTGGCTGCGTGACCTCAGGTAAGTCACTTAATTGCCCTGTGTCTCAGTTTCCTCTTCTGTCAACAGGATAATCATAGTTCCCATAGGCCTCAGTGAGGCCATCCAGACCAGTAGTTCTCCAACCTTCCATCAAGATCAGGTTGCTGGGCCCCACCCCTAAAGTTTCTGATTTTGTAGGTCTGGGGTGAGGCCTCAGAATCTGCACTTATAATAAGTTCCAGGGGCTGCTGCTGATACTGGTTGGGGGCCATACTTTGAGGTCCACTGATGGAGACAGAGTGCGCCGTCCTCTGCCTGGCACATATGAAGCCCTCCATAAATGCCAGCTATCACTCAACAGCATTCAATGCCGATTCATGGAGCCCTTAGTGTCTGCCAGGGGACATGGCTGTGCTGCTATTCTGAGGGTCTCCCTCTTTCAGGTTTCACCCCAGGACTGGCTTCCAGTCTGCCTTTCTCACTTTCCTTCTCTGAACCTCAAGTAAAATTCTCCCACCTCTGGCTGCTTAGCCTGGGCAAACAGTCCCCCCTTTTTTAGCACTTCTGTGGAGCCCGGCATCAAAGGCACACAACTTCTTGGAGAAGATACAGGAATTGCCCACGTTTTTCATGTGAGGAAACTGAAGCCCAGAGAAATTAGGTGACAAACACAGAGCCACACAGCCAGCAGAACTGCCTCCACTCCAGTTTTGTCTGACTCTTGGGTAAACCCAAGGCCATTCTGTCCCGATTCTGCTCCCTCCTTCCTTCCACCAACCCTCTCTCTCCATTACCCTCTTTCCCCACCTGGAACAGGAGCCTCAGGGAGTCACAAGGCAGAGTAAGGTTATTTTTAAACTTTCCTTGAAGCTGCTTTAGCTGCAGGGACCCCATCTGGCTCTGAGGAGCCCTGGGGAGGCCACTTACCATCCATATTTTCTTTCCAGGCCCCAAATCTAAGGATCTGGGCTGGCTGGCTTGGGGGAGGGGATCTGTCCTCCTAGAGGGATGAAGGTGGAGGGGGAAGAGATACAATCCTAGAGGGGAATTCTGAGGGGTCTGCCTGAAGGCGGGACCTGGGGAGGAGAGGAACAGGGGCGCCCCTAGGGGTGTTCTCCCACAATTCCCTGGGAGGCCAAGAGTAATCCCAGGGGTCTGCCTAATGAAAGTTTCTTCCATGACACAATGCCTTGGGACCATACAGTCAAGAGGAATTGGGGGCACAGAAGAGATTTCCTATGACTTCCTGGTGGACAGCGTCCTTGGTAGCCCTGAGGGTTCCTCTCCCTTGATCTCCTGGGGGCCTGGACTACTCCTGGGGTTTTCTCTCAAGAATCAACAGTAGGTCAGCAGAAAACCTGGGGCTTTGCCTTTAGGAAGTTCCTTCCATGATGCCTTGGGGCTCTGGGGTCATGAAGAATTCTGGGGGTCTGCTGGAAGGAAGGGGCTGCCATGAATCCCTGGGGGCTGTGTCCACAGGAAGTCCCACCAGGAATGCCCAGGGAAGACAGGGGGGCGGGGTCGGCCCCGACAGGGCCGTCGCTACAAGACGTGCCCCAGCCCCCGGGAAATCAGCAAGGTTATGGCTTCCATGGCTCTGGGCGTGAAGGAGGGCTACAGCGAAGATGAGCTGCTGGAGAAATGCATCCAGTCCTTCGGTGAGTGTCCCCCTCCGTGCCCAGCCTCCCCAATCCTATTGCTAGGCTGAGCGCCTGCCTTTCCCTAGGCCTCAGTTTTGGGAGGTATGAAATGGGAGCAGGGGTGTGTAGAATGAATCGCAGTCACTACATTAGAGATGAGAGACACCTGGGGAAGCGGCTGTGGCTCGGTCAGTGGGGCTCCCGTTTGCCATATGGGGGACCCCGGGTTCAGTTCCCTGGGCCTCCTGGTGGGGGCGGGCCCGCCCGCGCGGCGTGGTTGGCTGACCCAGCGAGTGCGGGCAGCGGTGGGTGGGGGATAAATGAATAAATAAATAAAATCTTTAAAAAAAAAAAAAAAAGAGAGAGAGACACCTGCATTTCTTCTTCCTGCATGGGGAGGGACGGATGCCTCCTTTGTGTCCAGACTGGTGCTGGCGCAAGCCAGGGATCTCCCATAGCCACCAGTTACTTAGTGTCCACTTACCTACTAATATAAATGGAGGCAACAGAGTTTCAATCACCTATTCAGTTAGACTGCTAGCAAGAAGCAAAGCTGGAACTTGAACCCAAGAGAGCCAAGTCCAAAGCCGTTGTTCTTGACCACTGTGCTATGCACAGTACAGACAAGGAAACTGAGGCACAAGGAGGTTAAGGTGCTTACCCAAGTTCACACTGGGAGTTACAGGTAGAGCTGGGGTTTGGACCAGGCAGTTCAGATGACTCTGGAGGCTGTCCATTGCCCTGGGGCCATTCTGACACCATGTTGTCGTCTTCTGCCCACCCCAAAGACTCAGCCGGCAGTCTGCGGCGCGGGGACCATGTTCTCAATATGGTGCTGGCCATGCACAGCTGGGTGCTGCCTTCTGCTGACTTTGCTGCCCGTCTGCTGACCTTATATCCTCCTGGGCTGTGAGCAGGGGTGGAGGGCAGAGGGAAGAGTTTCAAGAGCCCCAGAGATGGGGACAGGGTGAAGGAGCAGGTCTGGGTCGCTGGATAACAGAGCCTTGACTGGACCTCAAGTACCAGGATGCCACAGGGCACACACAGGAGCTGAGGCGGCTGCAGATCTGCCACCTGGTCAGGTAGGCCTGGGCCCAGAACCCCCTCCCATGACCCAAGATCCCCACTCTGCTGCCCTCTCCCCCCATACAGCTCCCAGATATTCCCCTGCCTAGTTCCCACAGACTGACCCAGCCCTGGCTAATATAAATCCCACTTCTGAGACACCCTCAGCTTGGTTCCTAAGACCCTCTCAGTTCTGCTCCTTAAACCCCCACTTCCTAAAGACCCCTCCAGACCTGATTGCCTAGACCCTCTCCCAGCTGGTGCCCAGAGGCATCTCGCTCTGATCCCCCAAAGCCCCCATCTCCCAGAGACCCCAGCCTAACTCTTGAGGTCCCCTATCCTGCTTCCTAACAATCCTACCTTAAAGAGATCCCCTAAGCTAGCTCCCATAGAACCTCCCACCTAGCCTATGTTAAGAGACCCCCAATCCCACTTCAATAAATCCCCACAGCCTGGTGCTACCCCAAACCCTGACCTTCCAGAGACCCCCTGTACACCTCTAGAGAACCCCCCCAGCCCAGCACCTAGAGACTCCTCACCTGAGTGATCTCTTCCAGAGACCCTCCCCACCCCACCCCCAGGCCCATCCTTCCATCTTCAAACCACTTTCAGGTACTGGATGACCCAACACCCTGAGGTGGTGCACCATGAGCCCCAGCTAGAAGAGGTTTTAGGTCGCTTCTGGTCCACTGTGGATCAGGAAGGAGGCGCAGCCCAGAGGAGCCTGGGGGGCTCCTCCAACCTGTGAGTCAGCCCCTCCCCTCCTACGTGCTCCCTGCCCAAAGCTGCATCCTCTCAACCCTCTCCACACTCCTCAAACCCTCCCCACGGAGCCCCTCCAATACTGTGCCCCTCTTTGCCCCCAGCCTGAGCCCTGGTGGCCCTGGCCCCCCGCCCCCCATGAGCAGTCCAGGCCTGGGCAAAAAACATAAAGTGTCCTTGCTTTTCGACCACCTGGAGACAGGGGAACTGGCTCAGCACCTCACATACCTGGAGTTCCGGTCCTTCCAAGCTATCACGGTAAGGACCACCCCCACACACACACCGCAACCAGCCGGGGAAGGTTTGGGATCATGGTCATAATACTTCATTGGGTAGTTGGGGGAATTAAATTAATTTATAAAAATGCTTATTGCCATGGCTGGCACATAGTAAGTGCTCAAAATATTTAGTAATCATTCATTTATTCAACATTTATTGTGCTCCCTACTATGAGCCAAGCAATGGGTGTAGTGAACAAAATAGACAAAAATCCTTGCCTTCATGGAACTGACAATTTAGTTGGGGGAGGAGCAGATAATAAACAAGATTAATCACCAATTTATATACTATGTAGTCTATTAGAAGGTGCTAATGCTAAGGAGAAAAGAAAGCATCTTATTGTGTGAGAGTGTGGTCTATGGGTGCCAGATCTTCCTATTTTATCTCACTTTCACACTTTCTAGTTGTGTGACCTTGGACAAGTTAGTTAAATTCACTGTGCCTCAGTTTCCTCTACTGTCAAAGGGATATTAATAGTCCTGCCTCATAGGAACAGTGCTTGTTTCCAGAGTAAATGCTATATTTTTATCATTTTTTATCTACCAGTTGGCAATTTCACATGCTTCAACCTATATGTGTGTTAGCTGTTGCCATCAGCATTTCAAGGGAAGGCGGAGATGTGGCTCCTTAATGTGAAATTTTCCTGATTGTTAAATATGTGTGCATATTTATTTATTTATTTTTACACTATAAACACTAAACTGGTCGAGTGACCCCTGTGGCCTCAAGCCTTCTGGTTATGGTGACAGTAGCGTTAAGGAGGGGTCTCCTACCTGGGCCACTGCCAGGCCTCCAGCAGAGTATATCACATTGTTCTTTCAACCCCAGAACAATTCAAGAGGATGCTTTGGCCTT
Source organism: Tolypeutes matacus (assembly GCA_026826555.1). Classification (NCBI taxonomy): domain Eukaryota; kingdom Metazoa; phylum Chordata; class Mammalia; order Cingulata; family Chlamyphoridae; genus Tolypeutes; species Tolypeutes matacus. The sequence goes on from JAKSZT010054134.1 coordinate 10,819,927, forward strand.
TCTTGTTTTTTCTCCCTCTTCTGGTTTGATTCATTCATTAACCAGTGTTTATCAAATGCCTGCTATGCACCAGGCACTATGCTAGAACTGGAAAGGCCTCACTGAAAAGATAATGCAGGGATAAAGACCTGAAGGAGATGAGGGAGTGAACCATGAGGATTTCGCAGGCAGAGTGATCTAGACAGAGAAAATAACCAGTACAAAGGCCCTCAGGTGGGAGTGTATCTGGAATGTTGGAGCAAGTGTGAGTGGAACGGAGTGAGCAAGGGGGAGCATAATAGACATGATGTCAAAGACATAACGGGGCACAGATCATGTGGAGCCTCGTGGGTCACAGGGAAGACTGTGGTTTTCACCCTGCATGAGATGGAGGCACAGGAGGGCTCTGAGAAGGGCGGGATGTGACCGAATCAGGTGTTCACAGGTTCTCTCTGGCTGCATGTGGGGGGGCCAGAAATAAGAGTGCTGGGAGTTCTGGCAGGAAAGGACTATGGATGGGACCAAGGTGGGGGCAGAGGAGGAGTGAGAAGAGGGCAGGTACTGAAAATATTTTGAAAGCAGAGTGGACAGGATTTGCTAGCGGGGTGGATGTGGGCATAAAAGGTTGAACACTATGCTGTTTCCCTTGAGCAAAACCAGTAGATGATGGCTTGAAGCCCTAGCCCCTCCTTCACTTTGCTGACTCTACACCAGTCAGGTATATAGTTAAGAGGAACACAACGAGTTTTCATCCTGCCTGGCTCATGCCTGTGTGGCTGGGAGCAATTTATTTTTCCTCTCCGTACCTCAATTGCCTCCTCTGTAAAATAATAATAATACTAGTACCCAACTTATAGAACTGTTGTGAAGATTAAATTGTTTAATATGGCAAAGGGCTCAAAATAGTACCTGAATTCATTTTAATTTTTAAAAACTTTAATAATAAATTGTGTCCTTCCAGGAATTTGGGGCTGCTCATGGTTCCAGGCAGGGTGGCCGCCCTCAGATGGGAGATGACCATGGTGACTTCACAGATATGTGGTAGCTTGGGGGGGAAAGGCACAAGTTGACAAACGTCACTTAGGCCAGGCCAGGCTAGGACACCGGAGGTTGTGACTGCCAGGGGAATGGACGTGTAAGGGACAGGGCCTGAGACCACGGTCCACCTGACACCCACATCGCCCCCAGCCCCAGGATCTGCGGGGCTATGTTTTGCAGGGCTCCGTGCGGGGCTGCCCGGCCCTGGAGGGTTCCGTACGCCTCAGCAACAGCGTGTCCCGCTGGGTGCAGGTCATGGTGCTGAGCCGGCCCGGGCCCGCGCAGCGCGCGCAGGTGCTGGACAAGTTCATCCACGTGGCTCAGGTGAGGCCCGCCCCTCCTTTCCGCTCGCTTTCCAGACACTGGGTCCGCGGGGTGGCGAGCTGGTACCTGAACCCCGCGTTCCATGCCAGCTTAGGCACCTGTCCCTCTGGGGCAGGGACGTCATCCTCCCCCTCCAGACCCCCCTTGGCCCCGCCCCATTGCAGCACGCCCCGCCCTTCCCCCTTCTTTCCAGATACCTTCCCTCCCTTCTGGTGAAAAGGGAAGCCCTCCTTCCCCACCGAGGCCACGCCCTGTGACGTATTTCCTCGCAAACCACGCCCTTCCCGCGGCTGCTTCCTCTTGCAGGGCCCCTCAGACCTGGGGGTTCTGGCGTCTGCCTGGGGCCTCCCCGGTCTTAGCATCTTCCACTCCTCCCTCGCCCCACCACCTCCCCAGCCTGACTCCGCCTTGTAAAAGGGGAGGGTGAGGGAATCCCCCTGATGGCCGTTGGCCCCACACCTGTCTCTCACAGCCATGACCCCTCCATTATCAGCCTGGCTTCCTTCACCCCTGTCCAGCGCCCACACCTTCTTGTCTCCTGTCATCTGACTCTCACAGATACCTGGCCTTTCAGATGCCCGTCTGACACCCTGACATGTGTATAACACTACCCCCCTGCCTCGTCCACACACCTGTATGACCCCGTCTCCCCAGACGTTAGTCTATCCCCTGCCTGACCCCCCAGATACCTCTGAAACTCCCACACAGCTCTTTGTGGCCACTCCTGCCTGGCACACCCACCTTCCCTCACCCATCTTGATGCCCACACACCCCACACATGCCTGAGTGCCCCAATGCACCTGGGATGCGCTCATCTGAATGCCCAACTTACCTGTCCTCACTCCCATGGATCCCATCATCTCTGAGCATCCCCTCCCTTCCTAGAGGCTCCACCAGATGCAGAATTTCAACACGCTGATGGCAGTCACAGGAGGCCTGTGTCACAGCGCCATCTCCAGACTCAAGGACTCCCATGCCCACCTGAGCCCTGACAGTACCAAGGTGAACCCCCTTTCACTCCCCAGAGTTCCAAGTGGTCAGCTGATCAGGACCCTTGATCCCTGCCCAAGAGCCCTAGAACCACCAGAAGCTCTTGTCCCTCTAATTCCTGACACCCAGGCCCTGTCTGCAGTCTTTCTCCCTCTTCATCCAGCCACCCTGGTACTGACCTCTCTCTACTGTGTCTGGTCTTGAGCACGACTGTGAGGGTGACAGAGTTGAGAGAGATGCTAGCAGAGAACTTACAGTCCAGGTGGGGAGCTAAATTACCCAAAAAGAGACTTCAACATTAAGGCCACCCAAGAGAGGGACATGGGTTGGGGATGTCCTAAGAAGTGTCTGAAGAGAATGAGTCCGGTGTGTGGCTGGAGTCAGGAAGTGGCAGGAAATTAGGTGAGCGATGAGCATGGGAAGATCCTGTTAGGCCTTGCAAGGTGTTTGGGTTTTATCCAGAGGGCAACATGAAGTTAGGGAAGGTTTGGGATTGACAGTAGCACCCATATTCAGATTTCGGTTTTTGAAAAATCCCTCTGGTAGGTAGTGTAGAAAGTGAATCGAAGAGGAAAGACAAGCACCTGGCAAAGAGACCAATGAGATGGCTCAACATCCTGTAAGCCATGTTAGGTGATTTGTTCTTTGTCCTGAGGATGTTCTGAGCTAAGGAGGATTAGAAAAAATGATTCCAGCTGCCATGTGAAGAGTGGATTGAAGGGAGTTCAACTGAAGGCTGGGACTCCAAGGGGAAGCTGGAGCAGGGGACTCAGGAGGAGAGAGGACTGGACCAGGGGAGGAACCACGGGGGTTGTGGAGAAGAGAAGCATTTTTTTTTTTTTTTTTTAAGATTTTATTTATTTATTCATTTATCCCCCCCTTGCTGCTCGTGCTCGCTGGGTCAGCTAACCATGCCGCGCGGGCGGGCTTTTGCCTTCACCAGGAGGCCCCGGGGAACCGAACCCGGGGCCTCCCATATGGTAAACGGGAGCCCTACTGATTGAGCCACAGCCGCTTCCCGGGAGAAGCATCTTTAACCTGGGAAATGGGGGATGGGTGGGCCTCCCTGAGATGGGGATCCAAGAGGAGGAGCCATTTGGGAGAAATGTTGAGGCCAATGTGGGACATGGGGGCGGGCAGGGAGGTGTCCAAGAGCTACTGAGCTTGGGGTCTGGGGTCCACACAGACACCAAGGGAATCAGGGAACAGAACATAACAGAACAGGTAACATGCCCCCCACCCCAACACGCCTTTCCACCCCTCACCCACACAGACCCTGCTGGAGCTGACTGAGCTCCTTGCCTCCCACAACAACTATGGCCGCTACCGCCGCACCTGGGCCGGCTCCACAGGCTTCCGACTGCCTGTACTGGGTGTGCATCTCAAGGACCTGGTATCCCTGCATGAGGCACAACCTGACAGATTGCCTGATGGCCGCCTGCACCTGCCCAAGCTCAACAGCCTCTACCTACGGCTGCAAGAGCTGGCAGCCCTCCAAGGGCAGCATCCACCCAGCAGCGCCAATGAGGACCTGCTGCATCTGCTCACGGTGAGCTGCCCTGGCTAGGCCAGGCTCCCAGCCTGGAGGGGCCTGAGATGCTGGGCCCTGGGTGGGTGTGGGTCTGCAGGACCAGGATAGAATAGTGCCAGGATGCGCGTGCTTTGAAGCCAGAACTTCTAGGTTTTTTTCTAGCTATGTGATCTTAGGCCAGTCACTTAACCTCTCAGGCTCAGTTTCCTTAACTGCAAAGTGGGAATTGTTGAGAAGAATCAATCAATAGTGTAATCCATATAAAGTACTTTAACAGTTTCTGGAACACACTGTCTTTATATAAGTGATGCAATTTTCTCTCTGATTTCCCCCAAGGACTCAAGTATCCACTGATCTGAGCACTCAGGACTGCTTTGGGTTCTCACAGTCCTAAAGTCCAAGGTTCTGAGCCTCTCATGCAACTAGTTCAAAAACTCGAAGCTTGGGAAGCGGCAGTGGCTCAATCAGTAGGGCTCCCGTTTACCATATGGGAGGCCCTGGGTTCGGTTCCTGGGGCCTCCTGGTGAAGGCAAGCCCGCCCGCACGGCGTGGTTGGCTGACCCAGCGAGAACAAGCAGCAAGGGGGGGATAAATAAATTAATTAATTAATTAAAAAAAAAAAAAAAAAAAACTCAAAGCTTTAACATGTGCAGGAATCTAAGCAAAATGCTACCAAGTTACTGATCACTTACTTAGCCAAATACCATGCTAAACACCCTCCACAGATTACCTCAGTCCCCTACAAGGTAGGGATCCTTCTTGTGCCCATTCTGCAGATTGGAAAACCAAGGCCCAAGGAAGTAAAGGCACTTGCCCACTGTCCCACAGCAGTCAAACTAGGATTTGAACTCAGGGAGGCCAGCTTCAGAGCCCAAATGTTCACCACCACACTCTGTACTAAGACTAAGTGTGGGATCCTGAAGACTGTGTGTGTGTGTGTGTGTGAAGATTTTTTTAATTGGGAGAGACAGGGATTCTGAGGGCCATGGAGTCTAAGACTGAAAAGGAGATTTTCATACCTATAAGACACAACTGGCACAATTTGCAAGGCCCAGTGCAAAATGAAAATATGGCATTCCTTGTTCAAAGATTAAGAATTTCAACACAGTGAGAGCAGGGCATTAAATGAACTGCAGGTCTTTCTAAGCATGGTTTCCTGGGCCACTGCCTGGGTCACTGGCCCATGACCCAGACCCTGCCCTAAGGCCCTATGTATGCTTTACCGATTCTAAGAGGCCCTCGGCCTAAGTATTTATTGAGTGCCTACTGGGTGCCAGGCATAACTTTAGGCACTGGGTGAGCAGTGCCTAAGCACAGCAGTGAGCAAGACAAGACAAAACAAATCCATTGCTCTGCTTTGGGGCTGATATTCCAGTGGGGGAGACAACCAATAAAACAAGGCATATAAGGAAATTATGTAGTCTGCCAAATGATGGGAAGTGCTGTGGAGAAAATATAGCCAAAAGGGGCATGGAAAGTGACATGGGGGTTGCAACTGTAAATAGATCAAAAAGGGCCTCGGTAAGAAAATAGCATTTCTGGCATAGAAGAGAGGGTTGGTGTGGAGGGTAAGGGAGGCATTGGTGGGAAAGACTTTGGGAAGAGGATGGAGAGTAGGGTCCAGGCAGGGACGCAGGCTGTAGGTAGAGGACACAAGAGCCTGAGAATGGAGGTGAGGAGGAACCTTTGATGTCCCTGCCCACCCCACAGCTTTCCCTGGATCTCTTCTACACGGAAGATGAGATCTACGAGCTTTCTTATGCCCGGGAGCCTCGCTGTCCCAAGAGTCTGGTAAGACCTGACCCTTGACCTCTAACACCAGCCCAAGCCTATGCACTGACTAAGTGTGTCCCTCTGTTCCAACCCAGCCACCTTCCCCTTTCAAAGCGCCCCTGGTGGTGGAGTGGGCCCCCGGCGTGACGCCCAAGCCTGACAGGGTCACCCTGGGTCTGCATGTGGAGCAGCTGGTGGAGGTAAGGAGACTGCAGCCACTTTGGACCAGGAGGAAAGATGTCTGTGTAACCCTAAACCCACGAGGGAATCGAAGACCGTGGGGGGTCATACACTGATGACCTGGCTTACTCTCCTCTCCTCTTCCCATGCATGTGCAAAGTCTGTGTTCAAGAATTATGACCCTGAAGGCCAAGGAACCATCTCTCAGGAGGACTTTGAGCGACTCTCAGGCAATTTCCCCTTTGCCTGCCATGGGCTACACCCACCCCCTCGCCAAAAGTAAGTGGTCCCAATTCCTGGGCCCCCCAAAGATGAGGACACTGGGGTTGTCTGGACTTCTGGATCTGGGAAAGAAGGGGCCAGGGGCCTGGACTCCTGGGTCTGGGAGAAAGGGGCTAGCCATGCTGAAGCACCCCCTCCCCATCACACCCACATTCTGCCCCCAGGAGTGGCTCCTACAGCCGAGAGGAGCTTACGGGTTACCTGCTCCGGGCCAGTGCTATCTGCTCCAAGCTGGGCCTGGCTTTCCTGCATTCCTTCCATGAGGTCACCTTCCGCAAGCCCACCTTCTGTGACAGCTGCAGCGGCTTCGTGAGCATTCTGCCCTGTTCTTGTTCTCAGGCCTATCTCCCTTGGGGGACCCCAACTCTTCACAGCCTGGGGCCAGAAAACCAACCTCACCCTGGAGTGCTAACAGTCTCCAAACCCCAGATAATCCCCAAATTCCAGACATTCCTTCACACCCCCAGATAATCCTCAAATTCCAGATAATTCTCCAGATTCAAATAATCTATAAACTTCATATATATCCTAACCAATGGATATTCCTTACATCTTGGCTAATCTCCAAATTCCAGATAATCCCCAAATCCTAGAAAATCTGAGTCATGGATATCTAAACCCTGAAATATCTCCCACACTCTGGATAATATACACACCTGGGGAGATTATCACCAACAGAAATAACCTCCAAATCTCGAGACTCCAAATAATTCAAACCCTGGATAACTTCCAAATTCAAGGTATCATCAAACTCTGGATATTGGACAAATCTCTCAATCTCCACACCCAGACTGAGTCACAAGCCTTGGATTATTTCCAAATTAATTTATTCATTCAACGAAATATTTACCGAGCACCTACCGTGTGCCAGGCAGTTACAGGCCCTGGGGATACAGCAGAAAACACGGCACAATCCATGGCCATAGGTTACATTTTATTAATCCCCAAATTCCACTATCCCCCATTGCACAGCCCTTCCTCCCTTGGGGTGGGTAACTGATTCAGCTTTCTCTTCCCAGCTCTGGGGTGTCACCAAGCAAGGCTACCGCTGTCGGGGTGAGTGGGGCATCAGTGAGGGAGAAGGGCCTCCGGGCCTGCAGGCTGGGAGGGCATGGGTTGGGCCCCTGGCTGCTAACTGCTCACCTTCCCCCAGACTGTGGGCTGTGCTGCCACAAACACTGCAGAGACCAAGTGAAGGTGGAGTGTAAGAAGAGGCCAGCCAAGGGTGATGTGGGTCACCCCGGGGCCCTGGTCCCTTTCACACCAGTTCCCCAGGCCAGCTCTGGTAAGCCCCAGGGTGTGGCAATCCTGGGGAGGATGGGGATTGATTCACGACCCCCTCCCCATCACACCCACATTCCTTCAATCCCACAAACAGGCTCCGAGGAAAATCTCTCCTATGCGCTATCCCTGGAACCAGAGACCATGACCCATCTTCGCCATGCTTGGACCCAGACGGAGCCCCCACATTCTTCATGGGTGCCAGAGATGGTGAGGAGGAATTGCCCCAGCAACATAAGAGAGTAGGCCATTCCCCAAACCAGACAGATCTGGGGAAGCATAGGAAAGTAAAAATGTATAGAAGTTCTCAATTGCTTGGGTGGGAGGGTACAGATACTGGTTAAATCTTAACATTGATAGAAAAATAGAAGTTGCACTATGTTGGAAAAAAATTTAAGGATAACCAGTAGTAGAACAGAAATAGGATTGGGAGGAGGGGGAAGAGAAAAAAAAAATAAGATGACAAGAATAAGACCAAATATATCAGGAGCTACAGTAAGTGTCAGCGGAATAAATTCTGTCATTAAAACGCAGAGACTCTCAGACTAGGTTAAAAAAGAAATCCACAGGGGACATACAGTCATCCATTCAACAGAAGTCCGGCTGAGCCCTACCCCTGCAGTGAAACGTCTCATTGCACCTCATACTCCCACATTACCCAAATGTCTTTCTCCTTCCCGGTCCCCTTCCCAATGGCAGTCCCACTATTCACCCCATCGTCTAAGCCAAATTCCTAGACATCATCTTGATCTCTTCTCTCCCTCACCCCTGCCTCTAAAGTCAGTTACCAAGTCCCTTTATTCTGCCTCTGGCACAACTCCCAAATGCATCACCTCCTTTCCATCCATTGTCTTAGTTGAAGTTTCCAATCATCTCTTACCCTAAAAATTATTTTTTTCTTTTGCATAATAGTGGCTATAAACCATATTCTTTTTCCTGACCACTTAGTATTTGTACAGCTCTGTGTTGGAGATGTTTAGACATAGATGTCATCTCACCAACTCCTTATAATCTTCATTCTACCAATGAGGAAATGAGGCTCTGAGAAGTTAAGCTGCTCACCCAAGATGGCAGAGCTCCTAAGTGTTGAAGGCAGGACTCAAACTCAGGTGTTCCATCTCCCTCTAAAACTGAAGCTCCTAACTTATTTGCCACACTGTCAGCCAGAATGGATCCAGAGGGGGATAGGAATAGGGTGTATAGAGTTCTAAACTCCTAGGTTCCAGGAAGGGGAGAGGAGGCAGCTAGGAAGGGGAGTAAAACAGGGAGCCCATGGACACCAGTCACATCATGGTCTTCCTCTGCCCACAACCCTCGGTGGTTCCATCCTACTCAGGGTAAAAGCTAAAGGTCACATTGGCCCACAAAGCCCCACAAGATCTGCCCACCACCCCTCTGACCATGCCTCTCACCATCCACCCCATCACTCAGCCTGCTTCAGCCACACTGGCCTCCTTGATGTTCCCTCAACATGCCAAGACTACTCCTACCTCAGAGCCACAGCACTGGCTGTTCCCTCTGCCTCTGGAACTCTGCCCCAGGGGCCTGCATGGCTGTCTCTTTGGGACTTTGCTCAACTATCACCTTCTCGGTGAGGCCTCCCCTCAATTACTGAGGAGGCCTCACAGTCCTGACCCTCCCTCCGTTTTTCTCCACAGTACTTATCCCCAGCCGACAAACTAGATATTTTATCTCTTTATCTTCTTTAATGTCTGCTCCTCCTCCCCAGAAATGCCAGCTCCATGAGAGCATGGATTTTGATCTGTTTCACTGCTGTATCCCCAGTGCCTAGAACAGTGCCAGCCCAAACCTGATAAACGTCTGTCAAATGCTTGAACATCTCTTCCCCATGCCCACAGGAAGGGAAAGATGTGTTGCTGAAGAGCAAAGGACTTTGCAGTTCACAGCAGCAGGAGTCTGTCCAGACCCAGAGGACAGAGAACCCCTGCTCCTCCTCAAACCCTGGAGCCCCTGACCTGGTCCCTTCAGAGATAAGTCCTACAGCTGTCATAAATTAAATTTATTTTACAGAAAACATGGCCCTGGTGTTGACTGGTGGATGGGGGGAGGACATTTGGGGCCTCAGAAGCAGCAGGCGGGGGACCCAAGTACCAGATGACAACAGAAACCCTCAAAGAACTCTCCAAAGATTATCGATGGCCTCAGCATCTCATGGCAAATCCACCTACCAAGCAATCCCCTTCACTTCTTCTTCTTCTTGCGGCCCCAGCACTGGCGGCCGGCCTTCCGCCCATCTCTGCCCTCTCTTCGGCTCTGCCAGCTGGGCATGGGAGCCTCCAGCTCATTTGGGCGGCCCCCCCGGTCTGGCACACTGCCCATAAGCACCTGAGGGTTAATTAGATTTGAGATTCAGAGAAGAAAAATATCTTGGACAAGAGGGCCAGAGAGCAAAGGGAACAGCGTGAGAGTGAAAAAAGGAAGGGCAGATGTTGACTAAGTGCAGTGGCTGAATTCGTGAAAGCTGTGGGCCAGGGGCTTTCAAACTGGTTCCAGGGGCCTCAGCAAGGAGGAAGTAAAGGTGAGGCGAACAACAGAGGCCCAAGGCCCTACCATGTATTAATGAGAGTACCTCAACTTTGTCTATTTCATATTTGGGGCTTTGTATGACATTTTCAGCAAACCAGTGGTTTTTCTAAATATCCATCATTTGTGCACCACTTGTATTTACTTACTATTTTTCCTCAAAACAAATCATGTTTTGTTTCTTAACTTAAACTTTGTCTTACCCTTTGCTGTTCTAGACCTTATTCCCTATACTTATTAACATAAGTATAAAACTACTTACAGGGATATGTAGCTAAATATGTAATGATTTAAACAAATAATATCTCTGCTTAAAATATAATCAACAGAATAATGGGGCAGTGGGGGAGGATTTTAAGCCATAAGCTGAAGAGGTGGGCAGGGGCTCAGTAAATAGCTGGACTTTGTTTTGAAGGCACTGGGGAGCCATGGAAGGATTTTAAGCAGGGAGAGACAGGGTCAGATTGTGTTAGAAAGATCTTTCTGGGGAAGCGGCTGTGGCTCAATCAGTAGGGCTCCCGTTTACCATATGGGAGGCCCCGGGTTCGGTTCCCGGGGCCTCCTGGTGAAGGCAAGCCCGCCTGCATGGCGTGGTTAGCTGACCCAGCGAGCACAAGCAGCAAGGGGGTGGATAAATGAATAAATAAATAAAAATCTTTAAAAAAAAAAAAAAAAAAAAAAAAAGAAAGATCTTTCTGGCTGCCCTGTGGCAGGTGGGGTAGAAGTGGTGAGTCTTGAGGCCGGGAACCCAGGCAAAAGGCTAGAGCCAGAACCTAGGTGAGAGAGGACAGGCTGGACCAGGGCAAAGGCTGAAAGATCTGGAGCCAAGGTTGTCAGGACCTTTCCCCACCCCCTGGATGCCCACCTTGTTGATGGCACAGCAGGTCCCTCGGCGGGCAGCCACACTGGTGGCTGGGACAAGACGAGAGAGGTCGGTTCGGGCAGCCAGGACATGGGCGATGGAGACAACTGATTCTGGGGTCAGAGCCTCTCGAATTGGGATCAGCACTGCCTTCATGGCCTCTTCCTGGGCCTGGGAGTGAGTAGACATGGAGAAGGTACTCAAGAGCGCTTCCAGGTCATATGTGTCATCTTGAAAGCACTGCTTCCTGGCTCAGGGCTTCACTCCCCACATCTTTAAAGTAAGGGGCATATAGCTCTAAAGTCACTCCCAGCTCAGAGCTGGGAATTCTAGAATGCCCTGGGGAACCCCAAAATTCTAGAAGCTACAAACTTCACTTGATTAAAAAATGGCCTGGAGCTCACATCCTGTAAGAGGTTGATATTCCTGGTCCTCATTCCTTTACCCTGAAGCTGTAGCCCCCACAACTGGACCTCCTCACTCCTGCCCAGGTCCTTTCCCCACACCTGTGCCTGGTCACTCCAGTGGAAAGCAGATATTGTGAGGTCCAGGCGTGTGAGGAGGAGGCAGCGGCGGCAGCAATACTGGTCTCTCAGGCTTTGAGACAGGGACTCCAAAGCTTCCTAGGAGAAAAGGGCTGAGTCACACCAGGGACCCCCTCACCCCTGTCTCTGGGGAGGACACTGTTCACTTACAGTCACACAGAGTCTTACCCATCTGGGTGAGTCCAGTGGGTGGCTGAGGAGGGGCTGCATGGATTCTGCCGGCACGGAAGGCAGCAGCTCTGAGATCTGATGAGAGAAGGAGTCAAAGGCAACTGGAGGCTGGACCCCTCCACAACCTTGAAGACCCAGGCCACAAAGCAAGAATGACAGTCACAGCTCTAGAAAAACATCCCTGTGGTGGGGGCATGCCTGCCAGAGCCGATTTGGGAAAGACATAGCATCTCCCTTCCCCAGGAAGGACAGATGGCCCGGGTGGGGAAGAGATCAGCTCCACACCTTGGCATGAAACTCCTGCAGCAACAGGCTGGCAGGGATCCCCGGTGTGGGTACAGGCAGGCCCAGGTCTTGGAGGATAAGGACCAGTTCCTGAACCATTTCGTTTCCCTCCTCTACTCCTTCCTTACGGGGAAGCGCAGGGCTGGGGTCCAGCAAGGGGCTCAGGTGCAAGAGGCGCGCAGCCTGGAGCTCTGAGCAGAGAAAGCCTGAGAGTAGAGAAAAAAGGGAGCGGTGCAATCGAAGAGGGCTGCCACCCCACCTAACAGGGAAAAAAAAAAAACCCTTCCGCTTCAAAACCTCCCCCCTCTCGTCCGGCCCACTACGTCCTGGCTCCAAAAGAGATCCAGTACAGGCTCCACTCACTTTGGAAGCCTGGTTCTGCCTCAGAATTCGGACCCCGAAACTCAAACCACTTGAGCCTCCAGGTGCAACCCCCACCCCCCATCAAAATTCTAACCCCGCCCATCCCCAAGCCCTGGGCCCACCCCAATACTCGGACCCCTCCCACCTCGGGCCCTCTGGCCACTCCGCGGCCTGGCCCCACCTCACTACTCGGAGCCCGCCCACCCTAGAGGCCGGGGCCTCGCCCACACCCGCATCCGGGGTCTGCCCGGGGCTCACGCAGCAGGCGCAGGCCCGCGCCGGGCTCCCTCAGCGCCGCCGCGCAGTGTCCCGCGGAGAGCGCGCGGTCCGGGCAGTGCAACGCCCGCAGCAGGCCCGCCAGGCGTCGCAGGAACTCCTCCTCCGCGCCGGGGCCTGCAGGAGGCCGGAGGCGTCAGGGCGCGGCGGAGGCGGAAACGCGGGCCCACCCCTCCAGGCCTCTCGCTCGGTACACACCCTCGCCGGCCTTCAGCGCCTCCGCGCCCTCCTCTTGCTCCTCCAGGGCGCCCAGAGCCGCCAGCTCCGCCGCCAGCCGCGCGCACAGAGCCCTGAAGTCTGGGCATGACGGGCCCCGCGACGCCGCCGCAGCGAAGCCGTCATACCTGAGGCGGCCCGGGCAGCGGGAGGGGCGGGGGAGGTCAGGGACAGGCCCTCGCCGTCCTGCACTCGAGGGCGGACGCGTCCCTCCCCGCACCCTCCTCAGGCGCATCTCCCTCACCCCAGAGCCAGCAGGTCCCGGGCCACCGCGGCCCGCTCGCGCGCCTCCGCCCCCTCCATGCAAGCGTCACCTGCGCGCCCCGCCAGCGCCCGCCGCACGGCGGGAGGCCCCGCCCCCTGCGGCGTGGCGTGGCGAAACCAACCAACCAGCCTCTCCTCGCGAATGGCTTCGGCGTTCCAATTGGTGCAGGAGGAAGCGTGGCCCGCCCCCAGGTCTGCTGGGCGGAAACCGAGAGAGGCGCCGCAAACTGTCTGGGCTCTGGCAGCGCCTGCGGGCTGTCAATTCCAGAGCCTGTGCTCCAGATCCCGGCCGTCGCGGCGAGCCAGTGGGTGTCGCTACTGCCGCGACATAAAAGCAACCTCGGTTTGCGTTTCCCAGGTCTCTTCAGTTGCCTTCTGCACTTGAAGCACCGCTCCACACACACACACATCCCCCAGCCTTCCCCTAATCCAGAACTTGCTTCCTCCTTGTCTACCTAGGGTTGGAATTACGTCGAGACCCTGGAACCCGGCTCACCCCGACCCCTTGGGACCAGAGTTAGGCCTTCTTTCTCATCTATCATAGTGTCCCCTTTCGGTCTTCACCCCCTCCCTCCCTAGGCCTTGGAGAGACTGAGCAAGTGCAATACACCTTGGAGATTAAGAGATTGCACCCCAGGAGGCAGTCAAGGGTTAGGGTTTCACTCCACCGTGCACCAGCTCTGTGTCCCTGGAAACCTGCTTTTCCAGCTGTACAATCCTCATTAAAAGAGTACTTATTGTCTTTAAATATATATAATAGTAAAATATATATACCAAAAATCATTTTAACCATTTTAATTGGACAGTTCTTTGACATTAAGTACATTGACAATAACTTTCACCGTGATCTATTTCCAGACTATTTTCATTATCCCAAACCAAAACTCATACTCATTTAGTAATAACTTCCCAATCCCCCTCCTCCAACCCCTGGTAACCATTATTTGCTTTCTGTCTTAATGAAATTTGTTTATTCTAAGTATTTCATGTATGAGAAATCATACAATATTTGTCCTTTTGTGCTGGGTTTATTTCACTAAACGTGTGTTCGTGCTACCTGTTGTAGCATGTACCAGCCGCACTTTTTACAGCTGAATAATATTCCATTGTATGGATATACCACATTTTGTTTATCCATTCATCGATTGATAGACACTTAGGTTGCTTCCACCTTTTGGCTATGTGAATAATGCTGCAGTGAACATTGGTGTGTAAATATTGTTCTAAGTTTCTGCTTCCAGTAATTTGGGATATATACCTAGGAGTGGAATTACCTGGTCATGTGGTAATTCTACCTTTAGTTTTCTGAGGAACAACCTGTTTTCCACAGCAGCTGCCCCATTTTACATACCCACCAACAATGTATGAGGGGTCCTATTTTTCCATGTCCTTGCAAACACGTTACTTATTTTATTTTTTTTAATTTAAAATTTTAAAAAAATTTTTTATCCCTCCCCTCCTGCCGAGCGAGATGGCTCGCTCAACCATAGTCTGCTCATCTTCTTTAGGAGGCACCAGGAACCAAACCCGGGACCTCCTATATAGGAGGCAGGCACCCAATTGCTTGAGCTACATCTGCTCCCCAACATGTTATTTTCAAGTGTTTTCTTTTTTTTAGTAATAGCCATCCTAGTGGTGATGAAGTGGTATCTCATTGCAGTTTTAATTTGTATTTAATGGCTATGAAAAGCATCTATTCGTATACTTATTGGCCATATGAATAGCTTCTTTGGGGAAATATCTGTTCAACACTTGTCCCATTTTTAAATTGGGTTGTCTTTTTTTTTTTAGGTAGTACTGAGGATTGAACCCCAGATTTGTACATGAAAAGTAGGTGCTCAACCACTAAGCTCTACCAGCTCCACGGTTCTTTGTCTTTTTGTTGATGAGTTGTAAGAGTTCTTTATATATTCTGGATATTAAACCCTTATCACATATATGGTTTTCAAATATTTTCTTCCATTCTGTAGGTTGTCTTTTTACTTTCTTGAGAATGTCCTTTGATCCACAAAACTGTTTAATTTTGATGAAGTTCTTTTTTTTTCCTTCTGTTGTTTATGCTTGTGGTGTAAAATCTAAAACTCTATTGCCTACTACCAGATCCTGAAGATATTTCCCTACATTTTATTGTGAAAGTTTTATTGTATTAGATCTTATATTTAGGCATTGATCCATCTTGAATTAATTTTTGTATATGATGAGAGGTAAGGGTCCACATTCGTTCTTTTGCATGTGGATTTCCACTTGTCCCCACACCATTTGTTGAAGAGACTATTTCCTCATTGAATGGACTTGGTACCCTTATCAAAAAATCAACTGGCAGATGGGGTGAGGAAAGGGGGAGGAGGTTGGGTATATGAGAGTCTCTAGTATTCTGTTTGTCTTTGCTGTAACCTAAAACTTCTTTGAAAATTAAATGAAAATTTGGGAGACACTGGGGAGTGAGAGGGGGAAGGTGCCATGGTACAGACTGGACACCCAATAATGCAGTGATAAAAGGGAAAAAATAATAATAATTAAAAAAAATTTTTTTTGTTTTTTTCCCATTTTTTGAATGTCCCAATCCTTTCATTATATTTTAGTTTTAGTTTTTTTTCCCTGAGTTTCCATGTATTTTATCTCTTACATTTAAGCTTATCATTATTATTTCATTTTCCTATTAATTATATTTGGTTATTATATGGGCTTCATGTTCAAGGAAGGTTTAGATCACAGAAGGGTTACAATGGGGGCTGCAGAGGATCATTGGTGGGGGGTGTCTGGGATGGGGGATTCATGGGAGGAAGTTCATCTGAATATACATGAAAGATACATAAAATTGTCCAAATGATCAAGATGTGGGGCATCATCATGGTGGACAATCACTCAATAAATGAGGGAATACTGAATTTCCAGCCTGGAAAGCTCTGCCACATTCTCCAAGGGAGCAGCAACAGTCCCCTAAGTGCAGGAGCAGTGTCTGGCAAAGGAGGATGGTCCACTAATGGGTTCTTGTTATTGATGATTAGCCTTACGAGTCTTTGCTCTTGTAATTGAAACTTAGCCTACTGTTATGGGGTGCCTAAGGGTTGCCACCTGAGAGCCTCCTTGTTACTCAAATGTGGCCTCTCTCTAAGCCAAACTCAGCATATGAATGCATTACCTTCCCCCCAGCATGGGACATGACTCCCAGGGATGAGCCTCCCTGGCAACAAGGGATTAACACCAAGTGCCAACTGGCAGTACCACTGGAAAAAGACCTTGAATAAAAGGGGGGAAAGGTAAAGACAAATGAGTTCATGTGGCTAAGAGACTTCAAAGAGAGTTGGGCAAAAAGAAAAAAAAGGAAAAAAAAAAAAAGAGAGTTGGGCGGTCATCCCAGAGGTAACTTATGCACACCTCAGTAGTATCTCATAGAACACCAACGTGGATATCACCCCACACAGAGGGGCTCCTGAGGGCTCTGGAGACACCCAGGTCCTATATAAGGGAGGATAGCTCCAAAGATTGATGCCTTATCAGTGGGCTATACTTTAGAATCTGTGCTCCTGAAAGTGACAGAGTTGAACTCAAGTCCTCCCTGCACATGGTCCATCAGTCCCTTCTATTCAAACCTATATGTGATGCTGGAGTTTGTAGGTGTACTTCCAGAGACTGGAGCCTTTGGCCTGCCCATGCGCCATCTGTGCCTGGAATCTCGGTGGAGCTGCAACTCCTACTCTACAGCTCAATGGACTCACCCAAGTCACCTGGTGAGGAGATGATGATGGACAATGGCCATCCCAGGGAATGGAGAGAGTCTGCAGCTGCAGGAAGGATAACCCCACCCATCATATCCATGGGATATAAGCCCACCCTCACTTGGAGGTGGAGTGGACATCACCATCCCAAACTCCTCAGGATTGGGGGAAGAGCTATGGACTAGAGTGGACTCACTGATATTCTGTTGTAGGCATATTGTGATTCAAGCAATGGAAGAAATTACAACAGTAAGGTGGAGCCAGTGGCCACTGGACACTTTCGGGGCATGGAAGGGAAAAGTAGTTATAATACAGGGGCTTTTTCGGGACTTGGGAATTATCCTGAGTGACATTACAATGACAGATACAGGCCATTTTACATCAGCATACAGCACGCAGAACTGTGTGGGAGAGAGTGTGGTCTACAATGTGAACTATGGTCCATGCTTAGTGGCAAAGCCCCAGGATGTGTATATCCATTGCAGGTGATGTGCCACACTAATGAAAGATGTTTATGTGGGATGTTATGGGAGGTGTGGGAGGTGGGGAACATGGGAATCCTTGTAATTTTTGTGTAACATTAAAAAAAAAAATCAACTGGTGGGGGAAGCAGATGTGGCTCAAGTGGTTGGGCTTCCGTCTACCATATGGGAGGCCCTGGGTATGGTTCTCAGAGCTTCCTGGTGAGGGCAAGCTGGTCCGCGCCCATGGAGAGCTGGCACAACAAGATGATGCAACAAAGGGAGACAAGCAGACACATAGGAAACGCATAGTGAATGGACACAGAAAGCAGATAGCGAGCACAAGCGGCAAGGGGGTGGGAATAAATATATAAATAAATAAATAAATCTCTTTTTAAAAAATCAACTGGCAGGAAGCGGATGTGGCATAAATGATTGGGCTCCCACCTACCATATGGTAGGTCCATGGTTTGGTTCCTGGTGCCTCCTGAAGAAGACAGTGAGCTGACACGATGGGCAGGTGCGACAAGCTGACACAACAAGATGATGCAACAAGAGACACAAGAAGAAAAACATAATGAGAGACACAACAAAGCAGGGAGCAGAGATTCCTGATACCTCCTAAAGAGGACGAGCAGGACGGTGAGCTGATGCGACGGGCAGGCGCAACAAGCCGACACAACAAGATGATGCAACAAGAGACATAAGAGGAAAAACATAATGAGAGACAAAAAAGCAGGGAATGGAGGTGGCCTAAAGTGATTAGGTGCCTCCCTCCCACATTGGAGTTCCCGGATTCGGTTCCCGGTGCCTCCTAAAGAAACAAAGAAGACGAGCAGACACAGCAAGTGCAAACAACAAGGGGGTGGGGAGAGATAATAAATGAAATAAATCTTTCCAAAAAAAAAAAAAATCAACTGGCATACCATTACCAAAAATCAACTGGCCATAGATGTGTAGCTTTATCTCTGGACTCTTAATTTTATTCTAATAGTCTCTATCCTTATGCTAGTATTACACTGTTTTAATTACTGTAGCTTTGTAGTAAGTTTTGATGTCAGGAAGAGTGACTCCTCCCCTTCATTCTTCAAGATTGTTATGGCTATTCAGGGCCCCTTGAAATTCCTTATGAATTTGAGGATCCGTTTTTCATTTCTGCAATATTAAGTCTTCCAATTCTTCCAATCCATGAACATGGGATGTCTTTCCATTTATTTAAGTCCTCTTTAATTTCTTTCAGCAATGCTTTGTAGTTTTCAGTGTACAAGTCTTTCACTTCCTTGATTAAATTTATTCACAGGTATTTTGTTTCCTTTTCAGATTATTACTGGTGTATAGAAGCTCAACTAACTTCTGCATGTTTACCTTGTATCCTCCAACTTTGCTGAATTCATGTATGACTTCTAGTAGCTTTCTTGTGCATTCTTTTGGGATTTTCTGTATATAGGATCATGTCATTGGCAAATAGGGATAATTTTACTTCTTCCTTTCCAATGTGGATGTCTTTTTTTTCTTTCTCTTGCCTGATTGCTCTGGCTAGAAACTTCAGTACAATAACAGGGGTGATAGTGGGCATCCTTGTTTTGCTCCTATTCTTAGGGGGAAATCTTTCAGCCTTTCACCAATGAGTATGATGTTTCCTGTGGGTCTTTCATAAATGCCCTTCATTATGTTGGAAAAGTTCCCTCTATTCCTAGTTTTTGAGTGTTTTTATCATGAAAGGATGTTGGATTTGGTCTAATGCCTTTTCTTTTCTTTTTTTTAACTTTATTTTGTACATGTAATAATTGAAAATATAAACAATTAAAAAATAAAAAGAAAACACAGTTGAATAAAAACATACATTTCTCAATTAGATGTACTGGATATATATAATTTTTTTTAAATCACACATTACACAATATATTTGGTTCATAATAACACAATCATACAGTCTTTGTCCTTTTGTGTCTGGCTTGATCCACTCAACATAGTGTCCTCCAGGTTCATCCATGTTGTCAGATGCTTTACAACTTCATTTCTTCTTACAGCTGCATAATATTCCATTGTGTGAATACACAGTTTGTTTATCCATTCATCTGTTGATGATGGACACCTGGGTTGTTTCCAGCTTTTGGCATTTGTGAATACTGCTGCTATGAACATAGGTGTGCAGATATCTGTTCATGTCACTGCTCTCAGTTCTTCTGGGTATATACTCAGTAGTGGTATTGCAGGGTCCCATGGAAAGTCTATATTCAACTTTTTAGGAACTGCCAAACAGTCCTCCGTAGTGGCTGTACCATTCTGCATTGAATGACTTTTCTACATTGTGGTAGTTCGAGGCTTTTATGGACCCTAGAAAATCATGTCCTAAGGGCTAATCCATTCCTCGGGTATGAACCTATTGTAAGTACAATAGGTTCATACCCGACCTTCTTTGGATTAGGTTACTTCAATAGGGCATGTCCCAGGTTGGGTCTCAATCCTCTTACTGAAGTCTTTATAAATCAGATGAATATATAGAGAGACACAGAGAAACCTACAGAAGGAGAGAGAAAGCCACTGAAGTGGAAAGCTAAAGCCACAAGACCTGGAGAAGGGAGAGACTAGCAGATGCCACCATTGTGTCTTGTCATGTAACATAGAAGTCCAGAATCACCAGCAACCAGTTTTTTGGGAAAATCATCACCTGATGAGACCTTGATTGGGACCTTTTCATGGCCTCAGAACTGTAAGCTTGCAAGTAAATAAATCTCCGTTGTAAAAACCAACCCATTTCTGGTATATTGCTTTTGGCAGCTTTTAGCAAACTAAAACATGCATCAATTAAGAAGATCATTTAGTTTTTTCCCTTCTTTCTATTAATGTGGTTTATTACAGTGTTGAACTATCCTTGCATTCCTGGAATAAATCACACTTGGTAATGGTGTATAATTCTTTTAATATACTGTTAGATTCAGTTTTCCAGTATTTGGCTGAGGATTTTTACATCTATATTCATAAGAGATATTTGGTTTATAGTTTTCTTTTCTTGTGCTGTCTTTTTCTGGCTTTGATATCAGGAAAATGCGGACTTCATAGAATGATTTAGGAAGTAATCCCTCCTCTTCTATTTTTTGGAAGAGTTTGAGAAGGAGTGGTGTTAAATCTTAAATGTTTGTTAGAATTCAGTAGTGAAACACTCTAGTACTGGAATTTTTTTGTTGGGAAATTTTTGATTAATGAGTCAATCTCTTTACTTGTTATAGGTCTCTTGATATTTCCTGTTTCTACTTCCATCAGATTAAGTAATTTGCATGTTTCTAGAAATTTGTCCATTTCATCTAGATTTTCTAATTTGTTGGCATGTAATTGTTATAGTACCCTCTTATAATCCTTTTTATTTTATAAGATCTATAGTATTGTCCCCATTTTCATTCCTGATTTTATTTATCTGTATCCTTTCTCTCTTTTTCAGTCTGGCTAAAGTTTTCTTGATTTTATTGATCTTTTCAAAAAAGCCAACTTTTGGTTTTGTTTACTCTCTATTGCATTTCTGTTCTCTATTTCATTTATCTCTGCTCTAATATTTCCTGTTTCTTTCCCTCTACTAACTTTGAGTTTAGTTTCTTTAGGTGTGAAGTTAGGCTATGATTTGTGATCTTTCTTCCTTTTTAATGTCGGCATTTAGAGTTATAAATTTCCTTCTGAGCATTGCCTTTGCTGCATCCCATAAATTTTGTTATGTTGTGTTTTTGTTTTCATTTATCTAAAAATATTTCCTAATTTCCTTTGTGATTTCTTCTTTGACTCATTGGTTGTTTATTAGTGTATAGGTTAATTTCCACATATTTGTAAATTTTTCAGTTTCTTTCTGTTACTGATTTCTAGCTTTACTCTATTCTGGTCTGAGGAGACACTTTGTATGATTTCAATATTTTTAAATTTATTAAAATTTGATTTGTGGCCTATCCTGTGAAATGTTTCATGTGCACTTGAGAAGAATGTTTATTCTGCTGTTGTTGGGTGAGGTGTCCTATATATTCCCATGAGGTATAATTGGTTAATAGTGTGGTTCAAGTCCTCTATTTCCTTCTTGACCTTCTGTGTAGATGTTCTATCAATTATTGAAAGTGGTGTATTGAACTCTCTAACTCTTATTGTAGAAATATCTGCTTTTCCCTTCAGTTCTGTCCATTTTTGCTTCACATGTTTTGAAGCTCTGTAGTGAGGTGCATATGTTCATAATTGTTATACCTCCTTGCTGGATTAAACCTTTCTAATCAATATATAATACCTTTTTTTTTTTTTTTTTACCGGGAGGTCCCGGGGATCGAACCCGGGTCCCTCCATATGGGAGACGGACGCCCAACCAGTTGAGCCACATCCGACCCCATATAATACCTTTTTTGTCTCTTATCATCTTTTCTTTTTCACTTAAAATCTACTTTAAGTAGGCAATGATACAGTTAATCTGGCTCTCTTTTGATTGCTGTTTGGAAAGATTGCTCTTTCCAAACTTTTGCTTTCAACCTATATGTATCTTTTTAATAAGGTGAGTTTCTTGTAGACAGCATATAGGTGGATTATGCTTTTTATTCTAATCTCTATCTTTTATTAGAGGAGTTCAAGCCATTGACATTTAAAAAATATATATTATTTTTTAAAGATACTTAGATTACATAAGTGTTACATAAAAAATATAGGGGATGTTGAGCAAAGCAAGCCAGACACAAAGGACAAATACTGTATGAATGCATTACTATGAACCAAATATATTGTGTAACATATTGTTTGATCAAAAAAAAAATTTTTATATGTATCCAGTACATTTAATTGAGAAATAGATGTATTTATTCATCTGTGTTTACATTTTAGTTTTTAATTGTTTTTATTTTCAATTATGAAATGTACAAAATAAAGTTAAAAAATCTTTTAAAAAGCAAGCACAAAAAGAGTTTTATATATATATGGGATTCCCATATGCCCCACTCCCCAAGCCATTGACATTTAAGGTAATAACTTAGGAGGAAGGATTTAATTCTGCCATTTAGCTAGTTGTTTTCTGTATGCCTTGAATATTTTTTATCCTTCAGCTAATCTATTACTGCCTTTTTTTTAAATTGAGTTGCCTTTTGTAGTGTACCCTTTTGAGTCGCTCCTTCTTTCTATTTCTCTATATTGTTTCTTAAACTAATAACAACCTAGCTTGACTAGTACCAACCTTGTTTCAAAACTCTCTACTCCTACATATCTCCATCCCTCCTCCCTATATATTGTTATTGTCTCAGATTAAATCTTTATTCATTGTATGCTCATTTACATAGATTTTAAATATTTTTGTACTCATTTGCCTGTTAAGTCAATAGGGAGAAAAAGCAGTTACTAACCAAAGTGTGCAATAATACAGGATTTTATATTTACTTATGTAGTTACCTTTATTTTTTTAAAGATTTTTTATTTATTTATTCATTTATCCCCCTCTTGCTGCTTGTGCTCGCTGGGTCAGCTAACCACGCCGTGCGGGCGGGCCTGCTCTCACCTGGAGGCCCCGGGAACTGAACCCGGGGCCTCCCATATGGTAAACGGGAGCCCTACTGATTGAGCCACAGCCGCTTCCCTGTAGTTACCTTTATTAATGTTTTTTAAAAATATTTATTTATTTACTTTTTCATCCATTTTTACCACACACACCTACCCCCCCCCCATTTTTTGCTGTTTTTGTGTCCATTCTTTTTATTTTTATTTTGACAATTTTGCTATCATGTGTCTTTATGTATATCTCTTGGAGCCTACAATGATTGTAGTTCACTGAGATTCCTGGATGTGTATATCCATGTCTTTCATCAGATCTGAGAAACTTTTGTCCATTATTTCTTCAGGCTCCAGTGATGCATATGTTGGGATGCTTGATGGTGTCCCACAGACCCTGAAGACTCTGTTCAATTTTATTTTTTAAAGATTTTTATTTATTGCCTCCTTGCTACTTGTGCTCGCTGTGTCCATTTGCTGTGCGTTTTTCTGTATCTGCTTGTCTCCCTTTGTTGGAGGATTTTTGCTGTGCCAGCTCACCACGCCGCGCCGGCCGGCTTGCCTTCATCAGGAGGCCCAGGGAATCGAACCCGGGGCTTTCCATATGGTAAACGGGAGCCCAACCAATTGAGCCACAGCCGCTTCCCTCTGTTCAATTTTGTTGCTTTTCCTTTCTGCTCCTCACACTGGATAATTTCAATTGTATAAGTTTGCTGATCCTTTCTTCTGTCTGTTCAAATCTACTGTTGAACCCAACTGTTGAGTTTTTCCATTTCAATTACTATATTTTGCAGCTCAAAAATTTTTTTGGTTCATTTTTATAATTTCCATCTCTTTATTTTGTTCTGATAACATTTTCCTAATATCCTTTTGTTTTTTTTCTTTTAAGATTTATTTATTTACTTACTTTATCCATTTAACTACCCCCCCCCCCGTTTTTGCTGTTTTGTGTCTATTCGCTGGGCAATTCTCTGTGTCTGTTTCCTGCCCTCTCTTCTCCTTCTCCTCCTGTCTTCATCTGGATTTGATCCTGGGGACCTCCGATGTGGGAGAGAGGCGTTCTGCCACCTGCGCCACTTCAGTTCCTGGTTTTTTGGTATGTCTCATTTTGGTTCTCCCGTGTCTCTCTCCTGTTACATCATCTTGTTGCGTGGCTCGGTGGGGCCTGGCATGCCCGTGCGTGGGGCCTGGCGCCATACGCTCTTTCTATATATTTTTTTATTTTACCTGGGATCAAACCCAGGTCCCTCCATATGGCAGGTGGACGCCCCAACCATTTGAGCCACATCCACCCCCCACCTTTTGTTCTTTGTATACAGATTCCTTTAGCTCATTGAAGATATTTAAGATCACTGATTTAAAGGCTTTGCTGGGGAGCACGTGTAGCTCGGTAGTTGAATGTCTGCTGATACCAGGGTTCAGTCCCTGGCATCTCCTTAAAAATAAGTAAATAAATAAATAGATGTATCTTTGACTAATTGTTCCAATGTATGAGCTTCCTCAGTAATAGTTTCTAGCAAATTCTTTTATTCCTATGAATGGACCATACTTTCCAGTTTCTTTGTGTGTTTCGTAATTTTTTGTTGAGCACTGGACATTCCGAGTATTATCTTATTATAACTCTGGAAATCTAGTTCTCCTACTCCTCTGGGACTGTTAGTTTTTGTGTTGTTGAGGGCCTGAGCTGTCGAGCTGTGACTTTTCCAAAGTATTTTTGTTCCCAAGCAGGGAATGGAAAGAGAAAAGAGAAATTTCAAAAGGTACTGCCTCTTTAAGACTCCTCTCTGCTTTTGTCTGAGAGGGGTTAGAACTATGGCTGCCCTCAGAGCCAGGCCCCCAACAGTCTGAAGTAGCTAACCAAAACCTGTGATCAGTGATCAGACCACACACACACAGATTTTGGAGGACTAGGTCCTTATAGACACCCTGGCACCAGCAACTTCATTAAGAGCCTGGGCTGCAGTCCCCACTGCTACTTGCCATGCAAATGCGGGGCCAGGGGATGGTACCCTGCACAGAGGGTTAAATTCACCAATATTTGCCACTATTTACCAGCCTCTTCCCTCACTCATCCCTGAATACTGCACAGTGTTCTGCCAGAAACCAGAGTTCCAAGATAGTTGATCCAGTTCCTACCAGTCCAACAATTGTTTGGGTGGAGGGACTGATTCCTGCAGCATCCTACTCCACCATTGCCCCACGATCCTCTCTCATAGTTTGTAAGGATTAGAGTCCTGTATATAAAAAGTGCTTCGAAGGCAAACAGAGGGGTACTCAAGAATAACTTAACAGATATTGAGCATTTCGTCGGTCCTACTGGGCTATGTATTTTATTCCCATTTTACAGAGAAGAAAACTAAGGTTCAGAGTGGCTAAGTCACAGAGTGAATGCGTGGTGGTGGTGGTAGGACTCAAACTCAGACCTGATTCCAAATCCCATGCTCTTAACCACCTAACCTATTTCTACTATTACGGCTGCTATTTTTGTTGCTATTGTTAAAACTATTTTCCAGATCTAATCTCTTCCCTATTCTAACTTGGTCTCCAGTAGGTCTTAGATAATTCTGCTGGGATTGGGGGTGGGTTCAGAACTGAGCCTCAGAGAAGAACTAGAGCCAAAAGTTGTTCCTAGGGACAGGGCCTGGGCTGCCCTTAATCATCTGGTCCCTTCATAGCCCTGCCTCCCCCAAGACTAGGGGCAATCTATTGACCTAAATAAAAAAATTAAAAATTGCTCCGTCCAAAACCTTGGAAGCATCCATGACTCCTCTCTTCATATAGAACCCCACCTCTAAACCTGTGGACTCTATCTTCAAAATAGATCCGGTGTCTTCCCACTCCCCTGCCCTCAGCTGCCCCTACCCTGGTCTTGTCCACCCTCACCTGGACCTTTCCTGCAGCCTCCTGTCTCCTTGCTCCTGCCCTGACCCTACAGCCGGTTTCCCACACGCAGCCAGAGGGAGCCTGTGAACACTTGAGTCGGAGGGTCCTCCTCCCCCACCCCCCAGCCTTCCCTCACTCGCGGTAAAATCCCAAATTCATACAATGGCTTGCAAGAACCTAGACAATCTGCCCCTGTCACCTCCCTGCCCTCACCTCCTAGTACCCCCTGCTTACTTACGTCCCTCTGGACTCTAATTAATCTTCAGCTTTACCAGGCACTCTTCTCCCTCAGGGCCCTCGCACTGGCTGTTCCTTTTACCTGAATGCTCTTCCCGCAGATATCCACTTGCCTCCCTCACCTCCTCAGGGCTGCTGTTCACATGTCAGGTCCTTGGAGGCCTACCCTGACTGCCCTAGCTAAAATTGCCTGTATCCCCCATTTTTGTTTTATGGTGTAAACCATTTCTAACATATTATGTGATTTACTTATCTCGTTTATTGTCTCTCCCATTACAAAGTTCACGGGCTCCTTATGGGAAGGGATTTTTGTCTTCTGATCACTGCTTTATCCCCCAGTGCCTAGAACAGGACCTGGCACGTAACAAGGACTCAATTTGTTGAGTGATTGGATGTATGACACTTAGACAGAGGGTCTGCTTGGGACTTAGGGATGTGGAGAGGAGAGTTTAAGTGGGGGATGGGTTCAGGAAGCTAAGTGAGCAGGGTGAGTCAATGTAAATAAAGGACAGAGGCTGAGACTTTGTCACAGACATTTCTTGGAGTGGATATCTCATGCCCCCCTCCCCTGATGACAAGGCTAGGTCTTGGGCCCCCATCCTCCCCCCACCACTTCAGCCTGCACTGATAACAATATTGAGGTCACAGACTGGCTTGGAATCAAAGTCAGGAAGATAAATGTCAGGGTGCTCCCCCCAAATCTGGGGACAAGCATCCAATCCGAGGGGCAAGCAGCTGGGAAATTGGGCCTGGGGGCTCCAGGATCTGAGGTCTTCCTGGCTCCCAGGGTCAGCCCTCCATGCACCCCGATTTGGGGGCAAAGAAGGGTCATCATGGATCAGAGGTGGGTATCAGCAGGGAGCAGGATTGGGAGACCTGGGAGAGACGGTGCCAGGAGGTAGAGGCCACGGACCTACCCCCAGCCCCCACTGCTTCATAAGCAGATCCCACAGCACCGTACAGCACTCTGGTCCCCCATCCCATCCCTCCCCAAAACGAGGTAGGTTAAGAATGGAGCTTCCCCCTCCCACCACAGAAGGGGGGAGACCGAGGCACAGAGAGGGGCATAGGGACCCAGGCTGCCCCAGCTCCCAGTCCCTCTGCCCTCAGCTCTGGTGGGTCTGACAGTGATGAGAGCTGGGCAGAGCGGGGATGGGAGGGACACCCCTCCCTTTCTCTCACCCCACCCCAGGGGCTGGTTGGGAGAGCTGAATCTCACAGGTTCCGGATGTCATAAGTAGTTAATAATTTAAAAGAAGTGACAGAGGGGCCTCCCTCTCTGGCCCCTTGACCTATCCCTTTGAGGCCCTACAAGGCCACCCAAGTCCGGATAATGAAGAAAGGTTAGTGTAAATTTCCACCCCCAGATTCCGGGCCCAAGGCCATAAAACATTGAGACTGTCCCTGCTCTAAGACCTTGATCCCCTCCTATGGGGACATTGGCTCTGAGGTGCACTGGGAGTCCCATTCCACTCATGGGGAAGAAACTGTGGCATTCCTTTCCCCAGGGCAGGGGTCTCAGAGGGGCATGCAAGAGGCTCGCAGACTTTTCAGAGCAACCCCCAAGTCTGAGATGGAAGAGAAGGGGTTAATGGAGGACAGACCATAAAAGATGGGGCAAGGGAAACGGATGTGGTTCAAGAGGTTTGGCGTCCTTGTACCATATGGAGAGACCAGGGTTCCATCCCCAGTACCTCCCGGTAAAAAAAAAAAAAAAAAAGATGGGGCAGGGGGGCGGGGTGCAGAGGAGAATCTCTGCAAGCTGGGGATTACAGAGGGCCTAGCAGAGTCATAGCTAGTCCAAAGGTGCCCTTCTGCAATTGAGAAAGTCACCCTTTCCTCTGAGGCTACAGCCTGGCAAGCAGACTGAGGCCAACTGCAGCCTCATTCTCCACCTCAGCTGTGCGCCCCTGCTTAGAGAACAGCCTTTGCAATCATAGGTAGCAATACTGGGTCCTGGACATGGGATGGGGGTGGGGAGCTCCCAGGTGGTCCTGGAATCCAAGAACACATTAGTTTCAAAACAGTGACCACCCCCCCACCCCCCACCCCCAGTGTAAAGGGGTAATTCTGAGGGATGCTGGGGCCTTGGGCTGGGACCCTGGGCTCCAGAATTCCAGAGCCTGGGTCTTTGAGGGGTCCCAAGTACCTATGGATGGCAGGGCTCAAGGGGCAGCAGGGCTGGAGATGTACAAGCTAGGCCTGGAATCAGGTATAGAGGCATCTCTGGGCCTTTATCATGCTAGAGAGTTTTGCATCCAAAGAAATTTGTCTGAGGGTACAGGTACTGGGGCTCTGGGTTGGGGCTCCCTGGGCACCTCAGAACTGGATGTCTCTGGTGTGAAGAAACCAAGATCTTGGATCAGGGAAAATCCCGATGTTGTGGGGGCTTGAGCTCTGTCTGGAGGGGCGGGTGTCAGTGGCAACTTAGGGTCACTCAGGGGCTGGTGGCCAAGGAGTCAGAGATCTGGGCTGCCATGACCATCCCATCTTCTGGGGTCAGGGCTTTGGGCATTGGGGATCTATGGGCAGAAAGTAGCCAAAGATTCAAGAATATTCTGGGTCTTGAATACTGGGTCCAAGAGGGACTAGAAGGGGGGGTATTTGAGGTCTTGGGTCCTGAGGTGTGGATGGCCTTCAGTCCTACATCTGGGGATACCAGCACCTCAAAGTCCTATATATGAGAGCCAGAGCTCCTGGGAACACTAGCTTGGGAGGGGGTGGGTCTATGGAAGTGTCTGACCCTGAGCTCCCAGAGCATCTTGATGCAGACATCCCCCATCTGGGTTTTGGGGGGCTCTGGGATAGGTCTCTCAAGTTATTTTGTCAGAAACTATCTCCTGTTCGAACATATCCGAGGACCCTGGGCATCTTAAGAGAGTGGGGTCCTAGGAGTCTGGGGCTACCTGGGCAGCTGAGACCTGGGTATTCCTGGAATGGAGACCAGAATGGCAGCGTCTCTGGGCATCTCAGAGGTGGGTGGACTTGAGGCTAAATTCTGGTTATTCGAGAACATCTTGGAGTCTCAAGTCCAGGAGGGTTTGGTGTCTCAGTGGTCTTGGGGTTACAAGAACATCTCAGATGTGGGTAACCCTGGTGAGCATTCAGGGCCCAATTTGGGTGATTCTGGGTCCTGTGGTCTCAAGATCTGAGAGTAATTGGATACAAGCAGGGTGAGGGATTGGCAAAACTAATTTCCGGCTGTGATCAGAAGGGTCCTGGTGCCAGGCATGCCTGCGTCTGGGTTGGTAATATACGCAGGTCCAGGCCCTGGGTCTCAGGGAGCTATGTGCTCCCTGGCCTGTCCCAGATGTAGAGTCTGGGGATGCCTGGAATCTCCTCAGTTTGGGTCAGGGGTGGGGGGCGCCAGAACTCTAGGACGTCTGGGACCTCTTCATCCCAATGAAGCTGGGTTTGGGGTCTCTCAGTCCTAGACTTGGGGTCCAGGTTCCAGGTCTGGGATCTCTCAATCCAAACTCCAGCTCCAAGTTGCAGGCGGGCCTGGGTTTGGGTTCTGGGTCCGAACCCTCAATTTTGGGTCCTCGGTCTGGCACCGGACCCACCAGGCCTTCCTCACCGCGCCGCTTCCTCGTGGCGACCCCCGCAGCCGGCGCAGCCACAGCGTGCCGCGACCCAGTGGCAGGCGCGCAGGGGCGCGTAGCAGCAGAGGCAGGGCACGGCGAGCGAGAGCGCGGCCAGCGCGGCCCAGCGCGCAGCGGGGCGCGGGTGGCCCGGCTCGCAGGCGCACGGGTCCGAGAAGTCGCCCTCGGCGTCCGACAGGCAGTGGTAGAGCAAGCTCTCGGCGCACCACAGGCAGCTGAGACGGCGCACCAGAAGGCGACCCGGGTCCGGGGCCTCGGCGCAGCGGCCCCCGCGGCCGTCCGCGCGGCGGCGGAAGAGCGCCCGGCAGTGCACACAGCGCGCCGCCTCCTCCGCCTCCGGGGAGGCTTTGGCGGGCGCCGGGGCCGGGCCGGGGCCTGGGGGTGGGCGAGCAGGGGGCGCTGGAGGCTCGGCCTCGGTGAGAGGGGCGGGGAGTGCCGCGGGGGGGCCCAGGGCTGTGCCCCTCAACGCGTCGGTCTTGGCGAAGCGCACGACGCAGGTGGACAGGGCGAGAGGCGCGGGCGGCCCGGCGCGCCGGTAATCCTCGTAGCCGCGGCCGCCCCAGCACCCCCCTGCCGCGGCCAGGGGCTCGGAGGGCTCCGGAATTCCCATGAACGGCAGGAGAGGCGGGTAGCTCTACAGGACGAAGGGAAAGAAGGGGAGGTTAGCCCCACCCCAGTCCCGGGAGACCCAAGAATCTAAAGACCCAGTCACAGGGGTCATTCATCCAAGAATCCTGTCCCCTAAAATTCTCCTGTGTCTGGGACTCAGGCTTGCAAGCCCCCTGTTCTCTTCTCTCCCAGGATTCCAAGAATAAAGGCCCTCCAGCCCCCTCCTTTCCCAGGGACAGAGGAATCAGGGCCCACCTCAAGGACCCAGTGGGTCCAGGCTCCCAGTCCATTTCTTCCTCAAGATGCAGGAATCCGGGTGCCCAGCACCCTCTACTCTCAGCCCCAGGTGTTCTGGACCCCAACCACCTCCTCCTTCAGGGCGTGGGAGTCCGGGGCCCAGGTCTCTTTTACCCTCTTTGGTACCAAGACCCCTCTCCGTCCTCGTGAGTTAAGCAGCTTTAAGGATCCGTCTTCCATTCGCATCCCCCTAACATACTGGAACAATCAGTTGTCCAAGCCTCCCCCCAAAGCCCTATGAAAGCCAAAAGTCAGAATTCCGGAGGCTTGGCAAGTCCCTCCTCAACCTGAGGAACCAGGCCTCCGAGCCCCTATCCCACCCTCTGGGCTGTAGTCAGGTGGGCCCAGCCTCCTCCCAGGCTCAATTGGCTGCCTCTCGCCTACCTGGGCCTCAGCTCCCTTCGCGCCCTGCGCGCGCCCCGCCCCATTCCCGCCCGAGTCCTAGTGAGTCCTAGTGATCCGCTGGGGCGCGGAGGACGCACCTGAGCCGAGGAGTGGCGGCGCTGGGCGGGCGTGGCGGGCCCGAAGCCCGAAGCTGACTCCACGGTGACGATGGGGGCCGCCGCCGCCGCCGCGGCGGAGGGCGACGTCTCCTGGCGGCTGTGACTGGAGGAGGAGTCGCTGTCCACGTGGGACTGGGGGAGATTGACGGCCTCAGCGGGGACCCCCGGCCCAGCCGAGGCCCTCACATAGCCCCCCTCCCATTGAGAGCGAGGGCTCTGCGGCCACACGGGCCAGGGTTCCAACCCGGGCTCTGCCACTGACTGGTTGTGCGACCTCCAGCAAGTGAGCCGAACTCTTTGAACCTCAGTTTCCTCCTCTGTAAAATGGGGATCATAATAGTGTCTATTCCTAAGGATGGGTACAGGAAGTACAGGAAGAGCTGGCAATGGCACCGGCCCACGAATATCACAGAATCCTTTTCCCATCTCAGATTCCCTCTTCCGTGGCCGCCTGTCAGCCTCCTTCCCACCTCTGCACTTTCACAGGGCAGATCCACCCACCCTGAACACCCTCCTTCCCATCCAAGCCAGGCTCTCTCTCTTCCTAGCTGAAACATCACTTCTCAGACCCTCGGTTTCCTTTCTGTAACTCGAGGATAATTCCTACCACACCCATTTGTCATCGTCAATAAACCTTCCTTGAGCACCCACGATATGCCAGGCTGACAAAGGCCATCGTGAGATGGAGCGCGAGCTGGAAGCACAGCATCTTTCTCTGAGTAAGTGCTCAATAAATGGGGACTGTGGGTTTGCCCGTGGTCTCACTTCCACCACCCAGGGCCCTGGGATCCCCCCTTTCCTGCCCAGGGACTTGCTCCAAGTGTTCTCAGCAACTTCCATTGTTCCCAGCAAGCGCCAAATCATAGCCAACATTATACACCTTCATTCTTTTAATCAATTTATTCAACAAATATTTACTGAATACTTACTGTGGGCCAGACAATACTTTAGGCATTGGGGATGCAGCAAGAGACAAAGAAAGAGCCTTGCCTTCCTAGAGCTGACATTGTAGCAAAGGAGATAAACAGTTCACTGACTAGGTAGGAAATAAGGAACATATCATAGAAGATGGAAAATAGGATGGGGGCATCGGGGAATCACAATTTTAAATAGATTGCTCAGGGCCTCACTGAGTAGGTGATGCTTGTGTAAAGCCCTGAAGGAAATGAAGGAGGGAGCCATGGGGTTATCTGGGGGAAGAGTGCTGCAGGCAGAGGGAACCAACAGTGCAAAGGTCCTGAGGTGGGAACATTCCTGCCCTGTTGGAGTAACAGTGAGGAAGGTATGGCTGGAGCAGAGTGAGCGAGGGGGAGAGTAATAGGGCGCCAGATGGTGTGGAATCTTATTAGGTGCCACTGTAAAGACTTTGTCCTCTCCCTGGAGTGAGATGGAGCTCTGAGAGGGCACTGAGTGGGGGAGGGCCATGATCTGACTCAGGTGTTAATAGGGTCCCTCTGGCTGCATATGGGGAAGAGACCACAGGGGACTGCAGGGGGTGAGGAGACAAGAACAGCTGTTGAGATGATCCAGGTGGGAGACAGGGATGGACAGTATCAGGGTGGAGGCAGAATGTGATCATTTTGAAAGTGGTGCTAATGTTTGCTGACAGATTAGATGAGGGGCATTAAAAAAAAAAAAAAAAAAAAAGGAGGAACCAAGGATGATGCCAAGGCCTGTGGCCTGAGTAACCAGAAGGATGGAGCTGTCATTAATTTCTCCACCCATTTATTTTGAATCTTTATTCATTTTTTATAGATTACCATATTTCCTTTTCTGCCTTCCCACACTAGAATAGAATCTCCACGAGGAAAACGACTTTGTTTTGTTCATTGATGTATCCCCAGTTCCTAAAACAGTGCCACACACACAGAAGGTGCTCAATAAATACCCTTGAATCAATGTGTGAATCGTGACAGAACAAAACTGGAATGACTGAGGTTGAATTGGCACTAGTAGTTCGGGCCCAGATTTGTGTCCCCACATGTGGCATATGTCTGACTTGCAGAAAGGGCTTAAGGATATTTGTTAGAAATAAACCCTTCCCCTTCCAACAGAGCTGCACTCTGGAAACTCACCGTCAAGGGGCAGGGCGTCTCTGCGGTGTCCTGGGAAGGGGAGGAGGAAGAGGAGGAGGGGGTGAGCGAACCTGGGGCAGGGAGAGAGGCAGAGAGTCAGTCCCTGGGCCATGGCTCCCTCCACTCCAGTCCCCAGCACCCACTGCCCAAGCCACTCACCTCGGCCTAGTGCGGCCAGAGCAGCCAGCAGGCTCTTCTGGAACTCATCAGCCTCGGCAGGGCTCTGGAATGTCAGCCCGAACTTGCAATCACCCAGGCTCCAGTGGTGGAAGATGGGGTTCACCTTGTTGTAAACCAAGCCTGGCCTCAGGGTACACTCCAGGGTGGTCTGAGGGGGCAGGAGGGGGCAGGGAGCTGGGTCATACACTCCCCTCCAGCCACGCCTGTGACCTCTTCGCAACCTCCCACAAATCCCATTTCACAATCCTAGGTCTTCCCTGAACCCTGATGTATACCCCAATAGCACTCCCTCTGATATTCCAGCATTTCCCCCAAGCTCCATGGGACAGCCCTACATTCTTCCAATACCCACCTCTGAGAAACCCAACGGGAACTCCCACAGCTCACTGAAGTCCTCAAAAAATCACTGTTCAACCCCTTCCAATAATCCAATATCCTCCCTTCTGACTCAATAGTACTCCTCAAACTTTACTGAAATCTCAAAATATTACTGTTTACCCCTTCTGATGCCCAATAATCCCTTAAAACCTTATCTAAAAGTATTTCTTATTAAACTCCCAGAGATGCACCTTCAGATGCTGGTCAACACCCTACATGTTTTTTCATATCCTCACCTGACCTCACTAGATTCCTTCACCCCATTTCAAATCCCCCCATGTCATTTTGTCTTTCCTGCCTAACGCTGCTCTGCAATGCAACCTTTCCCCCACGCCCTTTCAAGAAAGCCACATCTTCCTACTACATCCCCAGCTGAAACTTCAATATTGTCCCTCCAAATCATGCCAGACAGCCCAGAATATTCCTGCTAAACCCACAGATAGGATGGTAACCCCCCTTTGACACTTCCAAATGGTCCCTCATCAAATGCTGCCATCCACTTAGGACAGAGAGGGGCCAGTTGATGTTGGGGCTCACCGTGAGCAGAGGAAGCCATGGTCTGTCATGGGTGTGATCAGGGCCCCTGTGGCTGTGTGTGGTAACAGATGGGGGATGGGGCCGCAGGAGTGGGAACAGGGAGGCCAGTGAGGAGGCTTGCTAGCATGGTCCAGCAGGAGGTGACAGTGGACAGGACCTACTGAATATCCCAACTCTTGTTCACAGAACAGATGTTTACTTCCCAGCTCCACCCTTGCACCCCAGTTTGGTTCCCAGGCTGGTAGAGAACCTGACCTCTCCTTTGCAACCCCAGCCCCATTCCCCTGCCTCCCCAGGCCCCTACCCCACCCCCACACCCCAGGGTGGCTCACTTTCTGGTCCCGGAGGCGCTCCCCGTGGATGACGTAGTGCCCCTGGCGGGCCCCCCCCTCGGGCCTGGCCCCTCGGACCCGACAAACGCTCACCTGGCTGAGGCCCCCGCCCCCCACAGGCAGCCAGCCCCCACTGGAGTCATCTCGGGCCATCACCACGGCTCGGACCCGCACCATGTACCTGGAGGAGGTGTGGGGGGGAACAGGGGCAGCATGGTCAGTGAGCCCAAGTCCTGCTTCCTCATTCAATGTTCTCCCAACCTGCATCACCCCTCCACTTCATCTACCATGTCTGGATTCACTGCTTCCCCAAGTCACAGATATCCACCTTCTCTTTCCATAGCCACCCTCTCCCCATGCCCACCTTCTTCCCCCATACCCATCACCTCCCCTATGTCCACCTTTCCTCCCTGTGCCCACCTTTCCCCAGGCCTACCTTCTTGCAGCATGTCCTTCTTCCCCATGCCCTCTCTTTTCTTCTCTGCCTACGGTCCTCCCCACAGCTACCTTTTCTTTCCCTGCCCATCTTTCCCCCATCTTCTCTCACCCCACTCCCATAACCTCGGTTTTCTACTTTCCCTCCCCTTCCTGTTCGTCCCTTATCACCCCGTCTCCTCCTCCTCCCTCTACATTTACCCACAGCTCCACCCATCCTTCCCCCCTCCCCCCCGCAGCTGGGTGCCTGCGCATATGTATTTTCTCAGGGCCCACCAACCCAGCTTCTGCTCCCCCTACACTGCCTCCGCACCTTGTCACCCAGGCCACCACTGGGTGAGAAACCCAGGTTCTCTTCCCAGCACCCCTTCCCGGATTTATGAATGAGACCGGATGCAAAGCTCACTGAGTCACCCAGCAACGGGAGATGGGCAGGGAGAGAAGCAGAAATGGCCAGAGAGGGAGGCCGAGAGGGAGATGGAGGCAAAGGAAGGCAGAAACGGGCGACCGAGACACATCCAGAGAGCATTTCATTCACAAAAATCAAGCCTGCTCCTTCAGGCCCCAGAAGAGGGAAGGAAAGGGGGAGAGCGTGGGAGGGGGGACAGAGCGATGCCCCCCCCCAGCATCCTTCTTCGTAACCATCTTACCCCGCCCCCCAGCTCCAGGGACCTAGCCCTCCGCCCAGTAATGAGACTCAGCGTCCAGCCCCTCAAAACCACCCGGCTTAGGGACCCTGGCGTCCCAACCTTAGGGACCCAGACAACGAGCTCTAGCCCCCTTCCCCCACCTGCAGCCTGCTGGGTTTCCCCGGCCCTTCCGGAGGGGAAGGGGCTGCTGCAGCGCCCCCAGCCCCCTTTTCTCAATGGGATGTGATTTTGTGAATGAGCAGTCACGTGACGCTCCTTCCTTTGTCCGCCCGCCTCCCCCGACAACAGGTGAAGCAGGGAAAGAGGGCCGGGGTCCCCCCACCCAGGGCCTAGGGGAAGGGGGTGCCGGAATTTCTGGGTGCCCTATGCTCCCATCATATTTGTGATCTCTGGGGGGAGTGGTCCCTAGAGTTCTTCATTTGGTAGGGGTCCAGCACGGAATTTTATGAATGATTGAGTCCTCGGAGGAGGTCCAGGCCCCCCAAATGGAGACTGGTACCCCAAATGGCTGCCGCGCAGTTTGGGGTCCCCCACCCCTTGTCCCCCGAGCCGGGATCCGGGAGGAACCCGGGTGAGCCGGAGGCGCAGAGCGGTCCTGACCGCCCCCTCAGTGGGACCAGCGGTCCGTCCGCCCCCTCCCCCTCGCACCCCTCGGCACCTGCCTGGGAGGCTCCGGCCGGGCTCCGAGCGGCGGCGACACGGCCTCCTCCTCCTCCTCCTCCTAGCTCCGGCTCCTCGCTGGCTCCGGCAGTGCTGGAGACTGGCACCGGAGCCGGGGCGAGGGGGGAGGGAGGGGGACCTGGAGGACGGGGAGGGGGGAGGGGGCGGCCTGGGGGAGGGGTAAGCGGGAGGCGCGCGGACTTGCCTGCTGGGTCCTAGAGCCCGGACACGGCGTCCGCGAACAGCCCCCCAACTCCCATTTTCTCGGGGCCCAGAGGGGATCCCCTACTTTTCCACCCATCCGCGCCATTTGGTCCCTGGGGATGTGGGGAGGGGATCCGCGGCAGGGACTGGACCCGGGGTCTAAAGCGGCGGAGGTCTACGCGTGGGGTCCTAAGTGGGAGGGGCTGGTGCCCCGCAGGGTCCGAAAAGGGGTGGGGCGAGAAAGGACCACTGGCCCAGAGGCGGGGTCGAGGGCGCAGAGAAGGTGAGGGCGCCGAAGGCGCGGACCCGAGCGTGCGTCACGGCAGGGGAGGGCCCACGGCGGCTGGGCCTTCCGGGCGGGCGGGCCCGAGCAGCGCGAGCGTTTCGGGATGAGGCGCCGCCGCGGCCCTAGGGGGGCGGAGCTCGGAGGTAAATGGCCGGGGGCGGGGCAGGTGGGAGGGCCCAAGGGGAGGAGCTACGGGGAAGAGTTCGAAACGGGCGGGGCTTTAAGTGGCGGAATCATGGAGGGGCGGGGCACTCCAAAGGGGCGGGGCTAAAGGGAAAGTTCTAAAGGGGTGGGGCTTGGGGCTAGACGGCCCGGGGGCGGGGAGGAAGGCACCCGAGTCTTTCTGAGAGCCAGGTTCGTAAGGGGCCAGGCTCAAGCTGATTCGCAGGGGGCAGGGTCTCGAGCCCGGGGGCGGGGCCTAGATCTCGGGGTCCGCCCTCGCTGTCTCGCCCACTTGCCTTCACCCGCACCCCCGTTCTTTTCGGTTATTTTCTGCTACGGCCGTTCCCCGCCCTGCCCTGGGCCCAGGGGGCCACGGTCTGAACTTCGGTCGGCGGGAGGAATCGGTGAGTGCGGCCCTGTGGGAGGAGGCGGGGCCGGGGCGGGGCTTGGGCAAAGGGGCGGAGCCTGTGTGTGGAGGCCCCGCAAGTGGACCCGGAGCCCATAAAGACGTTTGGGAGTTAGGCCTGGGAATCTGCTGCCCCCTAGGAAGAGGGCAGGAGCAAATGGATCCGAGGCTTAGAGGTGAGGGCTGAGGAATTAGCATGACCAGAGCACCTGGCAGCTACGGGAGGAGGCGGGGCCAGGCCTGGGGGCGGGGAGCTGAGGCCCGATTCCCCGACAATCGGGGGCGGGACCGGGGCGGGGGCGGGGCCTGGGCGTCCCGGGCCGGCTCCGCGTGCAGGGAGAGCAGCCTGAGCTCCGGGCTGTGGGCCGGGTGGGCTACTGAGCACAGCCCTCAGGAGTGATGTGTCCTGAGTGACTGCCAGGAAGGCAGGCAAGACCTGAGTCTTGGATCCTGGAGACCGGCGCCGTGGCCGAAGTGTAGGATTGTGATCTGAGGGACCAGCCAAGGGTCGGGGGCGGGACCTTGGTGTAGGGGTTGGGGCCTAAGTGGGCAGCGGCCGTTTGGGACCACCGGGCAGGGGGCGTGAGCGTCGGGAGTCAGGGGACAGGAGTGCGGCTGGAGGCCAGGTCCCGAGGAGCTGGGAGGAAAGGGGCGGGGCCAGCCTCTAGGGGTCCCCACCGCCCCGGGCGGACTGAGTGGCGGTTTTTCTGACAGTCTCCGACCTTCGTCAGAAATGGGGAACGTGCAGTCGGAGCCGTCCGCGGGCGGGGGCTCCCGAAAAGAGCAGGCTTCGGACCGAGCCTCCGACTCCCGCCGGACGTCCCTGGTGGAGCCCGAGGTGACCCCCTCCTCCCCGGCCGTGCGCCTGGCTCGCGGGCTGGGCGTCTGGTTCCCTGGCAGCTCCGCGCCCCCGGGACTCCTGGTACCGCCGGAGCCCCAGGCCTCACCCTCGCCCCTGCCCCTACACTTAGACCTACCCTCGCCAGTGACGCCCCCTCCAGAGGAGGCGGCGGCCGCCGCGGTCTCCACACCACCCCCGCTCCCCGTGGGGACCCTGCTGCCCGCGCCGTCTAAGTGGCGAAAACCCACGGGCACCGCGGTGCCCCGGATCCGCGGCCTGCTGGAGGCGAGCCATCGTGGCCAGGGTGACCCTCCGAGCCTCCGCCCGCTGCCACCGCGGCCCCGGCAATTAACCGAAGAGGACCCAAATTCCGCCCCGGGGGTTCCATCCCTGTCTCCACCACCCTTGGAGCCGCGGAAGCCGCCACTACCGCCACCTTCTGACCGGCAACCCCCGGACCGCAGAATCACACCCGCTCAGGTCGCACCCTGCGCGATCCCCACAGAAAGCCAGGCCAGGGACCGCAGCGAGGGCCAGACCGCCGGCGGGGTCCGCGGAGGGGCGCCTCCCGAGGCGGGCGAGGGCGAAATGGCCCGGCCGGCGGCCTCCGAGTCCGGCCTGAGCCTGCTGTGTAAAGTCACCTTCAAGTCGGGGCCCTCCTTGGCCCCGCCGGCGCCTTCGAGTTCCTTAGTGGCCAAGCCTCCGCTCGGGGGAGGCGGAGGCGGAGGACTCTTCCCCGCCGCCTCGGGCGCCATCTCTTACGCTGAGGTCCTGAAGCAGGGACCCCTGGCTCCTGGGGCCACTCGGCCCTCCGGAGAGGCCCCTCGGGGGGCTCAGGAAGCCGAGGGCGGTGATGGAGACAGCGAGGGGTGTTCTGGTCCGCCCTCGGCGTCTGCGTCCCACGCCCGGACCCTACCGCCACCACCCTACACCACCTTCCCAGGCTCGAAGCCCAAATTCGACTGGGTGAGCCCTCCGGATGGTCCAGAACGCCACTTCCGCTTCAACGGGGCTGGAGGAGGCGTCGGGCCGCCCCGACGGCGAGCGGCCGCGCTCTCGGGGCCCTGGGGCTCCCCGCCGCCGCCGCCGCCAGGGCAGACGCACCCAGCTCCCGGGCCCCGGAGGCCTGCACCCGCGCTGCTGGCGCCGCCCATGTTCATCTTCCCGGCGCCCACCAATGGCGAGCCCGGGCGCCCTGGGCCTCCTGGCCCTCAGGAGCTGCCGCCGCCGCCCACGCCGCCGCCCACGCCGCCCCCCACTCCGCAGCCGCAGCCGCTCCTGCCAGCGCCGCCCCCGGTGGCGCTCCCGTCAACCCCAGGCCCGGGCCTGGTGGAGCCTCCCCTGGCTCCCGCCCCGGCCCCCACTCCGCCCCCGGCCTTGGCGGCCGACCAGGCCCCAGCCCCGGCCGCGGCCCCCGCCCCAACCCCATCTCCAGCTCCAGTTGCCACCGCCGCCGAGCTGTCCCCGCCAGCGCCAGCGCCTGCGCCTGCACCAGCGCCGGCGCCCGCCAAGGCCCGTACGCGGAGGAACAAGGGTCCCCGCGCGGCCCGGGGTACGACCCGTGAGGATGGTGCTCCTGGAGATGGTCCCCGAGAACGGACCGCGGCCAACGTGACCGACGGCGGTGGAGGGAGCGCTGGTGCCGGGGCCCCTCCGGTAGGGGCAACTACCACGGGCGCCGCGCGCCACTGGCCACCCTTCCAGGTGCTTAACTCTTGTCCCTGCAAGTGTTACTGCCGCCACCAGCCACGCCATCGCCGCCTGCCTCGCAACGTGTCTGCCTGGTGAGGGGATGTGCGGGATGGGAAGGGAAGATTTATTGTGGTCCTGAATGCCACACCTTCCTGGATAGACTCCCATAGAACACTTTGGGCTCCTGACCCCACGCTGACCCTTGACCCCCTCCTCTTGGCTGCATCCCGACCCCAGCTGAACTCTAATCTTTCAGGACTGAGGAACCCCGCCCCCAAGCTGACCCCTCGCGGGAGGCACCTTAGCCCAACCCCTTGGTATCCAGACCTCCAAGCTGAGCCTTGGCCCCCTCCTGTTAGTGTCTGGAACCATCAGGGAGGAAAGATGGTCCCAGCTGGCCTGAACCTATTCACTGCCCTGAGGGCGCCAGAAGGGACCAAGTTACAAGCTCTTCAGGGCTGGAGGTGGGGTGGGGAGGGTGAGTGGTTGGGATGGTATGACTGTCTTCCTGGAACCAAATAGAAATAAATGTAGGTTCTTGGACACAGGGGAAGCCCCTGGCCTGACTCTCCAGCCTTTGACCATCAGAGGGCACAGCAACCCCAGCCCTCCCCCAATCTCAGGATTTGGTCACCTGGGTTCAATCCTGGCTACCGTGGACCTTGAATCAATGGGCTGCTTGGGGCTCAGCTGGGACCTATAGGGGGACACTCGTGCCAATCCCCTCCCCTCTTTCCTACTAAAATTAAGTGGCTAGAGCCCTGCTCTAAACTGCTCTTAGGATATTAAGACATGGCCTTCAGAAGCCTCTTTGAACAGATGGGGAAACTCTAGCTTAAATATCCTGCTGATTCTACCCTTCCCCTAGGCTGAGCACGCACACCAACCACCTGAGCGAGCCACCCTGGGTGGCCACCATCAAGCTGGCTGGCTCCTTGGTGGCTGGGCTGGACCACTATGACCTGCAGGCCACCCATTCCAACTGAGTGCAATCGGCTCATCGCCCTCTTCTCTTCCCTCCCCATCAATAAAATAAACATCCAGATGCCTACCTACCTGTCAGTCACCCACTGAGGGTTAAGGAGGTGGGAAGGTGAGGAGCAGAGGTCTCTATAAAAGCGCCACATCCTGGAAAGAGGGCTGGACCTTGAGCAGCAACAAGCAGGGTCCCAGTCACACAGCATGTGGACGGATGGGCCCAGGGGTGAGTGTCTCCTTCTCTGAGTGCCATTGGCCCCATTTCTGAGGTAACGTGGTGCCCAGCTCTGGAGGTCAGATCAGTACAATCCCCCCGGAAAGCCAAAGTAATCATTCTTATTTTACAGTTGGGGAAATTGGCTCTGGAAGACTGAAAATCCCACATCCCACAAATGGCCCAGCCAGATTGGACTCTGTGCCTTAAATGCTTTCCTGAGAACTCTGAAGCAGGAAACGGGCTGTGCAGTGGGGGTGGCAGTTCTTAAGTCTCAGTGCTGGCTCAGGAAGGGTGGGAACCAGGTCAGGGCCCACACCAGGCTCACATGTTTTGTAAAAACCAGTTTAATTGGCTGCCAATATATTTAAGAATCAGGACATTTCATTCCCCTCTCTGAACACTGGCCCTGGCCCAGTATTCCTGAGTCCAGAATGAGCTGGTTGGAAGAGTCCCTCGACCTGGGCCTGGGCTCTCCCATAGGCCCAGATCCTCCTGCGCCCCTGCAGGCATCTGTGTTGGAGACCTGAGGAATGGCCTGTGGATAGAGGCCGACCCAGATGGGGGGTGTTATTGCAGACTCCTGAGGGTCCCCAAACTTCCAAGTTTTTCAGATATAAGAGAACCCTAAGGTGAGATCGCTATCTGCCACCATCCTATCCAAGGAAGACAAGGGCCCAGGAGAGAGAATGTCAAGCCGTCTTTATTGGAGGAATCCCTGCACTGCAACTGCTTTAAATAATGGGTGTCCTGCCCTACCCCAGTGCCCCATGGCTCAGACTATCATCTCCA
This sequence comes from Tolypeutes matacus, assembly GCA_026826555.1. Classification (NCBI taxonomy): domain Eukaryota; kingdom Metazoa; phylum Chordata; class Mammalia; order Cingulata; family Chlamyphoridae; genus Tolypeutes; species Tolypeutes matacus. Next base: position 10,861,457 of record JAKSZT010054134.1, read on the forward strand.
GCTGCCGGGCATACTCGATGACCTGTTTGGCCAGCTCCGTGGAGGGGATGGTCGTGTCTTCCGGCTTTTGCTGCTGGCTGGCAAAGCTGTAGTAGCTGTTGGGGCCCAGGACCCACCCTCGCTGTGGGAAGGAAGGGAAGACAGATGGGTGGGGTGATCACAAAGGCCTCCTCACACCCTGACCCCAACCCCAATCTACCCATGCAACTCTGGGCAAGTGACATCACCTCTCTGTGCCTCAGTTTCTCCATGTGTGAGACACAGCTCTCGGGTCTGCTGTGATAATTAAATACCTCTAAAGCACTAAGAAGAGCATTTGGCCCAGAGTAAATGATCGATAAATATCAGCTATCAGCATCATTCAAACACAATTTCACCCCTTCCAGCCTGTTCTCCACCCTCCTGTCTCCTCGGACACCAGGGTCACTGTACCCCATCAGCATCTCCAGGGGCACTGCTCCTGCTCAAGAACCCAAACCAAATGAGCAAGTCTTGCAGGAAAAGCCATAACTTCCAAGGGATTCTAGTCAGGGCAAAAGTCAACAGAACTGAGCATCCACTTCTACCTGGTGCCAGATGCTAAGCGCATCTCATGTGTGAAACCCCATTCTAGGGATAGAAAAACTGAAGCTCAGAAAGGTTCAGTGATTTGCCCAAGGTCACACACACAGTTGGATGTAAACCTGGGCAGTCTAGTTCCAGGGTCCCTCTAGACTGCCCCTCACTGTGGTTAGAAAATGCATCCTTTGGCCCCACAGCCCCTTGCCCTGTGCCCCCAAATACCTTCTTGGCGTAGTCTGTCATCTTTTTGGGTGTGTTGAAAAAGAGGATTCGGGTGGCCTCTGCGAAGAGGATTTTCTCATAGGCCTTCTCAATGCACCCAGCAATCTCATCCCTAGAGGAGGATGAGGTTCTCATTACTGAGCACAGCCAAACGCTGAGGCCCTGTCTTCTCATGCCTGATACACGTGAGTGATCCTGCAGCTCAGCACCAACAGGTGACTGCTACCTGCCCTGTTTTACCAAGATTCAGAAAGAAGGGAGCCACTTGATCAGATTTGCAAAGTGAGCAAAGGCCACATGGGCTCCTCACCCAGGTCTCTCTGACTCTCCAGCCCCAACTATAAATTCCACTCCAGCCACAAGGATTCTGGGCTGGCGGAAACCCTGCTTTGGGATTCACATGAGAGGATCTCTATAACATCCCCCTTACAGGACCCTGTTCCCCACTTCATAGATCCCAAGGGGGTTCCTTGCACCCCTGTCAAGAAGCACCATGATCTGGGGAGCGGCTGTAGCTCAGATCATAATGGTGATCTGAGCGCCTGCTTCCCATATTCCCATATATGAGGTCCTGGGTTCAATCCATGGTACCTCCTATATATATATTAAAAACAAAACAAAAAAACAGCACCATGATCAGTATTGAAGTTGTAGAAAAACAGCAAGGGATCGAGCCACTGAAAGGGGGAAAGGGGTTATCTCTGGGGGGAAAAACAGTCACAGGGAGGGGTACATGAATGTGTACATGTTTCCATCCATTTCTGAGACATGCTTTCTCTTAGACCAAGTGATAGGTAAATGGATAATCATGTTATTCCCTGTTCATTGTGTGGAGAGCTGAAATATTTTCTAATAAAAATTAACCTAAGCCCACTAAACCACACTTCCTCACTCCTGCCACATCTCTGGGCTTGGCTTTGCCGCCTGAGAAATGGAAACCCATTCCTTTTTTTTTTTATTTTTTTTAAATTATATATATATTTTAATTTTACCGGGAGGTCCCAGGGATCGAACCCAGGTCCCTCCATATGGCAGACGGACACCCAACCATTTGAGCCACATCCGCCTCCCCCCATTCCATTTCAATCTGGCACATGCCCAAGTGAGCCAGCTCTGCCACCATCTGGACACCCTTTTCTTCTGCAAAGGATCTGTATTCCATGCCTAACTGCTCAGGTGATGTCACCTGTGTCCATAACAGCCCCTGAGAAGCTAGCAAGACTTGGTAGCCCCATTCTTAGAAAGGGGAAAGCTGAGGGTCCCACAGGTTAGGTGCCCTGTGTGAGGTCATGCGGCTTACTGGATGAGTATCTGGGGCAGGAGTTGGGCAGAGCGCTTCTAACTGAAGCAGGACAGACAGGGACTGGGCACTGTCTGGGCTCCAAGCCCATGCTCAGGATTTTACACATTTACATTTACATAGAAATAGCCCACAGTGAGATGAGAGCTGCTGTCCACCATCACCAACCAGTTCCAGTTCACAGAGGAGGTGCTATAAGGATAAGAAACATGCCCAGTTTCCCCCAGATCATATGGAGCCAGAATGAAACCCAAACTTCGGGCTCTTTGATTCCACAATCCATGTGCTTTCTGAACCCCAAAGGGCCTTGGCCCCCACACACCGGATAGTGTCAAGCAGGATGTCAATGAAGAAGGTGTAGCTCTCAGCAGGGATGTTGCCCTTGGCCAGGAACACCTTGTTGTAGCTGCCCTCCATCAGGTACTGCATGGCTCATGGGACAAGGGAGAAAAAAGAATGAGGGAGAGGCAGCACCAGGGGCCTACCTGCCCCCCATATCCCCACCCATCAAAACACCCTTTGCTATACAGCCACCCATTCCCATGCAGATTGGACACCTTCTCTTCCAGGAAGCCCTCATTTATTTACATGCGTGCGTGCACACGCACACACACACCCACAAACACAAATTCTCCAAGCCTGCCTGGACTGGAATCTAATTATCTCATCTACTCGCCAATCACAGGAGGTAGATCCACCCCAGGCTCATTCCTCCATACTTCTGTCCCAGCTGTGCTACCTGCCAGAACTGCTGTCTCTGCCATCTTCTCCCCAGAGCCAAGTCCTCCCATGAGACCCCAGTGCCAGGAACTACCTCCTGACCTTAGGTCCTAAGGCTATCCCCCGGCCCCATTCACACTGTTCCAGAATCACCGATCTCGCCCCTGTGCCTCAAATGCACCAGGCATGTTTCTGACTCAAGGTGCCTGGAATGACCCATTCCCTACACCTGGATCACTTCCCTAAAATGTCCAGATGGTTTGCTTCCTCACTCCTTCAAATACTTCTCAAATGTCATCTTTTTGGCAAGACCTTCCCTGACCACCTTGTATAAAATTGCACCCTGCCCCCAACTCTCCATCTTCTGTCCTGCTTTATTTTTCTTCATAGCACTTATCAACATCTAACAGATAATATAGGTTACTTATTCTTCTTGTTTATTGTCTGCTTCCTCACTGGAATGCCATCCCCAAAGGATCAGGGATTTTACCTATTTTGTTCACTGCAGAGTCACAACACCTACAACAGTGCCTGATACACAGCCAAGACTCAATATTTACTAGACAAATGACCAAAATGAGCCCATGGGTTGAAAGATGGTAAACCCTGCCCATTCCTCCAGGAAACCCACCCTGATGTCTGCCTCTGTATTGCCCAGTTTGGCCACTCGCCCACCCACACCTCCTTCCCCAGCCTCACCTGCTCGAGGGACACAGGGTGCTTGATGTAGACATTGGTCTGGATATCCTTAGCAGGCAGCCGCTCCAACTCTGTGTGGAACTCTGCCACCCGGTTCTGGGACAGCAGGAAGAGGAGGTTGAGGCCCAAGAGCTGGTGCATGTAGGCTGACTCAGGGAGCTGCTCCCTATGGACCAGGCAGGGCAGGAGACCAAGATGACAAGAACTTAGGGACCCACCAAGCCCCTACTCCAAGCTGCAGGGACCCCAACAACAACTTATGCTGTCTCCTTGGAGGGTTGCTGGGTCCTGGGTTTTCATATGAGGAAACTGAGGCCCAGAGAGGCACAAAGAAGTCACTTACAGGTCATATGGCCCCAAGCAAGTGACCTCACTTCAATAAACTGACTCAGCCTCAGTTTCCCAATCTGTAAAATGGGTATCACCATAGTATCCATTTCACAGAAGTTGGCTAAATCAGTTAAATGAATTAAATTATTTAATCCAGGTAAAATAATTAGAACAGTATTTGGCTAAAGTACCATATAAGTGTTAACTAGGATTAGGATTAAAGGATTAAGTATTGTTATTCTCCTCCCCCCACTTAAGGGGGAAACTGAGGTTCAGAGATGTGAAATCATTGGCCCAAAGCCACATAACAAGGAAATAACAAAATTCAGTTTCAAATACAGGTTTATCTAAACCTATAGTCAATCTCTTATTCATTAACCCATGTGGGCATCATTCAGTTTTATATTCAACATACATCAGGGGAGCAGATGTGGCTCAAGCAGCTGGGGACCCACCTCCCAAATGGAGGTTCTGAGTTCAGTTTCTGGTGCCTCCTAAAGAAGATGAGCAGAGGGAGCGAGCAGACAGGTGAGGGAGCCATGGGGGAAGGGGGAGGAAGGGAAAAAAAACATACTCAGTAACTCTGCTTTGGGCCTGGACCTGTACTAGGCATTGCTGGGGACACAGCAGTGACCATGTAGCCCAAGGCTCTGCCTTTAAGAGGCCCACAGTCCAGTGGGAAATACAGGGCTGGGGTGGCATTGGAGGCCACAGGAAAAGAGCTTGGTCTTGAGACTGAGGGTTGCAGAGAGCCATGACAGGTTCTGAGCAAGGGAGTAATATGGTCAGATTTTAGAGTCAAGAAGATCCTACTGGCTGCCATGGGGGGTTATGAATCAGTGGGGATGACCCCAGGGGGAAGAAAGCTTCCCCCAACTGGGGGCAGGGCCCATCCTCACTTGTAGTCAAAGTAGTAGCATTTGAGCTGGGCCATGTACCGCTCGAAGGAGGGGATGTCCTTGCGCAGGATGCTCCACTGGGCCCCGATCTCCAGTATGTCACCTGTGGGTGACAGGGCAAGCTCTCAGGAGGTGACTGTGGTTCCTTGAGCCCCCCACCCCCCACTGCCATTCCTGACAAGACCCCCAGCCCCTCTCTCCCCAACAGGCCCAGTGACACTCACGGGCCAGAATGAGTTGCTGTTTGGTCAGTTTGGTCCCTGTGGTTGGCAGGAAATTGAGCTCCAGCAGAACCAGCTAATGGGGAGGGAAGGAGAGAAGGAAGGAAAGAAGATGGGACATCAAATGCAGGTTACTAACCTTCTCCAGGCCTTAGTTTTCCTAGCTGGAAAATGCAGCTAATCATCATCCCTGACTCATAATATTGTTATAAGCATTAAAAGAATCGGTCCTCATAAAAGCACTCGGAACAGAGCCTTGGTAAACAGCAAATGCTCACTTAGGATTACTTCATATTACAATTATTAATAGCCCCACTGGGGAACAGGAGAGACACCCAGCAGTGAATCCATGGAATCATGGGAGGAGGGGAGTGGAACAACACCAGCATCTTCAGATCTTGGCTGACATTCTCTACACTTTATTGAGTTGGGCCCAGCTATGCCTTCCCCAAAGTCTACACAAGGAAAGTAGGGGCACTAACCTCTCCCCTCTCCCCATTCCTTATCAGACACATCTCCTCAGCAACTTGGTCCAGCCCACTGGATTTGTACTCCCTCCCAAACACATTTGGTCTGAAGCACCCTGAGCCCCAATTCTTAGTCTCTATGAGACAATTTCTTTCAAGTTCGGTCCTGCCCCACAACTTGGTGGGCTCCCCTCTCCCCCAGAGATGCATTCCTAAGCCCCAGATTTCGGAACCTAACTTGGTCAGGTCTTAACCGGACGTCCCCTCCACACGCCATCTCAGCCTCGTCCTTTCATAACTCATCACGCTACCCGGGCCTCATTCCCTGCTGGGTCTCATCCAGAACCTGCCAACTGAACTTCAGTCTGTCGCTGGATTCAGCTAAGCCCGATACCCCGATCTCGTCACGCTGACCACTTAGGCCTCCCAGCACCCAATTCTTAACCCCTAACTTGGTTCTGCCAGACCACTCTTTGCATCAGCCGTCGCCCTCGTGGTCCCGCATTTGGTCGGTTCCAGGACCCTCTCACCCCGCAGTTAGGCCGCTCGGAATCCCCGCCTTGGTCCCATCGGCGCTACAGCCTGCCCCGCGGCCCCGAACGTGGTTCGGTCGAGACTCCGCCCGCAAGCTCTTGGTTTAACCGGTCCTCGGACCACTACCTTGAGGCGGCCCAGCTCTTCTCCGCACTTGCTAAGGTTGGGGCTTTTACGGTTCCATTCGCCCTTGAGCTGCTCGTACATCCCGGCCGCGGCCTGCAGTACCGCGCCGGAAGCCGCCGCTGGTCCCGAGCTCGAGAGGCCCGCCGCGCCGTTCACCGCCGCAGCCGCCATCTTCCGTGATACGGCAAACCGCCTGCACGATTTACGGCAGCGTCGCCTAGGCACGCTGGCCCGGCGGAAGTAGGGCCGGGAGGAGGAGCCCAAACTCGGGGGCGGAGCTTGGGTTCCCGGTCCCCGCCCACCGCGGTGGACATTCGGTTGCTCTCGGGGAGGAGCCCTCCGAGCCTTGCCCTTAATGAGCATGACAGTTGGAGCTCCACCTCTGCTGTCACTCAAGATGGTGACCGGAAGTCGGCTCTTGTCCCTAACTGAAAATGGCCGCGGTCGTAATGGTCCCCCTTCCCGTAACCAACATGGCTTCCCTGGCTTCAGAGTGCTCCATGTTTCTGTCTCGGCTTCCTTAAGCCAAGAGATGGCAGTGTGGCCCCATTTGTACAGCTCTGTTATTCTACACATTCTCTAAGCAGGCTTTGAGAGGCTGGGTAAACATCCGAAGACCTAACAGCTGGCATTCGAACTTCGGTCTCCCTCTAGTCTCGTTTTTTTCGCTTTTGATTGAAATATTATATACCTTTTCAAAAATTACATAACTAGGACATATTTACAGATCTCAGTGAAAAAAAAAAAAGTGTTTTTGAAAGGAAAGAAACCCTTCAATCGTCTCCTTCCATCCCCACCCAACAGAAGTAACCATTGTTAACAACCCACTATGCATCCTTCCCCATTTTTCTCCAAACTCATACAGACATGCAGAGTATTTACAAAAATCATCCAGTCTTGATTTTAAATGCAACATATATGCTGAATATTCCAATTTTTAATCCCTACTACTGCTTTTTCCCTTGATGCATATATATTCCACCTGCCTATTCAATATCTCTACTTTATCTCAAGCCCAACTCTGTCCCAACATTTAGAATGTCAGCTCCCTGAATGCAAGGATCTTTATTGGTTTTCTTCACTGCACTGCTGTATTCCCGGTTTCTCAAACAGTGCCTGGCTGCATAATATTCCACAGTATGAAAGTACCACAATTCATTGAATGGCTCCCATATTAAGTTATTTTTGTTTGCCACTGCTAACCAGGCTGCAAAAAAGATCCTTATACACATCTCTTTTTATACAGTTGTATTATTTCTTAGGGACAGAATCTAGGAAGTAAGATTGCTGAGTCATGATGTGTATTTTTTATTTTAGTAGCTATCATCAGATAGCTTTCCAAAGTTGCATCGGTTCACAGTTCTACCAACAATGTCAGAGAATGCTGGCAGCATCATGATTACTGGATTTATACTTCTTTTCATTTGCCAGTCTGATACATGAAAAAGCACTAATTCTTTGTTGCTTTAGTTTGAATTTACCTGTTAATGAGGTTGAGTATCCTTTCTTGTGCTTATCGGCCATTTGGATTTCCTTTTCTATGAAACTTTCTGTGGGGTCGTTGCATTTTCCTATCAAATTTTAGTCACTTTTTGCATATTAAAGATAAAATCTCGGGGGCGGATGTGGCTCAACTGGTTGGGCATCCGTCTCCCATATGGAGGGACCTGGGTTCGATCCCCGGGACCTCCCGGTAAAAAAAAAAAAAAAAATTAAAGATAAAATCTTTTGTCATATCTGTTGCAACTATTTTCCTTAGTCCATTCTTTGCTGACTTTCTATTTAGTATATTTTGATGTGGCAATTAACAATTTTTACATAGTCAAACTTGTTTCTTTTCCTTTGTGACTTCTGTTTTCCATCTTGCTTAGGAAGTCTTCCCCATACCAAAGTAAAACATGCTCTCCAAAAATTTGTTCTGTGATTTTTTTTCACATGAAATTTTTATTAATCTTGATTTAATTTTTTATTAATTTTTTCAGATACTTAGGTAGGTCCTTTGTATATATTATCCTTCTTTAAAAAAATATAGTTGTAGGTTTAACAGAAGAATCAGGCAGGAAGTACAGAGTTCCCAAATACCCCCCTCTCATGCAGTTTTTCCTATTATTAACATTTTGCATTAGTGTGGTACTTTTGTTACAACTGATGAAAAAATAGTATTATACTTCAGCTATTCACTTTAGCCCATTGTTTACATTAGTGTTCAACTCTTTGTATTGTACAGTTCTATGGGGGTGTGCATGTGGTAACTTATATACAACCTAAAATTTCCCCTTTTATCCTTTTTCAAATATACAATTCAGTGTTGTTACATTCATAAAGTTGTGCCTCCATCACCATCATCCATTCCCAAAACCTTGCCATCAACCCAAACAGAAACTCTGTACCAATTAAACATTAACTCTCCATTCCCCTGCCCTACCCAGCCCTTGGTAACCTGTATTCTAGTTTCTATTAATTTTCATATTCTTCATATTTTATATAAGTGAGTGCAACAATATTTGTCCTTTTGTGTCTGGCTTATTTCACTGATCACGATGTCTTCAAGGTTCAACCATGTTGTAGCATACATCAGAATTTCATTCCTTTTTATGGCCTTGATTTAATTTTGAATCTTGAACCTAACTTTGTTTTCATCCTTATGGTTAATTTTTCCTGGACCATTTATTAAATAAACCCTCCTTTGCCCACCAAAATGAAATACATTTGAATTCTATTTTAAATTCTCTTAGCTAGTTTTAGGATATTTCTGTCATCTATTATATTCTAATGGTCTATATTTATTCTTGGTAAGCACCATACTCTTTAAAATGTATATGTATATAAACATATATATGTGAAATACATATATTATAAAATTAACCGTTCTAAAGGAAATGATACAGTGGCATTTAGTATGTTCACAATGTTGTAAAACCACCACCTCATTTTCATCATCCCCAAAGGAAACCCCATATCTGTTAAGGAGTAGCTTCCCATTCCACCCTCCCCGCTGCCCCTGGTCTGTGTTCTGTCTCCATGATTTATCATAAATGGAATCAGACAATATGTGACCTTTTTTTTTTTTTTTTAGATTTTATTTATTTATTCATTTATCCCCCCTTGCTGCTTGTGCTCTCTGGGTCAGCTAACCACGCCGTGCAGGCGGGCTTGCCTTCACCAGGAGGCCCTGGGAACCGAACCCGGGGCCTCCCATATGGTAAACGGGAGCCCTACTGATTGAGCCACAGCGGCTTCCCAATATGTGACCTTTTGTGTCTGGCTTCTTTTACTTAGCATAATGTTTCTGAGGTTCATCCATATTGTAGCATGTATCAGTTTTTCCTTTCTTTTTATGGCTTAATAAAAATGTTTTAATTTAACTATAATTCTATAACATTATGTATATATATACCATGATTTATTTATCCATTCATCTGAATTGATGGGCACTTGGCTGTTTCCCCCTTTTGGCTATCATGAATAGTGTTGCCATGAACATATGTGTGCATATATTTGTTTGAGTACATGTTTTCTGCTATTTTGTGTATATACCAAGGAGTAGAATTGCCAAGTCATATGATAATTCTGTTTAACTTTTTGAAGAACTGCCAAACTTTTCCACAGTGGCTGAATTATTTTACATTCCCCCTGGCAAAGTATGAGGGTTCCTATTTCTCTGCATCCTCATCAATGCTTGTTATTTTCCTTTTTTTTTTAAATTTTTATTATAGCCACCCTAGTGGGTAAGAAGTAGAACCTCATTGTGGTTTTGATTTGTGTTTCCCTAATAACTAATGATATTGAGCATCTTTTCATGTGTTTGTTGATCATTTGTTGGCCATTTGGATAAATGTCTATTCAAGTCCTTTATACATTTTTAAATTGGGTTCTTTTTGTTTTTGAGTTATAGAAGTTTTTTAAAACATATTCTGGAGGGAAGCGGCTGTGGCTCAATCAGTAGGGCTCCCGTTTACCATATGGGAGGCCCCGGGTTCAGTTCCCGGGACCTCCTGGTGAAGGCAAGCCCGCCCGCATGGGGTGGTTAGCTGACCCAGCGAGCACAAGCAGCAAGGGGGGGATAAATGAATAAATAAATAAAATCTTTAAAAAAAAAACAAAAAAGAAAAAAAAAACACCATATTCTGGATATAAACCCTTATTAGATATATTATTTGTAAATATTTTATCCTACTCTACAGTTGACTTTTTGTTTTCTTGATAATATCCTTTGAGGCACAAAGGTTTTTTTTATTTTGAAAAAGTCCCTCCTTACATCCTCCTAAATACTCTTCTTGGCTATGGTTACCCATTTATTCATTTACTTAACTTCCTATTAATATTTTAAAGTTGTTTTCCCCTATTGTCTTAATGTGCTAGGCTGCTATGACAAATACTACACAATGGGTAGGGGATGAAAGAGTTCCAACTTTCAATGGCTTAAACAACAGGAATTTATCATCTCATGATTTCGTGGCTAGAAGGCTTGCTTCCTCCCAGGGTCCCTAGCATTTTGGTGCTGGCTTGCCAGCAATCCTGAGGGTTCCTTGGCTTTCATCTTGCTTCCTGTCACATGGTGATGTCCTCTCTTTACTCCTCTGGGTTCCACTGACTCCCTCCTTCTCCACATGGCCTTCACTAATTCTGGCTTCCAGTTTCTTCAATTTATAATGCCCCCAGTAATCTGGATTAAGGTCCACCCTACTTCAGTTGGGCCACACCTTAAAAAAAAAAATCTTGGATACTTCTGGGAAGATGGAGGATTAGAGAGACACAGGATTCACTTCTCTCCCAGAAAAATAGGTAGAGGACAGGAGAAACGGCCTTTCTTTTTTTTTTTTTCAGGGATTAGGGTACCAGGGGAAGGCTGGACACCACCCAGAAGAGAGAGGGACAAAGGGAAAGAATCTCCAGGGGAAGACTATGAGCAAAAGTTACAGCTACATTTGCCAGCACCCATCCCCCCCACCGTTGGGGCAGACAGCTTTGAATTCTCCAGCCTCTCCCAAGTGGCTATGGACAGAGGGGGGTGCAGGGGTACACCTCCCCAGGAAAGGGGAGAGAGAGGGATATAGCCTAAGACTGTTTAAGCTTTTGGCCCACAAATTTGGGCTGCTGTTGCCCCACAAGCCCTTCTAGGCCGGGTGGGGCCACGCCATTGTTTGTCCTGGGAGCTGGCAGGGGATGAAAGAGTTTCAACTCTCACACACACCCTCCCTACTAACTGGGACTGGTTGTTGAGGATGCAGATGACACTGGTTGTTGAGGATGCAGAGGACAGTGGAATTATACCCTGGTGGGGGGGGGAAGGGAGGGAGTTGCTGGCAAAGGTTGACTAAATTTGATTTGCAAGTCTCTGAATAGCCTTGAGGCAGGACCCTCTCTCAGACTGTTGCCCTCAGTGTTATGCTGAGCACATTCCCACCAGGGTTTGAACTGAGAGGCTGCCGGAGAGCACCATCTGCTGAAAGTCCAAGGATGTACATGTGAGGAAACTAAAAGTAAATACATAAGAAAGGCTTTTATGGCCTTTACAGCCTCCCTCCCCAAGGACCTCAGAAGCGCTTCTCGACCCCATTTGTGGGTCCATGGTCCAGACTTGAACAACTAAACAGGGATAATCCTAAAGAGTTAGAACAGGTTGAACCAAGAATCAAAAAATGGCAGTAACACAGCCTCCCACCATTAAATCCTTATGCAAGAGAAAGAAATTATGCATCAGAGTAAACTCACCATCATAATCAGATACCTAGACATCAGCAAAAAATTATAAGCCATATTAAGAAAATGGAAGATATGGCCTAAGCAAAGGAATATATCAAAGCCCCAGATGAGGTACAGGACTTCAGAAAACTAATCAAAGAGGCTCATACAAGTTTCCTAAATCAAATCAATAAGTTGAATAACAATATGGCTAAAGAGATAAAGGACATTAAGAGGACACTGGCCACACCCCACTCACATCATTAGATTGTGATTTCCAAATATTTTCTCTCATTGAGTTGGCTGCCTTTTCACCCTTTTGACAAAGTCCTGTGAAGTGCAAAAGTGTTTAATTTTGATGGGGGTCGGATGTGGCTCAACTGGTTGGGCGTCCGTCTCCCATATGGAGGGACCTGGGTTCGATCCCCGGGACCTCCCGGTTAAAAAAATAAATAAATAAAATAAAATAAAATAATAATTTTGAGGAAGTTCCATTTATCTATTTTTCCTTTTGTTGCATGTGCTTTGGGTGTAAGGTCCAAGAAAGCACCACATACTACATGATCTTGAAGATGTTTTTCTACATTTTCTTTTTTTTTTTTTTTAAAGATTTTATTTATTTATTCATTTATCCCCCCCTTGCTGCTTGTGCTCGCTGGGTCAGCTAACCACGCCGTGCGGGCGGGCTTGCCTTCACCAGGAGGCCCCGGGAACCGAACCCGGGGCCTCCCATATGGTAAACGGGAGCCCTACTGATTGAGCCACAGCCGCTTCCCTCTACATTTTCTTCTAGTAAGTTTTATGGTCCTGGCTTTTACATTTAGGTCTTTGATCCATTTTGAGTTGATTCTTGTATAGGGAGTGAGATAGGGTCCTCTTTCTTTCTTTTGGTTACAGATATCCAGTTGTCCCAGCACCATTTGTTGAAGAGACTGTTTTGTGCCGCTAACATTAACTTGGTAGGTTTGTCAAAAAACAGTTGACTGGAATTAAGAAAAAAAAAAAAAAAAAACCATTAAAAAAAAGAAAGAGAAAAAAAACAAAACAAACATTTGACTGTATAGGTGACAGTTTATTTCTGGGTTCTCAATTCTATTCCACTGGTCAGTATGTCTATCTTTATGCTGTTTTGACCACTGTAGCTTTGTAATATGTTTCAAGGTCAGGCAGTGAAATTCTTCCCATGTCACTTTTCTTTTTTAGAATGCTTTTGGCTATTCAGGTGCACTTACCCCTCCAAATGAATTTGGCAATTACTTTCTCTAACTATGTAAAGTAAAGTTGGGGGGTGGATGTGGCTCAACTGGTTGGGCGTCCGTCCCCCATATGGAGGGACCTGGGTTCGATCCCTGGGACCTCCTGATAAAAAAAAAAACTATGTAAAGTAAGCTGTTGGGATTTTGATTGGTATTGCATTGAATCTATAAATCAGTTTGGGTAAGATTGACATCTTCACGATATTTATTCTTCCAATCCATGAACATGGAATGTCTTTCCATTTATTTAGGTGTTTTTAAATTTCTTTTAGCATTGTTTTGTAGTTTTTTGCATATAGGTCCTGTACTTCTTTGGTTAAGTTAATTCCTAGGTATTTGAGCCTTTTTGTTGCTATTGTAAATGAAAATTTCCCCCTGATTTCCTCCTCAGATTGTTCAGTACTAGTGTACAAAAACATTACTGATTTTTGAGTATTGATCTTGTATTCTGCCACTTTGCTGAACTCATTTATTAGCTCAAATAGCTTTGTTGTGGAAATTTCAGGATTTTCTAAGTACAAGATCATGTTATCTGCAACAGTGAGAGTTTTACTTCCTCTTTTCCTATTTGGATGCCTTTAATTTTTTTTTTTTCCTTGTTTAATTGTCCTAGCTAAAACTTCTAGTACAATACTGAATAACAATGGTGACACTGGGCATCCTTGTCTTATTCCTGGTCTTAGTGGGAAAGCTTTCAACCTTTCCCCATTGTGTACAATGTTGTTTGTAGGTTTTTCATATATACCTTTTATCATATTGAGGAATTTTCCTTCTATTCCTATCTTTTGAAGTTTTTTTAATCAAAAAAGGATGCTGGATTTTGTTGAATGCCTTTTTTGCATCGATTGAGATGAAAATGTGGTTATTTCCTTTCAATTTGTTAATGTGGTGTATTAGGTTGATTGATTTTCTTTTGTTGAACCAGCCTTGCATACCAGGAATAAATCCCACTTGGTTGTGATGTATAAGTCTTTTGATATACTGTTGGATTCAATTTGCAATTATTTTCTTGAGAATTTTTGCATCTATGTTCATTAGAGAGATTGGTCTGTAATTTTCTTTTCTTGTGGAATCTTTATCTGGCTTTGGTATTAGGGTGATGTTGGCTTCATAAAATGTGTTGGGTAATTTTCCCTTCTCTTCAATTTTTTGGAAGAGTTTAAACAGGATTAGTATTAATTCATTTCTAAATATTTGGTAGAATTCACTTGTGAAGCCATCTGGTCCTGGGCTTTTCTTTGCTGGGAGATTTTTGATGATGGACTCAATCTCCTTAAATAAAATGGTTTGTTAAGTTCTTGTATCTCTTGTAGTGTCAGTGTAGGTTGGTTGTGCATTTCTAGGAATTTGTCCATTTCATCTAGGTTGTTTAGTTTGTTGGCATACAGTTTCTCATAATATCCTCTTATGATTCTTTTTATTTCTGTGGGGTCAGTTGTAACTTCCCCCCTTTCATTTCTTATTGTATTTATTTGCATCTTCTCTCTTTTTTCCTTTGTTAGTCTAGCTAGGGGTTTGTCACTTTTATTGATCTTCTCAAAGAACTAGCTTTTGGGGGACAGATGTGGCTCAAATGGTTGGGCGTCCGTCTGCCATATGGAGGGAACTGAGTTCGATCCCCGGGACCTCCCGGTAAAATAAAAAAATATATATATATATAGAAGGCGCATGGGCTGCCAGGCTCTGTGTGCCGGTGAGCCGCCAGGCCCCGGGAGCCATCCAGCAAGATGATGACGTAACAGGAGAGAGACGCAGGGGAGAGACAAGACGAGATGCTCTGAAAACCAGGAACCAAGGTGGCGCAGGTGGCAGGACACCTCTCTCCTACATCAGAGGTCTCCAGGATCGAAGACTGGAGGAGGGAGGAGGATGAGAAGAGATGGCAGAAAACAGACACAGAAAATTGCCCAGTGAATGGACACAAAACAGCAAATGGGGAAGGGGGGGGTTAAAATGGATAAAGTAAATAAATAAATCTTAAAAAAATAAAAAATAAATAAAAAAAATAAAAAAGAACCAGCTTTTGTTTTTTTGTTGATTTTCTCTATTGTATTTTTGTTCTCAATTTCATTTATTTCTGCTCTAATCTTTATTATTTCTTTCCTTCTGCTTGCTTTGGGATTGGTTTGCTGTACTTTTTCTAGTTTATCTAGTTGTTCAGTTAAATCTTTGAGGTTAGCTCTTTCTTCTTTTTTAATATGGGCATTTAGGGCTATAAATTTCCCTCTCAAGACTGCCTTCACTATATCCCATAGGTTTTGATAAGTTGTGTTCTCATTTTCATTTGTCTCAATATATTTACTGATTTCATTTGCAATTTCTTCTTGACCCACTGTTTATTTAGGAGTGTGTTGTTCAGCCTCCACACATTTGCAAATTTACTTTTTTTCTATTATTGATTTCTAGTTTCATTCCATTATGATCTGAGAAGGTGCTTTGTATAATTTCAATCTTTTTATATTTATTGAGAGCTGCATTATGCCCTAACATGTGGTCTATCCTGGAGAAAGATCCATGGGCACTCAAGAAGAATGTATATCCCCACTGAGTTTGGATGTGGTTTTCTGTATATGTCTGTTAGGTCTAACTCATTTATCATATTGTTCAAGTTCTCTGTTTCCTTGTTGATCTAGAAGTCTCCAATGATTATTGTAGAGATGTCTATTTCTCTCTTCAGTTTTTTTTTTTTTTTAAGATTTTATTTTTTTAATTTTTTTTTTAATTTATCCCCCCCTTGCTGCTTGTGCTCATTGTGTCCATTTGCTGTGGGTTTTTCTGTGTCTGCTTGTCTCCCTTTGTTGCGTCATCTTGCTGCGTCAGCTCACCGTGCCACGCGGGCTGGCTTGCCTTCACTAGGAGGCCCCAGGAATCGAACCTGGAGCCTCCCATATGGTAAACCGGAGCTCTATCGATTGAGCCACATCCGCTTCCCTCTCTCCCTTCAGTTTTGCCACAGTTTGTCTCATATATTTTGTGGCACCCTTGTTAGGTGCATAGATATTTATGACCATTATAACTTCCTGGTAGATTGTCCCTTTTATTAATATATAATGGCCTTCTGTATCTCTTATAACTTTTTTGCATTTAAAGTCTGTTTTGTCTGATATTAGCATAGCTACCCCTGCTCTTTTCTGGTTACTATTTTCATGGAATATATTTTTCCAACCTTTCACTTTCAGCCGGTTTGTATCCCTGGTTCTAAGGTGAGTTTCTTGTAAGCAGCATATGGATGGCTCATGTTATCCATTATGTCAGCCTGTATTTTTTTATTGGGGAGTTTAATCCATTCACATTCAATGATATTACTGTAAATGTACTATTTACTTCCACCATTTTATTCTTTGGTTTTCATAAGTCATATCTTATTTTTTTTTTTTAAAGATTTTATTTATTTATTCATTTATCCCCCCCTTGCTGTTTGTGCTCACTGGGTCAGCTAACTACGCCGTTCGGGAGGGCTTGCCTTCACCAGGAGGCCCCGGGAACCAAACCCGGGGCCTCCCATATGGTAAACGGGAGCCCCACTGATTGAGCCACAGCCACTTCCCCAGTCATAACTTATTTTTCTCTGTCTTTTTACTCTTTTGGTTATCCTTTCTGCTATTCTTTCTTCTATACTCTCCTCCAAGCCTCTGTCTCCTTTTTTTTTTCTTTCAGGTTCTAAGGCTTCTTTTAATATTTCCAGCAAAGATGGATTCTTTTTTGCAAACTCTTAGTTTCTGTTTGTGAATATTTTATACTCACCTTCATATTTGAAGGACAATTTTGCTGCATAAAGAATTCTTGGGGGAAGCGGCTGTGGCTCAATCAGTAGAGCTCCCATTTACCATATGGGAGGCCCCGGGTTCGGTTCCCGGGGCCTCCTGGTGAAGGCAAGCCCGCCCGCACGGCGTAGTTAGCTGACCCAGCGAGCACAAGCAGCAAGAGGGGGATAAATGAATAAATAAATAAAATCTTTAAAAAAAAAAAAAAAAAAGAATTCTTGGCTGGCTGTTTTTCTCTTTCAGTATCCTAATTGTATCATACCACTGTCTTCTTGCCTCCATGGTTTCTGAAGAGAAATCTGTGCTAAGTCTTACTGGACATCCCTTGTATGTGATGGTTTGCTTCGCCCTTGCTGCTCTGAGAATTTTCTCTTTATCTTTGACATTTGACATTCTGAGTAATATGTGTCTTGGATTAAGTCTATTTGGATTTACTTTTTTTTTTTTTTTTTTTTTTTAAGATTTTATTTATTCATTTATCCCCCCCCTGCTGCTTGCGCTCGCCGGGTCAGCCAACCACGCCGTGCGGGCAGGCCCGCCCTCACCAGGAGGCCCCGGGAACCGAACCCGGGGCCTCCCACATGGCAAACGGGAGCCCCACTGATTGAGCCACAGCCGCTTCCCTATTTGGATTTACTTTAATTGGGGTATGGTGTGCTTCCTCAACATGTAAGTTCATTTCTTTCATGAGAGTTGGGAAATTTTCAGCTATTATTTCCTCAAATACTCTTTCTGCCCCCTTTCCCTTCTCTTCTCCTTCTGGAACTCCCATGACACATATGTTGTCACATTTTGTGATGTCATTCAACTCTCTGAGCCCCTGCTTAATTTTTCCCATTCTTTTCTCTCTTCAATTTTAGCTGTTCTGTCTTCGTTATCACTTATTCTTTCTTCTATCACTTTGAGTCTGCTGTTGCATGCCTCATATGTGTTTTTTATCTCACCTATTGTGTCTGTTACTTTTCTGTTCATGATTTCAAATTCTTCTTTGTGCTTGTTCAATGTCTTCTTGATGTCATTTATCTCTTTAACCATATTGTCTTTCAATTCATTAATTTGATTTTGGAAATTTGTGTGCATATCGCTGATTAGTTCTGCATCTCTTCTGGGGCTTTGGATATATGCCTTTTCTTGGGCCATGTCTTCTATTTTCTTAGTATGGTTTGTAATTTTTTGCTGATATCTAGGCATCTAATTAGGATGTGTTTTACTCAGATGCTCAATTTCTTTCTCTTTTGTAGGGATTTAGTGGCAGGAGGCTGTGTGTTACCACTGCTCTTTGATACTTGACTCGACCTGGATTGTTAGGATTGTCCTTCTGGTTGCTCAAAACTGGGCACTGGATCCAGTAATTGGCTGTAGACCCACTTCCTAGGGCCTTAGGGAGGAAGGTTATAGAGACCAGAAAAAGCCTATCCTACTTATTTTTAATTTTCTTGCATGCACTTCCTTGGTCTGCCAGAAGATGGCTCTCTTTGGCAGCTCTCAATTCAATGCCTGGTCAGAGTGTCTTTCTTGCAACACAGACCGGAAAAATGTAATAGAGCTTCTGGTCTGGAGGCTGAGCCTTGTCATTTAAACTTTCTCTGAGACAGTTCTCCATCCCTCTGGCAGTCCCCTCCCTTTTCTTGGGTTGAAAATATTTCCACTTCCCTCTGAGTCCTCAACAATCAGTCCCTGTTAGTAGAGGAGGAGATTGGGAGGATGTATATCTTTAGCCCCTTGCAGGTTCCAAGGCAAACAATGGCGCAGCTCCACCCAGCCTGGAAGGGCTCCTGGGACAGAGCAGACCAAATCTGTGAGTCAAAACCTGAGACAGGCTTAGGCTGTGTCCCTCTCTCTCCCCTTTCCCAGAGTGTCCTCAACAATTAGTCCCAGCTAGAAGAGAGGGAGATTGTGAAGTTCGGATTTCTCTAGTCCTTCACCAGCTCCCAAGACAAACCACTGTGTGGTTCCCCCGGCCTGGAAGGGCTTGTGGGACACAGCAGACCAAATTTGTGGGTCAGAAGCTGAGTCCGCCTTAGGCTGTGTCCCTCTCTCTCCCCTTTCCTGGGGTGGTAGACCCGGAGCCCCCTTTGTCTGTAGTCCCAGGCCCAGAGGCCCGAGAATTCTAAAGTGTCTTTAGTGTGGGGGATGGTGCTGGCAGCAGTAGCCGCTGGTTTCAACTCACAGTTCTGTCGTCGTGATTTCCCTCCTTTGTCCCTCTCTACTTTGAGCGGTGTCCAGGCTTCACCTGGTGTCCTAAACCCTAGAAGATATTTTTTCTGGGCTGTTTCAGCCTGTCCTCTAGCTATTTTTCTGGAGGAAAAGTGAGTCCCATGTCCTACTAGTCTGCCATCTTCCTGGAAGACCAATAAGTGTATGTTAACGTCACAAGATGCTACTATCAGGCAAAAATACAACCAAAGCAAAATATGGATAATACTGTATAGTAATATATGAACAGTCTTCCATTAAGGGTAATAAAAAAAAAAGGACCTATATTAAGTGAAAGAAACTAGATAAAAGGTACTATATAGTGTTTGACTCCATCTATACAAAATATAAAAACAAATAAATTAGAAAGAAGGAAACAGAATAGCAGCTATGTGCAGCAGGGGAAGCATAGAGACTGAAAGGGTTAGAGCTTTGTCTGTTTTTTGTTTATTATTATTATTATTGGAATAATGAAAATGTTCTAATAAAGATTGAAGTGATGAATGCACAACTATGTGATTATACTATATACCATGGATTATATACACTTTGGATGGATTGTATGCTTTATTAATATGTATCACAAAATTGATTTTTAAAAAAAGGGAAAAGAACAAAATAAATAAAAAACAAAGAAAAAATAAAAATAAAAATTTAAAAAAGGGAAAAAAATCCTACTTACAATGGGTTCACACACACAAGGACATCAGTTAAGGACATGGCTAAGTTGGTGTATATAATTCAATCTACCACACCTATCATAGCAGACACTGTGCATTAGCTTCCCAAAGACCATTCAAATCTCTCTGGCC
Source organism: Tolypeutes matacus (assembly GCA_026826555.1). Lineage (NCBI taxonomy): Eukaryota > Metazoa > Chordata > Mammalia > Cingulata > Chlamyphoridae > Tolypeutes > Tolypeutes matacus. The sequence goes on from JAKSZT010054134.1 coordinate 10,881,249, forward strand.
TTGCCTTTCACTACTTTGAAGACTGGAAAGTGAAACTACTCACCTTTCCATACTCCCTTGCAGCAAGGGATAGCCACATGACCAGTTCTGGCCAATTGCATATAAATAGAAGTCACTGGGTGGGGCTTCTGGGAAATCTTTCAAAGGGAACATCCTGGCCTGCAGGCCCTTTAGCCTATGCCAGTTTTTCTTGCCTAGAATGCAGACAAGGCCTCCAGATGCAGTGGGTCCTTGATGGCACCAGTGAGTTAAAGGACCAGGCTTGGACTGCCTGCCCCAGGCTTCTGCTGCTGTTTCTTCTTCTTTTTTTTTTACATTTTGTTAATTTTGTTAATATCCTTTTCTGCTAATTTTAACTTCTGTTAGTTCTGGATCAGTTTCAATTGATTATTTTCATCACGGGTATTGTTTTCCCGGCTTTTTGCATGCCCAGTGATCTTTGATAGGATGATAAACATTGTGAATTTTACCTTGTTGTGCTTATTTTTTTTTTAAGATTTATTTCTCTCCACCCCCTCGTTGTTTGCACTTGCTGTGTCTGTTCATCTTCCTTGTTTTTTTAGGAGGCACCAGAAACCAAACCGGGGACCTCCGATGTGGGAGGGAGGCAACTAATAACTTGAGCCACCTCCATTCCCTGCTTTGTTGTGTTTTTCTTCGTGTCTCTTGTTGCATCATCTCGTTGCATCAGCTTACTATGCCTGCCCATTGTGTCAGCTCACTGTCTTGCTTATCTTCTTTTAGGAGGCACTGGGAACCTCTGCTCCCTGCTTTGTTGTGTCTCTCATGTTTTTCTTCTTGTGTCTCTTGTTGCATCATCTTGTTGTGTCAGCTTGTCACACCTGTCATGCCAGCTCACTGTTTAGGAGGCACTGGAAACCGAACCAGGGACCTCTCATGTGGTAGGCAGGAGCACAATCGCTTGAGCCACATCTGCTTCCCGTGCTTCTTGTTTTTGAATTTATATTTAATTATTTTCCCTACCCCCATCCCATATATATATATATATTTTTTTTTTTTTTTTTTTTTTTTTTTTTTTTGAGGTACCAGGCAGGGCTGGGGATTGAAACTGGGACTTTGTATGTAGGAAGCCGGTGCCCAACCACAGAGCCCCATCAGCTCCCCTGAGTTGGTTTTTTCATTTGTTTGCATGTTGTTTTTAGGAGGCACCAGGAACTGAACCTGGGACCTCCCATGTGGGAAGCAGGCGCTCAACCACTGGAGCCACATCTGCTCCCCCTGTAAATATTTTTGAGGTTCATTCCAAACTGAAGTTAAGTTGCTTGAAAAGAGTTTGATGGGAAACGGATGTGGCTCGGGAAGTTCGGCGTCCGTCTGCCATATGGAGAGACCGGGGTTCGATCCCCGGGACCTCCCGGTAAAAAAAAAAAAGAAAAGAGTTTGATGCTTCCAGATCTTGCCTTTATGATTTGTTGGGCAGTTCCAGAGCAGTACTGAGTCTAGCACTAATTATTCCTTACCACTGGCAAGACCTTCCTGAGTTTTCTACCCATAGACCCATGAATTATGAGGTTTTCCAGTTTGGTGGGAAAAGGCACTGTCTTCATCCCTATGTGAATGTTGGTCATTCTTCCCTCTAATCATTTTGGATGCTTTCCCCAACGTCATGGAGCTAATGAGCACTAATCGTGCATTAATTGTGCTCTGCAGATCTCTGGGTTTCCCTCTGTGCAGTTCTCTTAAGACTCCAGCTGCCTTGGTCTTCCCAGATTTTCATCTCTTGTCTCCTCAACTTAGGTAGTCTGCAGGGCTCCACCTCTGTTTCCCCTCCCTGCACCTTGGCCTGCATACTTGCTCAAGGCAGTAAGCTAAGGGCAACCATAGGGCTCACTTTGACTCCTGCCTCTGAGGGATCACTGTTTCTCATTGCCTGATGTTCAGCACCTTAAAAGCCATTGTTTCCTTTATTTATTTTTGGTTGTTTTAGGCATTAGGGTAATTCCAGCACCTGTTGCTCCATCTTGGTCAGAAGTGGAGATGCTGATATTTAAAATACATAATGTCTTGGCTGATACAGGATTATGATGTGTTCATCTGGACTATGAGGTGAACTGATGGAATCTTGGAGCCACTGTAATTTCTCAGCTCTTATGGGAACATCCTTAGCCAACAGGACTTGCACACATGGCTGTTCCCAGGTCTGGGAGCTACTGTCAGGTTTCTCAGGTTTCCCTGTCATTTAGAGTTGACAGCTCTTTGATATTGTGTGGAAAGGGCTGCTAGCCAAAAGCAGGTCCCAAATTTCCTTCTGTGAAACATTTCATACAAATTTGTGTTGTTCTTATAAACACAAAAATGTTCATGGATATTCTTTGGGAAACTTCCTATATGACCCTCCCAGTCTAGGGTACATCTTCTCAATCATTTGTTTATGTCAAGATTTACCATCTTCCATTCTGATATTTTTCTTCACTTGAGTCCTGTTCTCCAGATAAATTTATTCCCAGGTATTTTGTAGTTTTTGTGGCTATTGGGAATTGGACAGGTTTTATTTTTTTCCTTTCCTTGAACTTTTATTTTTTAATGTTGAAGAAAGCGATTAACTTTTGTATAGTGTTCCTTATCAGTCACCTTTTCTAATTGTCTTAAGTCATTTGGATTTTTCTTGGAGGGGTCTCTTGGATTTTCTATGTGAACCACATTTCTACTGCCTATACTGATAATTTTTGCCTCTTTTTTTCAGTGTGTAGTTATTCTTTCTGTCTTAGTACATGAGCTAAAACTTCCAAACAGTGTTGGAAAACAGTAGTGAGAAAAGTCATTCCTGTTTTGTACCCAATTTTAATGAAAATGGCTTTGGCATTTAGCCATCATATGTCATCTGTCCTTTTTTTTTTTTTTTTTTATTATGGGTAAAAATCAAAATTCTCACAATACATACAAACATTTGTAAAATGATATATAAATATATATGCATATATGTGTATTTGCTTACAAAAATGTTATTTTTTATATATATATATACATATATTTTAAGAGGTGCTTAGATTACCTAAAATATTATACGGAACCCACTCGGATTCCCATGTTGCCCACCTCCCACACCTCCCACCACATCCAACACAAACATCTCCCATAGTGTGGCCCACCAACCTCAATGAACTTACACCTCCTGGAGCCTTGCCACCAACCATAGACCACAGTTCACACTGTAGACCACACTCTCTCCCACTCAGTTCTGAGTGGTGTGTGCTGATTTAAAATGGCCTACATCCATTGCCACAACAGTACTCAGGACAACCTCCAACTCCCAAAGAAGCCCCTGTATTTCAACTGCTCATCCCCTCCCTACCCAAAAAACTGTCAAGTGGCCACTGGCTCCACCTCATTGTTATAATTTCTTGCATTGCAAGAATCACCATATGTGAGCAAGAGAATACCATCAAGTCCACTCTAGTCCATAGTTCTTCCCCCAATCCAGAGGCGACTGGGATGGTGATGTCCACTCCAACTCCAAGTGAGAGAGGGCTTATATCCCATGGATATGGTGGGTGGGATGATCCTGCCTGCAGATGCAGGCCCTCTCCATTCCCTGGGATGGCCATTTCCCATCGTTGTCTCCTCACCAGGTGACTTGGATGAGTCCATTGAGCTGTAGGGTAGGAGTTGCAGCTCCACCTAGATTTCATGCACACCTGGCACATAGGTAGG